>CM031243.1:363110595-363208095 GCA_018340775.1 Taxus wallichiana var. yunnanensis | reverse complement strand
TTCATTGTATATCTTCTAAAAGCTTTGGATAATAGATTGGCTTGTTTCTTGGTGGATGTAGCCCACACTGGGTGAACCATGTTAAATATATTGTTTATTTATAGCTCTTGTTTGTATATTTCTTTTGGTAGAATATCCACTTTTATTTCATGTATATTAGATCGATATATTATCGTACAACCTTCGCTAACCCAAACATATATTATGTTTCCCCATTGGGGATGGGATCCATGGTGGCGAGAATATGTAGTAGAAAACTTAGGATTTAGTTAAAGTGATCTTATGCATGTAGAGATATACATATCATCATCCTCAATATTTGTATTTGGATAATTCCATCCATACATAATAGGTGCCACCTTACTAGTAACTGATACATGAATAATATCATTCATATATGAATTACAAATCCGATATCATCATTTGATTTAAAGTGAATCCCAAATTGTTGGGGAGTAATATAAATATCCATAGGATCCATTATTGTGTTTCCACATGACCGGGGTTTTGTATGCCATATGTGTTGTAAGTTTATGTATAATTGTTTAAAGTCAATTGGTAATGCTTCCACATCTGTTACACAATATTAGGATGTAATTATGTTTCTAAGAGTGGTTCTTGTGAAGGAGGTATTTCATGTTTATCCTATTTTTCAACTGGTGGATCCTATAGTATAAAATAAGTTGCATTGTGTAGTATAACATTATACTCATCTCGATACAATTGTTATAGCCTTCAATACCCATTGAGATTTTAGGACTTGAGATGTTTGTATGGAAGAATGTCATGTATCGAAGGTGATAAATCACATATGCTCAAGTTGTTGGATTATTTATATTGTAATGAATATAAATTGTTTCCATGATGTCTCTTGATTCCATGATAATTACAAAATGGTTAACCTTTGAGTTTTTCAAGCTAATAGTGGGGATAGTAATGACTAGGTAACAAAGATATTTGGTGATTATTGAGTAGCTCATATAGAATATAATGTTGTCTAGGATTCTCTTGTAGATAGTTTTTAAAATGTTGTGCTATGTCATTTGCTAAAATATGACTATCATCCATGTCATGAACCCCCACCTTGGGTATTATTAGTGCAAATTGTAAAGACAAATTTAGCAAAGACATCGACATGTACTTGGTCATATAAGAAATATGAAAGGAATATTTAGAAGGTGGTAAAAGAGTAACATGGATAGTGGGGGAAGGAATAGTTTGGAAAGTATTATATATACAAATAATATCCATGTGATTTGGCATCATGAGGCACAACAATAAATAAGGAGAAATTAGAAGAGGAAACCTAGGGTCACTAGGGTTTGAACAATTTAAATTTGATTCAAATGTTGTGTTCATCAAATTTTTACACACTAATAAGATTTTCTAATGAAAAGGATGTAATGTCTTTCCTTTGTATCAACTCGTTCTCTAGCTTACTAATGATGCTCTCACTCTTATTTGAACTTGTATGTAGTCCCTTAGAAGGATTTAACAACTCCTCAATCCTTTTTAACTCTTCATGCAATGTTATATCATCTATTTCATCATTGCCTTCATCATATCTAGGAACTAAGTCTTTGTTTTCCTCTTCTAGGATTTTTTTACATCAACATGCTCTTCCATTGCTTCTTCTTGTCTCAAGAATTATTTATAAGCTTCATTAGAGAGGTATGAATCCTCTTGACTCAATGCAATCTCATCCTCTACCATCACCTAATCATGACATTGATCTTTTTTTCCAAGCTAGATCCTTCACCCTGCTGCATGTTAGTCATCATAGGCATGCTCTTCAACATTTCATCTTCACTTAAAGCTTAAATATCATCATTCAAATCACCATAATCAATATGTTTACCTTTCATTTTCTTTGTATACCTCTCATGCTTTTTGAATGCTTCTTGCTCATCATTTCACCTTCACTCTCCTACTTGCTTGAGCTTGCTTCAACCTTCTTCCATAGGATTCTTGGTGTCATTATCATCTTCTCATGCCCATCACTATCATCTGCATCTTCTTGAGATGTATCTCCATCATTTCTTACATTTTAGCTACCCAAACTTGAGTTTTTACCTTAGGATCTGATTTCTTAAGCCATTTAGGAACTATGTAGCCATGATCATAAGCCAATTTTCTGATTTTTACCTCATTCATCCCCTTCATAACCTGTGCATATATATTCATATTCTTAAAGGCATTATAAATATCAGATTTAGAAGCTAAATTCACCTTTAAAACCTCTTGTCTATATGTACTTTCTTGTATGAATTGGATCTTTGCAATTTCTTTGTCATATGTATGATAATAATCAAAATTTGTATGTATCTTTACCTTCTCATCATTATACTACATGCTCATACCTTTTGTCAAGACTTATTCACTTAAGGGCTCTTCCTTTTGATGTACTTTCTCTATTTCATCTCCCATTGCATCATAGAATTCAAGTTCATCTTCTATATACCTTCATTTTCTAGCTGCATGACTATGCTGTCCTCTTTTTGGATGCTCCCAAGTACATTTCTTCTTCTTGAGCTACTACAAGATCTCTCATATCTTCTCATTTTTCCTCATGGATTCTTGATTTGAATCATTTATTTCTGATTTCAAGGTCATACTTATGATCTTCTTAAGACCATATTTCATCTCTGTATATACAAACTAAAATAAAGAGTTAGAAATCAAAACAAGATACCAAAACATATTTATGAGTGCCTCCATCATAGACACTTTCTCATTATTCATGCTTTATTTTTCAAGTGCCTCTTTAGAAACCTCTTTCTTCATGTTTTCTACAATGAGAAATCTTTTCACTTCTTCACAAGGTAACTCATTCTTCATTCTTCTATGAGTACCTTTCTTCTTTTCTCTCTCCAAGGAAATCAACTCTTTCCTCCTCTTCTTCTCCATCAGTAGCTCAATTGGCCACTTCACCTTATTTCTTATCCTCCATCCAACTTATTGGATTTCATCTTATATCATGGTCTCTATCATGGAATCTAACTCCTCAATCTTCTCTCTTATTTCCTCTATCTCTTCATCTGAGATTAGATCTCTTCTTCTCCTGTGGCATATCTCTTCTTCTAAGCCCTTCACTCTTCTCAATTTCTCCATTTCACTAGATCTTCACCCAAGTCTTTTTCACCTTGGTCTATTGATCTTCTTAGTCCTCACCTAGGTATTTTTCACCCTAGTCTTTTGGTCTTGTCTCACCCAAGTCTATTTCACCTTGGTATCTTGACTTCTTCTTGAGCTTAACTTGCTCTTGAGCTTATTCTTTTCCACACTTCCTCCTTTGAGCCACTCTAGGCCTTGACTACTTGTAGTCTCTTCTCATTCACCTATGATCTACACTGTACCATTTAACATTTCATCATTAGTAATAATATGAATTCAAAAAATTCTTCTCAACATCGCTCTAATACCAAAAATGATGCCCATCCTTAAACTTAACCAATCTTCTTCATCATGTCAATATCTCATGTCCGATTAACATAAAATCCACATACAAATTTTTCTCAATAAGTTTTCACTATATGAGGCATATTCTCAGTTCATTTCACTTGAATATGAATTCATTTTATATACTATCTTGCATGTAGTCAAGAACATACCTTTCCAAGAATACTTATAGTCTTAAATCCATTCTATAATGCTTAGACAAATTAAATCCTTTCACCTCTTAGCTTGCTCCTTTATATGATGAAAAAACATACCTTACACTATTTTTGCATGACAATAGGTTTGTAGTGTTAAGAGAGGAAATCAACACCATCTAAGCATATATCTTCTCTATCTTGACCTCCTTAGTCTCTATAAGCTTCATGTTTGTATTGATCTTTGGTTTTTCTATACTTATTTATGTGCATTCAAGAATATTATTGTCTAGGACAATATAAACCTGCTTAGGAGCATGATTTATGAGTTTTTCATTCTTGAAATATTCTAATACACTTAACCACCTATGAAATCCTTGGTTCTATATCCTTATTCCTGGATCTAACTCCAACTTGCTTACAAACCGGTTTGTATTCTTCACATTTTGACAAATCAATGTTAAGGATCTAATCATTGTATTTTTCTTGTTTTGTGAAAGGCATTTAAAGGAAATACTTCTCTCATTTGGATTGACCTAATAAGGTCTCCTTGGTCTAACTTCATTTTCACAATGAGTCCTTGAATCTACTTGCAAACTTGACTTTCTAGTTGTTCTCCTTGGTCTAGTAAGTTTTGTTCTTATCTCTTTAGATTATTTCCTTCACTATGACTGAGTTTAAGGGATTTTAATAACCATTTCCACCCCCTTTGTTGAGACTTAAAAATATATAAACTCTACAAGGTTCCTTTGGCAAAAATAGAGGAAACAAGATATTATGTAGTCATCTCATGGACCTTATTTAGGACTATTATGTAACATTTGGCTATAAAGGACTTATTACACCATATAAACCATCATGAACATTGTGCAAGTACTCTAATACATTATCCATGTCATTATAAAACCTTAAAACATGAGGAATTACAAAAATTGCATCAATTGCCACTATCCCTTGTTCACTATCATTACTTCACAAACATTGAAACATCTATGAGATATATCTTTGTTCACATGTGATTTTTCAAGCTTAAAATTGGAAATATTCTTCCTTGGTGTGGGGTAGAGATTACATCCAAATTTCATTGAATTTTATTAGTTAGAAAAATAGTTAATATTGATTTCCCTAGATCTAGACCAAGACTAGAAAGATGTGTATAAAATCCTTATAACCCACTATCATGAGTTATAAATAATGTGTACCTATTCTTCATTACTTTTTCCTCCTTTTCAAGGTAACAATCAGGAACTTTAGTGAATTTTTGGGATATGGAGGGTTTCTAGCTCACTTTGCCCTAGCTAAAACCTTACACACATCCTCATAAACATGCAATTTCACGAAACCGATATTATTCCCATTTATTAAACTCCATATACATATTAATTACATTAAAATACATACCATGAAAGATAATTCACATGCCTATGAGGCTAAAAGGTTCAATTCCACTATATTCATATCCAAAACTTGTCATACAACATTATTTTCCTATAATTTTTGCACTCTCACTCAAAATATCAACTTCCTCTTGCAATTACTCACTTATCTACCTCCCTATTGATAGAATTCAACCCCTCCCTACCTAATCTAGATTTGAGTTAGTTGTTATATTCCTTTTTAGTCTATAATTCCTATATTTGGTGAGATTTTCTTTCAACCATGCATGCTTGATTCAAGGAATCAATTTTGCCAACTTAGGGACAATCATGAATAGATCACTTTGACTTCACAAGATTTTTGGAATTTCCCATCAACGTAGCACACTCACAAGAAATTTAGCATACACACCTAACACACCTAATTTCTAATTTTACACTCATGGTAAAGAACCTTTTACATCACAATTTGAAATGTCTCAAACATAAATTTTGGAGGGAAACTTGACAACACTTAGTACATGATGTTCATGCCTTGATAAGGCTTACTGTGAACTATTTTAGTTTCTTGTAGCATCATAAGATGCTCCCGCATCCTAATTTGTTGATTCAAGACTACACATGATTTATATAGTCCATATAGGGATTGCGTGGTCCAAGAAAAAGATTTTATGGTGTTGGACCAATAGGTAGTGGGGCTCTGAACTTTATGGGTTTTTTTCTTATCTAGAATCGATGCTCATTATGTGTTTCTCTTATTTTCCCAACCTTGGGATGACTTATAATTATCTCAGTAACAAAGTAGAAATACTAATAACTTCTAGAACCCTTCATTAAAGCATTAACAAACCAAAGGAGAAAAACATATGTGTGTGCTTGATGTTGGACCACCTTGGGCATTCAAAATCCCTTCCTAATCTAAGTGACTACTTATCCTTGTGCACATCAAGCTCATGAGTTCTCCCTAGATGTTCATGTATGGTTTTTAACATCCCCTGAGATAAAAACTCGTGACACCAAGATAATAGGAAAGTTGTAAATGAATATCTAATATTTGATGCCTCTTTGATTGAATAATATTTCCATATTTGTTCTTACTTAGAAAGGATGATGTAAAGATAATACATTTGTATAATGGCAAACTAGAAATGATGAGATGTTGTGCTTATAAATGTAGGGACATTTGTCTTTGAATAAGGATTTAAGAACCCTTTGAGTTCTTTTGGAATGGTCAAAAGAGTTTGACAATGCTAGTGAGTTAGAATGTGATAAGACTTATCAGTATTTTCCATAGATTTATATCTTGACCTAAAATTTTCATTAAACATAAATTTAAAATAAAATTTGAATATAATGAAACTTTAAAAACTCTAGCTAAAGAAAATATAATATATTTGCCAATTTCCAAACAAAGGATGATTTATCTTAAGAAATGGCATAAGAAATGTCTTGCTTTTTTGCGAAAAATAAGGATAATTAAATTCATGACTTTTTTAATTTTAGGAACCATTAATTTTGATTAAATCTTAAATTTTAGCCATGTATGAGCATTCCCTGAACAAGATTTTAGTAGGTTTGCTTTTTCCTAATATGTGGTCTCTATAGATGAAATTTGCAAATTTTAAACCTACTCCCAATTAACTATTAAAGCTAGAAATGGATGACATTCCACTGAATCCTATGTGAACTCTCTTTAGATGTAGTTGTTAAACATAAACCATTTATGTCTTCAATCAAAAATGTGACATTTTCCTATTAAATGCTTTATTGAAGCAATGGTTGCTCTTCTCAATGAGATCTTTGAATAGCAATAAAGAATAATAAAAGTACAAACATATAATCGATTGTCTTAAATTATCTATACGAGTAAAAAGATATGGCTTTTATTTAAGTGTTACATTTTGATCTTTGAAAATATTAGAGTCTTCACCCACCCAACCAAAAACAAAAAAACTAAGAATTATTTGAAACAGTTAATATTAAAAAGATCGGCTAAATTGATAATATGCTTGCCACCTAATAAATACAAGTGTGTTGTAATGAGCTTGATCATTTGTCATAACAAATTTTAAGTAAAGATCGTGAAAAAGGCTTATGACAATATTTTTACATTACTAAACACCGCCTTTCAAAATTTAATGGAAAACACTGAATTTTTAATCAGCTTTTATTCGAAAAAATGAGTAAATACACACGTAACACACTTTGCCTTCGGCGTTCGAACGTCGTAATTACACACGAAACCATGTCACCTTTAAAAATAAAAATAAAAATATACCACAGAAAACCACTATCCAAAGCTCCTCTAATCACAGCCAAATATTCCCCAAGAAACACCCAAAACCACACCACGCAACCCTAAAAATATTCCCGCTCAAATATTCCATCACGGAGACGGACGTTTATATGACAAATTTCTCTCTGTAACTTTACTCGGACTGCCGGCTAAATTCTCCCCTCTAGAAAATGCAGAGACATTCCTCCTGTGCAGGGCTTCTTTACTGGTTGCAAATAGACGAGGTTGCAGATCAATTCTCTGTGCTGCATTGTCAAGCTTGGGAGAATCGCTGGGCAAGTTAGTGTACAAGCCTCCGGAAAATTTACCGCTGGAATCACACGATAAACTCCTGTATAAGTGGTGGCCTCTGTTTCGAATCACGGCTCTGTAAATAAGAGGTATCAACCCTTCCATTCTCACTTAACCAACGACCACGCTTTCACAAAATCTGAAGATGTGGAAAATTAAGCACTTGAATTAATTGCTGCAAGAAAAATGGCGATGAATGAGAAGAGCGAATAATGTGGGTATAAATAGGGTAGAAAACGAGAGAGTTTGTGCGAGGGGCGGCTGTTTTCAGCTTTTCAGTTGGTCAAAATGAAGAAAAGTCTAAACAAGAAGGATGATGATGATGATGATGATGATGATTCTTCAGTGGGTAATCAATGTTTTGCTCAGGGGCGGCTGTTTCTGCGATGTAGTCAGTCAAAATGAAATTGAGTTAGTCAAGTCAAGATTGCTCTCTCCAGGATAAGGATTTGAATCGTTTTTAAATGGGTCATAATTACATTTAATGGTGAGTGCGAGGTGCCGTGTTTTTTTAACCGCATAGTATCCGTTAAAAAATTAACCGCCGACAACAATAGGCTCAATTTGTGTATATATATATTTTTATATATATATATTTTCGTATATGTGCTGTATATGGATATGTATGCGTGTTTATTTGAGAAAATATATAATGTATTTGTATTTACGTAAAGAAATCATAAATTTTTTGTAAAATTTGCAGTTATTTGAAAGAGTTAAGCCATCAACAAATTTTGATTTGACAGGGAGAGATAATTACGCCAAAGGCGTTTCCCCTATGGGAAAGGCTCTTCCGGACGTTTCTATGTGTTAAATTCTGACGCCTTAGACGTTTTCATTTTTTTCCGTGTTTTGACAATTTGGACATGGGTTGTGACGTTTTTACTTTTTAACGTTGTTTTTACTTGTTTTATCGAGTGAACTCCGATTGCATGCCCACTTTTGAGGAGCGGGCGAGAATAAGAATGATGCTAAGAGCAAGGAATCCGGTCCGGCAATCTAAAAAGAGAAGAAGATCCTTGTAAAGTGCGGTGGGCGGGACGGAGATAGAGATGGTGGCGGGCGTGTCTTGCCCTAGACAACCTAGGCAGTTGCCTAGGGCGGACAAAACAAAGGGCGCCAAATTTTCAAAAAAAAATTCTAAATTCGAGGTCCGGCAGGTCGGTGACTCAAGGGCCTAGGCAGTCGGCTTTAAAATTTTACCAAAACAATTGCTATTAAACAATAAACGGGTCCGAGGAATAATGGAATCTCAAATTTCAATCGTTGTTGCCTGTTTATACTTTTTAATTTCATCACTTTGTTTGCCACGGTCCACTTAGTGCGGCCCAGTCTCATTCTTCCCTGCTTATTGGCTGCAGCAAAGACTACCCTCTCCATCGCCATGAGTCGGGCGGAATCCTTACTATAAACAGCTCTGTCTGGCGGTGACAACGTGAGCTTCGAGTAATCCGAATCGGTGAATCCTCCTCGGAATCGTAATTCATTCTTTCCATCCCCAACCGATCTGCATCTGCACATTTCTGCAGTGATGCTCGTTCTCTGAATTAATAAATAGGAGATTACTGAATCCACCAAATCATACAACAACCAGTTGATGCATACAATCACACGGCCAAGTGTTGCCCGACCGACTTTAGAATAGACTCTCAATGGAGTGTCCGTGCACAAGTATATTGACTGCACAATATATGCACATGATGAACGAATCAGAATAATATATTTGTGCTCAGTCTTCAGATTTACACATTCCTAGCAATAATAGATGAGCAACTTGTTAGTTGTTACTTCAGACTTCTGAGTCATTGTCAGTGTTGAGTCAGAGTGAGTTGACATTTGTTGTAACAGTTAACTGAGTTCTAAGGTTCTTAACTGTCAGTGCTGAGTGAGTTGACAGTTGTTGTAACAGTGTAATCTCCTCAGGTATATACTGCACCAAATTTTCAAAAGATAGACTGATAGTAATACAATTATCAGTGATAGTGATCACGATTCATCAATATCATTCACTGTTGGTCCGAACTGTGAAGCTGAAGGGATTCAGGAACTAAAATTTATCAAGTATTACCATATTAAAATTTCAGACTTCAGTTGGTCCGGACTGCCTGGCCACCACTCGCCGGTGGGAAGAAGATTGCAAAATTCAATAGGCGCTTGCATCAGATCTTTCTCCAAATTCCAAAGCCTAAAGTTCCTTTTAAATCAAGTTCAACACCGGATCTGGTAGATCATCATTCGTCTTGGGGGAAGAACATAAAGCTAAGTGATCAAACCCTAACTGCTCTAGCATCGTACATTTGATGTTGCATTAATTTGGTTCTCAATTGCATCAATTATATCATTACATTTTGATTTAAATTTTTAATTATTCTTATTATGTAATTGATTGTATTTATATTATTTCATTTTTGGAATAGTATTGATTATAATTTATAGCATCATTATCAACGACAACAAGTATTCGGGTAGTTATTGTAACTTGATAATTGTTTAGTTCAAATGGATAAAACTAAAAAATTAAGTGGTGCTCAATTTCGAAAAAAAGCTAAACAAAAAATTGAGGAGGAAAAAAACCTTTTGAAAAAGATACCTAAAATAAATATATTTTTAAGTGCATCAAACGAAAATTTAAAGTCAAATGTAGTTTTTAATGAAAATGAGAATTATTGTTCGGTTAGTGACAAAAATACACAATCAAAGTCAATAGGAAATGAAAACACACAAGAGAAGGAGAACACACAACTACAAGAGGAGAACAATGAAAATACTATTGTTCAACCCATCGTTAATGAACATTTCATTGTTGATCCTGATCCTACAAAATGGGTAATAGACAACAATACAATAGAATATATAATTTTAAATACGCCAAAACAAGATATGAATGTTGATTTTTCAAATTCAAAACGCCAATACTCAGATTGTTTTAGATATGTTTCTAAAGATTTGTTTCAACGGAAACTTTTAAACAATGAACGAAAATTAAGAGAATGGTTGCTTTACTCAGAGTCAAAAGGAGTTGTTTATTGCATTCCTTGTCACCTTTTTCAAGCAAAATCAACCACATTTTCTAAAATTGGATTTAATGATTGGAAAAATGCATCGGCTAGTTTAAGAGAGCATGAGGATTCCCCTGATCACAGGACTTCAATTCTTAATTTCATCAATCGAAGTAATGTTTTGGGAAGAGTTGATTCTACACTTGCAAGTCAATACCAAAATGAAGTAGAGTATTGGAGGAATGTTTTAAAGCGTATTATTGCAACTGTGAAATTCCTTGCTACTAGAGGTATTGCCTTTCGTGGTGGTGACAATTTATTAGGATCTTCTAGAAATGGAAATTTTTAGGGTGTTTAGAACTTATTGCAGAGTTTGACCCATTTTTGGCAAATCACATTTCACAATATGGAAATGGAGGAAAAGGAGTTCCATCTTATTTATCTACGACAACATGTAATGAATTTATTGACCTTATGGCACAAAAAGTTATAAACAAAATAGTTGAAGAACTCCACAACGCAAAATATTTTTCAATTATTGTTGACTCAACACCTGATGTATCTCACACTGACCAGTTAGCATTTGTGGTAAGGTATGTTTCTCAAGAAGGAATTCCAGTTGAACGATTTTTAAAATACATTCCTTCGGTTGGACACAAATCATGTGATTTAGAAGCTTCTGTACTTACAACACTAGATGACTATGACATTAATATCAAAGATTGTCGGGGCAAGCATATGATAATGCAAGTAACATGTCTGGAAAATACACAGGTCTACAAAATAGGATTAAAAATCACAACTGTATGGCTGAGTTTGTACCTTGTTCAGGGCATTCCTTAAATCTTGTTGGATCTTTAGCTGCAGAATGTTGTACAACAACTATAGATTTTTTTTCAGTACTTCAACTTATTTACACTTTCCTAAGTGCCTCAACTTATCGGTGGGAAATTTTATTAAATTTTTTGGATGGAATTTGTCCCGTTGTAAAATCTCTTTCTGAAACAAGATGGTCAGCTAGAGCTGATGCAGTTAAAGCACTTTTCTTGGGATATAGTAAAATTCAAGATGTTTTCCTAAATATAGCACAAGACAAAAATCAAACAACTACCACGCGACATGAAGCAAAGTGTATTCACGAAAAACTAGACAAGTTAGAAACTTGTGTGATGTGTTGTATTTGGCATAGTATTCTTGAAAGAATGGATGCAACTAGCAAATATCTACAAAAGGTAGACATTGACTTAACCATGGTTGTGACTCAATATAATTCATTGATAGATTATATTCAAAATATTAGAGAGAATTTCGATACATATGAGCAACATGCTAAGATCATTAGTGGAAAAGAAGAGTACGAAAATGATAATAAAAGAAAAAGAAAAAGAAAAGTTCTCTTTGATGAAACGAGAGATGTCAAAATTCCACAAACAGGAAGGGATCGTATGAGGGTGGAGGTATTCTATGTTATTATAGACAACTTAATAAGGGAATTATCAAGAAGAAATGAAGCATATAGTGTGTTAAATAATAGGTTTGGATTTTTGAACAATTTAAAAGATCTTGATAATGAGACAATATCGAAATGCTCTAATTCTTTAGTAAAAACATATAACACAGACTTGGAAACCTCCCTTGACATTGAATGCATCCATTTCCAGGCATTAGCAAGACGTGAAAACTTGACAAGTATATCATCAATGTCAAAATATTTAAGAAAAAGTGGACTAGACACCACGTTCCCAAATTTAGATGTTGCAATACGAATGTTTCTTTGCATTCCTGTTGGAAATTGTAGTTCTGAGAGAGCATTTTCAACTCTAACAAGAGTAAAAAGCAATTTAAGGTCAACAATGGGTGAAACTAGATTGAATAGCCTTTCTATTTTGACAATTGAACGTGACATTGCTACAACAATAAATTATGATGATGTCATTGAAAGTTTTGCTATGGCAAAGGCAAGAAAAAAACCTTTATAGATTTAATAAAATGTGTCAAGAGTTATACTAAGTCTATAATTGTTTTAAAAAATTCATATACAGGTGGGTCGTAGGTCCCGGGTGGGAGGCGCATGCTCCGAGTACTGCCTAGGGCGCTCAAAACCTTAATTCGGCCCCCGATGGTGGGCGTAATGCAACAGAAATTGACATGGATTGCAGGAAATTTAATGGGTGATTTGCCTGACAATCAGCGATGGGTTGTTGTGGGGACGTTGTTTGGTGGATGGATTTATGGGACGGCTCCACCTGGCGTCCTCATCGGTGCGCTGGACGCCTATATCTTTGCTCCCCTACAATTCCTCTTCGATCATCTTCTTCTCAAGCGTAGAAATTTCAAGAGGACAGATTTTGCTCTCGGGAGCGACTGGGAGAAGGGTCCTTTGGAATTGTGTACGCAGGCACTATGCTTCCTTCCAATGTGGAAAAAGAGAGGGAACAACTGGTGGGCTCACGGACCAAGCGCATTCAGGAGTACCGTGGCTTTCAGAATTTAAACAAGGTCATTTTGAAGAAGGTATCCCCATCCCTCTTCAATTTCTTACACTCATTTCTTTCGCTCAATTTTCGACCTTGCTTTTCTCTTTTCACACTTCAGCGCTATGGTTACACATGCCCTCCACCAAATTTAAGGGCTCTCCTTAATGCTAGTGGAAACTCTAGAATTAGGCAATGCTCAACGTAGATTAGAGTTGGGATGTGTTAGCTCCCAGGAATGCCTTGGTACAACAAAATTTTGATCTGTGAACTTTAGAACAAATGTTGCATATGGTAAAGATGGAACCCAAGACGCTGCATCAAAAAATATAGGTCTAACCAAAAACCCTTTAATACTACTTAACAAAAACCATGAATGAGAATGAGGGATTTTTGGTATCATTGAAGTCCCTTTACATTTTATGCCTTAATTTGCATGCGATCTTTGATCCTCTTAAACTCCCTTAATCTCCTAAGTGGAGAATTCCCTTGCCGTTCCCACTCCTTCGACACTCCATCTCTTTGGTGCCATGCAACACATTAGGGAGAGAGCAATGTCCTCAACAACATTTCCAGAATTCCATTACAAACATACAAACATCAGTCCAATACCAAACAGTTCTATATCGCCTCCTCTTTTTATGGGGTCACCGGTCTTCGAGTCTTTTGGGTGTCAACACTATAGCTCATCATCTGAACCTCAGCAGAACATCCTATGCTTTATGGTATGACAGGGTGTCAGGCCTTTTGTGCTTATATTTCCCAAGTGTGTCCATGCCCCCTTCAATTTTAAAATCATTGCAACCTCTTCCCACACCCAATGTTCAAAATAATACTCCTACCTCTATACTGTCACACACGTATCTACACAATTTCCCAACACAGACTTTCAAGCTCCTTTAGCATGAACTGGGTCTTCACACATCATGATGCATTGCACAGAAACCTTTCATCTCCAATAATATGGTAGAACTAACTATAGTCCAAATAACCCCCTTGGAGCTATTCTAACAACCCACATCTTCATTTTGGACTTAGCCCCCCCTTTTGGGCCTTAACAGGCCTTTTTTGAGAAATTGCAGTGTTGCAGGTGCAAATTACAACCGGAGGTCCGAGCCCCGAAAGCAGCTCCATCGGACTCAGGGAAGCAGTTCACCCTTGCAGTCTCGCAAGAACTACAAAATGCGTTCAGGTCCGAGGCCCGATCGCAACATGGACACGTGGTGCATTCTGGGAGCTCGGGAAGGAAAAAGTAGACTCGCAGTTTGCATTTGATCGAGGACTGACTTCCTTGTCCAATCCTTTAACGCCACATGTGGCATCTCTACGGAGGTTCAAACCAAAATTGCAGCTCATAGTACCATAGCAAAACCCGCTCTAGGGCCCGAGCTGCGTTTTGCATTTTTGATCGTATCTTTCTCTCCAAGCCTCCAAATCTTATGAAATCGGTCTCATTGGAAAGGTCTTGTCATGCACTTCAATTTGGCATCATTCATTTCAGAAGCTGGTGGAGTTAGGTGGGAGAAATAGGTGAAAAATAGTTCAGTATTGAAAACACAATTACAAGTAGCTCAACCATTCAAATTGATGAAGGATGGGCTCTTACCTTCCCTTACAAGCAAAATGACATGGGAGATTGTCTTGCAGAGGTGCCCATCATGTTTTTTAGAGATTTAATGCGTCTTATTGGTGGTTGCAACCAAGAATTTGAGTTTCCCTCCCTTTTCCCCATCTCTCTCTCTTCCTTTTTCTATATATAGTAAAATGGTGCCCATTTATAAAGGTTGGACCCTTTTGAAATGCAAGGGCATCATTCAAGGTGGGAGAAATAGGTGAAAAATAGTCCAACATTGAAAACACAGTTATAAGTAGCTCAACCATTCAAATTGATGAAGGATGGGCTCTTACCTTCCCCTGCAAGCAAAACGACATGGGAGATTGTCTTTTAGAGGTGCCCATCATGTTTTTTAGAGTTTTAATGCATCTTGTTGGTGGTTGCAACCAGGAATTCAGTTTCCCTCCCTTTTCCCCATCTCTCTCTCTTCCTTTTTCTATATATTGTAAAATGGTGCCCATTTATAAAGGTTAGACCCTCTTGAAATGCAAGGGCATCATTCAAAGTGTTGTGCCGAATGTTTTTGAGTGCAGGCCTTAGATTTGGACTTCTTGCAATGTGTTTGTGCCTTCTTCCTTTGTTGTAATGAACTGTGCATCCTTATAAGGCCATAAAATTCATGTTTTGTGGTTATTCTCTGTCCTAGCTTGTGTTCTATTACATTTTCTTGCCTCTTCATTCATTGTAGGTGTGTTGTGTGTTTTTCACTTTGCAGGGTTTATTTTGTTGTGTTTTGTGTGAAAATGGAAGTTTAAAAGTTGTTTAGATCTGTGGCAATCAAGTCTACCCTCTTCATCATCATTTATTTCCACCTTTCCCTCATTGAGAGTGTCTTTCCCCCCTTTTTCTTGGTGATATCACCTCTCATTAGCTTAGGATTTCATTTTCATGCATCTCCTTCTAACCCTGGTCCCTTTGTGTGTTAGATTTGGATTAGATATGTTGTCACCTACTAAAAAATGTGCAATTTTTGATTTTTTTGAATTTTTGGCTAAGTGACCCCATGCCTTGATGTATTTTCCTTTGTTGGAGTCTAACGAGTGAAAAAAGTTCAGGAGTTAGTGAATTTTGGGTCATTTTGAGTGTTATGCGGCTATTGTGGACTTTGATGGAACATGAGGAACAATTCTTCCATTCCTCCCATTCTCCGCTTCCCCATTTTACCCATGCAGTTCATTCACTAACATAGTGTTGTTTTGTTGAGTGTTATCCGGCAAAAATCGGTAGCCCAATACCACACTTCACAGAAGCTCTCCAAGCTTACCAACATCACGTCACTAGATTTATCCCACAACAATTTCACGGACAATTTTAAAATATGAGTAATCCCTCATAAATTTGGTCAACTTGATGGCACTCAATTTGGTAGCAAACCAAAGAGACAAAGCACTTCACGGGGCCTCTTCCTCGTTCGATTAAAAATCTCACTGATTTACCACACTACCTTTGTCTTTAAAACAACAACACTACCACACTACCTTTGTCTTGAAAAACAAAACAGCTACCACTTAAGCAATTTTACAATATTGTGGATATCAACAACTAGCTCTTGATACCATATTGTACCATTCATCAAACAAAACACTTCTACCTCCACTAAGATTGATAATTCAAGGAACAACTGGCACAAGAAAATCATTTTTGATAAATAAAATCTAGAATTCATTTACAACAGCATCAACCACATCTCCCTCACCTCTCCTTCTCTCGCCCCTACCAGTATTTCAACATTCAAGATCTTCGCACCCATAATCCATGTAGCCCTACGTATTCCAATCAAAGAATTAAAACCCCTTGAAGGCCATGCATTATCATCTTTTCAAGAGTCGCTAAAACATATAGAATATGTTCTTATTGATGAAATGAGTTTCATCGGCCCAAAGTTGCTAGGAAAAATTGATAGTAGGTTACGCGAGGCTTTTCCACACTCAAAAACATTTGAATTTGGAAACAGATCAGTCATCCTCCTCGGCAACCTCGGGCAATTACCACCGGTTATGGATAGTCCTCTTTATGCAAGTAAATCCTATGGAGCCACCCTTTGGAAGGGATTTCATTCTTCCATTACATTGCAAACAATATTTCAAAACAAGGAACAACCGATGCACAAGTTTCATTCCAGAATTTATTGCTCAACATGTGAGATTCAACCCCTCTTATTGAGGACTGGGAACTCCTAATGTCTCGCACAGACACACACCTAACTCAACAAGAGCTCAAAATTTTAAGGACGCACCACATTTTTTTGAAAAAAACAACCTCGTGGACTCCCACAACCTTCAAATGCTGAAGGAATTGAACATTCTCGATTTCCCAATCCATTGTTGAAAGTAATAGGTGGGATGGACCAAGAAATCCTGATGATGATCAATTGGAGCACAAAGTTCTACTTTGCAAACAACAAAAAATCAAGCTTATTGCAAATTTATGGGTTGACGCAGGCCTCATAAATGGTGCTACAGGAACAATCACCGACATTGTCTACGATGCATCAATTCCACCACCAACATTACCTTTATTTTTGTTGTCAAATTTGATAGATACAATGACCCATGTTGGGATCCCTCTAACCCGTTACATATTCTGATACCCCTATTTCAGAGGGAATCGAAGACAATTACCACTTAAAACAGCCTGGGCATTAACTATCCACAAGTCCCATGGCCTTACTATGCATAGAGCAATTGTCGAACATTGGAACCAATGAAAGGCAGGGTCTGACATTCACAACTTTCTCCAGAGTTGCCTCGCTTGCAAATATGCTCATTTCACCTCTTTTTTCATTCAAAAGGTACTCAAAAATGGCACACGTAGCAACACTTGGAGCAAGAAGAAAGGAGGAAGCAAGACTACTATCACTCAACCCTTCAGTAAATACTACACTCTACTTTGATAACACCTCCGCTACTACTTTACTCAACACTTCTTCTATCCTAGACACCATTTTCATTCAAGGGGTATCAAATGTACTCATGTTTACCGAAAATAAAATTACCCTCAAAAGGCTACCATTCATGATATAATTCTTCTCATGTTAAGTTCAAATAAAATAGTCCACAAAATGATACCACTCATGATATGAGATTTGTAAATGTATATGTATGAATTTGTAACAACTTTGAAATGAAGAGATGAAACCTTTAAATGAAGTGGTTCGTCTATATATCTACAATTACAAAATTACACGTTTCAACATACATGTTCGATTTTTCCTTTTTATTGTTTCATGTTTCTTTATGTTAACCAACAAAAACACATTTTTAATGTCTTCATCTGCACACAAATACCTATAAATTTAAAATGTCGAGAAAGGACCATGCAAATTATAGTTGTTTCCATCCAAAGCTTTGTACATTATATCACTTTTTGGCATTTTGAATAGTTTTAAGGGTAAGACCTCATGTTTGCGCTTTTTAAATGAAGTGACTCATCTATATTTCTACACATACAAAATCAATCACCCATAGTTTAAACAAACACAACTACAAAAAAACTATCCCTATAACACAAATAACATATACCATTTTTTGTTTGCAAAATGCCTCAAAGAAATGTGGTCTCATGAAATGCTATGATTGTAAGATATGCACAAAATAGCTCTAACAATGATGCTCTCAAACTCGTTGAGGTAATAAAGAAATTTGGAATGTACCATAACCATTTCAAATTTGTTTATATATAATTGCATATTCTGTCTCATTTTAGTTTCATGGAGAGATAATATGTTAAAGCACTTAGTCATTCTTTCAATCTACTTTGACAACAACACTTCACATTCACTACATTCTTGAGAGTGAGTATTAGCAAACTTACATGTCTCACTTGCATTTGTATTCAATTATTACACAACTAACTATTATCTAACATCCCTTCTAATGTATTTCACAACATTTGTTCGGGCTTTAATAGAAAATCAGTATTGTCAATCACACCCCTTATCAACATCAACTACAAAAGTAATAATTGTCTTTCTAAATCTAATAACATATACCATTCGGCGTTCACATTGCATTGTACACATGTGATTGCTAGTTTTAGATTCTAGGCTTAGTGAGGAGAATATTATCACAAAAAGGGATAACATGGCCATGAAACCATTGGGTTGAGTTTGATGCATACATACATAAATACATACATACATATATATATATATATATATATATATATATATATATATATATATATATATATATATGAGTAATAATGTCTTACATATTTTGAAGAGTAATATTTGAAGAATTATTTGACCACATAAAATTGTTTGATAGGTATAGGTAATTGATTAACTACAAATGTGGAATAATGGTAGTTAACCTAAATTAGGAACAACGGTAAATAAAAGCAATAGATACATATGGGAAGTGACTCAAGAAACTAAGTAAATGAAAATGTGAAACCCTAATTAATAAGTAGGGTTAGAAAGAGCTTAGTTGATTCGATGAGCTTGCTGGATTGTGTCACAAAGATGGTTGGAGAAATAGGAGGAGGAAACAACTATGCCAATGTCTAAAAAGTGCATTCGGGAAAGCTAGTGGATTGGGATGCCTGGATAGCTACATGGGTGTCTCGGGAGTGGCTCTTGTTGCATTTTTGAGGGTCTTGTTGCATTTTTGGTTCTTGCATTTCCTTTGTGATTTTTTGAGGATGGTGTCTTTATCTACTTTTGCATTAGATCATGTTGAGCCATTAACAACACATAATTACCACACATGGAAACCAAGAATGGAAACAATAATTAAGCGGAAAGGATTATGGGCTTTAACTTCTTCATAACAACTAGTGTTCACTTGAGAATATGAGAATTTTCAATACCAATGTAAATTTGATGAGTGTATGGGTTTGATAGGAACTTATGTAAGTGACAGTATTTTGTTTCATTTGGAAAAGTGTGACTCTCCTTTCAAAATATGGGAGAAATTGAGGATTTATTTGGTAAGGTGGATCATATGAGAGCCATACAACTTGAAATTGAGATCACCTCTCTTAATCCCAAGATTTTCCAACAATTATAGACTATCTTACCAAGTTCAAGCATTTGTTGACACAATTGAAGGGGAGTGGAAGAGATAAGAAAGAGGAAGAGTGTGTTTACTTGATTCTATCCAAGTTGAGGACCATTCAAAAATTTTCTTATACCTTTTTTTAGCATGGATGCCTTAGGTGACACATTTAAAATGCCTAACTTAGAAACATTTTGTGAAAGACTTACTAGGGAAGAATCCAAATTATCTCACCTTGAGTCTTCCACTCTCAAAAGGCATTAGTTGCATCTAATACTAAGGGAAGGGAAAAAACCAAATCCACACCTTCTCCATCTCAAAATGCTCCTAAACCCAAAGAAAACAACTCAAAACCCAAGGAGTCTTCTAAATCCAAGAATAAGTCTAGTCGTTCATGCTCTTTTTGTGGGGGTAGTAATCATGAAGAACATAGGTGTTATAAGCAAATGCAAGCCTTAGAGGATGCAGTCAAGAAACACAAAATTTCTATCTCCACTCACCTCCTTCTAATCAGCATGGAAAAGCACTTAATGTTGTTGGGAGATCTCAGTCACCACTTGTAGACAATTGGGTTATAGATTTTGGTGCTTCTCATCACATGAATTCTTCCAAGGAGTCTTTTGTTTCTCTAGGTTTGAGTTATACTTCCAAAATTGAGGTTGGAGATTCTTCCTTTCTTTCTATTAAAGGAAAAGGTGATATACAACTTGATGGTGGCAATATCCAAGATGCACTATATGTTCTTAACATCACTACAAATTTGCTTTCTGTATATCAAATTTGTCATTACGTCAAGGAAAACAATGATTTTTAAACCACATGGAGTAGAAGTATGAACTTTGTTGGAGCCTCATTCACTTGTTTCTCAAGGTATTGTTGATCATAGTTCTAGACTATATCACTTTGAGGGTTTTGATGACACTTCTTCTATAGGGACATGATTGGTTTCTCATGCGATTCGAGAGTAAGCTTTGGCATGAAATATTTGACATCTCAATTATAGATATTTAAAGGAGTTGAGCACTCATGGTATGGTAGATGGTCTTCCTAGAGTTTCTTTTCTTGAGGGAGTTTGTCATGGTTGTGCATTAGGGAAACAACACCAAGATCCTTTTCCTAAGAATTTGTCTAAGAGAGCTTCTTCACCACTTGAGCTTGTGCATAGTGACTTGATGGTTTTTCCTACCCCATCTTTCAATGGAGCTAAGTATGCACTTACGTTTATTGATAATTTCTCAAGGCATACTTGGGTTTATTTTCTCAAGTACAAAAGTGATGTTTTTCACACTTCAAAGTCTTCAAGGCTTTGGTCGAGAAATAATCTTCTAGTAGCATAAATAACCTTCATACTAATAATGGGGGGAGTACTTCAACAATGAGTTTTCTAATTTTTGGCAACTCAAGGCATTATTCACCAGCATTTTGTTCCTCATACTCCACAACAAAATGGCTTAGTAGAAAGGAAGAATAGAACTTTGAAGGAAATGGATAATTGTATGATGCATTCTAGAGATATACCTCCTATCTATTGGGCATAAGCAGTTAATTGTGCTAACTACATTCAAAATCGCACACCACATAGAGCACTTGAGCATTTGACTCTAGAGGAAGCTTGGTCCAACACTAAGCCAGATGTCTCATTTTTTTCGAGTCTTTGGGAGCCATGCTTGGGCCTTTATGCCAAAGAAGAAAAGGAAAGCTTTGGATAAGAAGAGTAAACCCTTTGATCTTTGTAGGGTATTGTGAGGACATGAGAGCTTATCGTCTTTTAGATCTTGATACACATGATGTTATTTTTCGAACACATGTTCAGTTTGATGAGTGCTTCACTCCTCATGATTCTTCATCTTCTTCCATGCCTCCTCTTCTTCTTCATCTCATCTTGAGGATCCTTTCTTTGAGGAGATTGATGAGGAGGTTATAGATTCCATTGAGGATCATATTCCCACTGATGTTGTCATTATGCCTAAGTGGGCTCGTACTACAGTTTCTTGAGGCAACACCTTTCATACAGGATCTTCCACCCACTAGGCATCATCACACACATTCTACAGGTTCTAGACTTTTGTGTCAGGTATTTTCTGAGGATCCACAATATTTTTCAAAGGCTCATGGGATACATGAGTGGGATGATGCGATGGCAGCTGAGTATTCTTCTTTGATGAAGAATCATACTTGGGATTTTGTATCTCTTCCTAAAGGAAGAAAGATGGTTAGGTGTAAGTGGGTATACCAAACCAAATACGCATTGATGATGGGTCCATTGATAAGTATAAGGCTCATCTTGTTGCAAAGATTTTTCACAAGTTGAAGGTATTGATTACTATGAGAATTTTGCACCCATTTCCAAGATGGATTATGTACACCTTGTATTTGCTATTGTTGCATCACATGGGTGGCCCATATACTAGATGGACGTGAAGATTTCCTTCTTACATGGAGATCTACAAGAGGAAATATACATGGAGCAAGTCGACTAGATTTGTTCAAGATTCTTCTCTTGTTTGTAGGCTCTGAAGGTCTCTCTACGGTCTCAAACAAGCCCTCAAAGCTTGGTATGAGAAGATGGATTATTTTCTTCTATCTACTGGTTTTGTTCATTTCGATCATATAGTGTATCTCCAACATGTTGGTGAGGATATTATGATACTTGTCTTGTATGTTGATGATCTGTTACTTACTAGAAACTCTTCTTCCCACATTTAGAGTATTCAGAGGGCTCTTTCTACACAATTTGACATGACAGATCTTGGGTTATTGCATTATTTCCTTGGTTTGCAAATTTCTCAAATAGATTCAGGGATTCATTTGAGTCAGCAAAAGTACACCCATGATCTTCTTCGGCACTTTGATATGGTTGATTGCAAGCCAAGTCCATATCCTTTTCAAGTCTGGGTTACTCTTACTTCCACATGTACCACACCACTTTGTGATCCTACATTGTATAGGAAGTTGGTTGGGATTCTCATGTACTTGAATCATACTTTCCCTATATTTCATTTGCAGGGGGCTTGTATCTCGGTTTGCACATTCTCCTCATAGTAGTCACTGGCAGGTACTAAAAGTATTTTACACTATTTGTAGGGCACTTCCCACTTTGGCCTACACTACACTAGGGGTTCTACTCAGTTGGTTGGGTATATACATATTCAGATTGGGTAGGTTCTATTGATGATGCATTCCACTTCTAGCTATCTTTTCTATCTTGGTTCTTCTCCAGTTGCTTGGGCATGCAAAAAGAAATAGTTATTGCACTTTCATCTTCAAGGCATAGAGTACATGGTAGCAGCTTATAGTGAGTCAAGATTCTTTGGCTTCACTAGTTATTGACAGAGTTTGGATTCCCACAGGATTCACCAACTATACTTTGGTGTGACAACCAAAGTGCAATTCACATTTCTCGCAACCCAATTGAGCACCAAATGGACCAAGCATATTGAGATACACATCCACTTCATTCATCAACACATTCAGGATGGATTTCTTTTCTTGGAGTACCTTTCGACTCAAGTAGTAGTTGTTGAGACATCTTTACGAAGCCTTTTGCATCACCTCACTACCTTGAGTTGTGTGGAATGCTTGGGGTTTCAGAATTTGTTCTTGGGGGTGTTCGTGAGAACATCTTCCTTCTTCTTCTTCTTCTTCTTCTTTCTTTTCCTTCTAGCAGATTCTTTCCTTCTTTTTTGGTTGATATTTCTTCATGGATATATTGTACATGAGTACCTCATCAGGCCTAGTTGTCGAGACTCATACTGTGGACATGCCACTTATATTTTGGCCCCTAGCTTCACTTGAGGGGGTGTTAGAGTAGGTATTTACCTTAACTCATGTTTACCTAGGTACATTATTTACCTTTATTATATTTATCCTCACCCACTTATGTGTGTGGATATATCTTTTTATTTATTTAGATATTAGGAGATATTATCTAGTTGTTAGGTATAGTTCTTTCCTTGATCTATGGTATTGACTAGTTCTTTCCTAGATCTAGATTGACTAGATCCTTGATGTCTAGTTCTCTCATAAATCTATGGACTTAACTAGTTCTTTGATGACTAGTTTTTCCATGATTTATGGTTTGATCTACAACTTTGACTGGTTCTTAGATTATTATTCCTTGCCTATATAAGAAAGGCCCATTCTCATTGTATTTCATTGAGTTCCATAATAATATATGATATTGTTGCTCATTTGTTCACAAAGGTTTTATGTAAATTTATTCTGGCGAATTTCTTTCATCTTATTGATCGTGGTGTTTGATTAGCATATGTGTTCTTGGCTTGGTAAGATCTTATTATTGTTTCTTTTAGGATGCTTTTGTCATTAGACACACTTTGTGAAAACTAGGTTTTAACAATAACTATGTGTAGAAAATGTAATAAAATGGTGGATGGAATACAATAAAACATTCCCATGTGTAGTGTGATGACAAATGAATCTTTGATGGATGAACACAACTTTACAATGATAATAGTGTTTAGTGCTTGATCCCTCATTATGGTTTTTCTTTAAGATAAATTTATATTTATATGGTTCTCTTAATCTAATTTCAAATTAACCCCAATGAAAAATCATCACCTAGAAATATTTGCTCAAATTTAGAAAGTGCCCAAAAAGTGGGAAAAGGATTAGGGCACCTTGATCGGGACTAGGGCACCTATCGGTGCCCCAATCTAGCCTATCATTATAAGCTAAGAGAGATAAAATAACACCAAATGGAAGAACTTACTTAGGTGAGTAGATTGGGAGGTCGGTAGTTTTGACAACAAACAATTAAAATGGCCAAATGACATGGGTTAATTAGTACTTTCTTCACTCAAAAAACATATGAATAGTAGTATGACATCCGAGACTATAATAATGTCTACATTTAGCATGATTTAGTGTTTACATTTTGTCACTTTATGTTGGTGAGTGGAATGCTCAGTAACATAAAGTAGATAGATATGTGTACCTAATGTCCATGAAGATTATTGTAGAAAAATGTTTAAGGACTAGATAAAGCGTGGAATGACAAAAAGATGATGGAGAGTGGAAACTAAATATGTAAAAGTACCAAAAATGATGAGAGTGAACCTAGGGTGGAAAACATGATGTCAGTTGTTGATGTGTGTGATGTACCTACATGGTTAGTATGTTGTGTGTTGATACAAAATTTGTTGTTGGTGCCCCCATTGTTATAGTTGTTGTTGACTACTTGCTTATAGCCATCCAACCTGAGCCTTAAGGAGAAAATTTTCAATTAGTCAAATACACATATATATGTCAAAAAAATGCATGTATATAATAAAAAAGTCATGTAATGGAAATGAAAAATGTAAAAATAACATGTGCAATTGATCCATGATGAGAGAAAGGGTGTAGAAAAAGGATATCTATAATACTCTAAAACATGGGATTTTTGGCTATCTATTACTTTAGGTCGAAGAAGTTTAGGCAGGAATTATGTTACATCCTCCAACCTTTAATGGGTTTTTGAACATGTATGAATAGATCTTTAGATCTTCCTTGTTTTTGTATGACTCGAACATACTAGCTAAAGTAGTGTAGAGAGGAAATGTTAGTATCCTCTAACATGTAATCATCCCAAAATGCTAAAGATAACCATTTCTTTAAAATTTGTTGTGTATGAGGTTCGTATACTAGTTTGAACTCATTATTGCCGTATAAACCACAATGTCAAGGGTGGAAACAACTAAACTAAACAACGATGTAGAAGCGTTGTATAGTATGTAAACTTAAAATGATACATCTCTTTCACATGTGATGTCGTTGATATAAGAATGTGGCCCCATAAAAGGAAAACATAAGCCACAGAAGCTGCATGAAATGTGTAACTTTGCATTGTAGGGGAAAGGAATGCGCTTGGTAGAGATAAAGGCATCTAAAACAAGAGGCTAGCCAAAGACAAGTGGTATTACAAAAAGAACATATGTATAAGACAATGTATAATCTAGCAATGAGATGTATAAACTACCAAGAAATATAGTAGTGTAAACACACAAGAAGAAAAGTGTGTGGATGCAAACATGGGACATCACTCATGATGTCGTAAGACACAAAGACCATCATGGACATAAAAAAAAAGTGTGTACACCAAAAAAGGGCAAGGCCTTTGTACAATAACAAAAAAGTAGACAAGAAAGTATAAACAAATAGATAACCATGGAAGAAAGTAATCCTGTGAAAAAAATGTTGTGAGAGATGAATGTGGATGCCCCCAACGACCAATGTAGGATAGTAAAGAAGGTGAGAATCCATATTGCATGCAAAAGACCTATATCTCTAAATCATAACTAAGCAAAGGCATGAACACATATATGTGTATGGTATATATAAATGGCATATAAGAGATCTAATTAGCATTTATAATAAAGAGACCATATATAAGAAAATGTAAGCAAGAGTAAAAGAAACCAAGATATGCAATATGTTGTGGATGGGTGGAATAGAATGCAAGATGGAATGATAGGATCCATGTGCCCCTTGAGTGAATGGAAATGTATGCATGTTCATTTGGTTTTCCCCTCAATATTTTTGTAGTTCATAGAACTGATCAAGTAAATGAGAGTGCATCATCGAAAATGTTTGAATAATTTGTATTGCGTCTAACGCAATGTGATGAATGTGTATGTGTGATGATATGCGACCTAGAAATGATGTGTGTGTGAAGAAGGGGATGGTTATATAGCTCCAAGTGTATATCATGACAAGATGATAACAAGAGTGATGATGTATCCTAAAGCGTATATATCATGATGAGACAAGTAGAGGGGTAGTGATCTAGCCTAAAGTGTGTACTAATACAATATGAAGGAATATGTGACCATTTAGCTTGAAGCATATGTCACTAACCTCGTAACATCACATGAGAGAAGGTCAAATAATGAGGTGAAGTATGATAAGGTCCATTTGATTTGTAAACCCTCAAAGCAATCGATTATGGACTACGAGGAAATAAAGTGTGCCATAGGGTAGTGAGTGTACTCCATAAAAACATGATGTAGAATGGATGATGATAATACGACTCACCATATGATGTGTGAGATGTGTAATACATGGTAAATAGTAGGTAATGCAATGTGTGTAAATAGACTAGGAATGTAAAGATGTGCGTTATGTAGTATGTAGTATGTAGGTTGAGCAAAGCGGTATGTGATGCTAGATGCAAGGAAAATAGTGGTGTGACATATGTATGATGAACACTAATATGATATGTAAAGTATGTATGATATGTAAATATGTAATGGTCGAAATGATGTAGCCTAAATGTAGGATGTATGACACAAGATGTGTGAAGAGTCACGATGTGTAGTACCTATCGTGTAGTGTGTTGGGCCATGTGTAGTATGTATCCCTCAATAGTCAAGTGTGAACCGAATCACAAGAGTGTGTCATCGGGTAATGGTTGCATAGTGTGTATTTGTATGTTCCTATGCTATGAGAGTGATGTGTGATAATGTAAAGATTAAAATACACTAATGCTAATGTGATGGGGATGCGATATGTGTATGCTTGTTGTGGTGGATGATGCTAGGGTGGGGGACATTGTTGTGTGCATGCGATGGCTCCCAAGTGTGGAAGATGAAGGATTGATGATGTAATATCATCTAATAGATTGCCAATTTTAGGGTCAAATTCATATAGATAAGCATTATAGACCTAATAATCAATAGTATCCGGAATTGCGCTAATTATACCCTTTCCCACAAATTGACAACATATCGTCAATAATGTTCATTTTCTCTTCTATCACCATTAATTAGTTACATTACGTTAATTAATTAACTCTTCTATCCAAAAATACGCCAATTAATGACCTTCCATTAATTAATCCCCTTTCTATCTAGACTAATTAATTATTATTAATTAATTAGCTTCCTCTTCCATTAAATCAATAAATCATCATTTATTTGATTAAATTCCTCTCATAGTCTAAATCATGCTAATTATTCCTCTAAAAAGCTTCTATAAGCTTTCACCTATTAATTAATCACTTGGGTTAATTAATAAATCCCCTCAAACCCCATGAGTCACTAAAGGACAAAATAAACTCTCCTAAGGTTGACTCAACCCCTTTCAACCATCCTTATCCATAACTAACCCAACCTCTCTATTATCCCACATGTAAAGGGATGTAGAGATTCTTTTATCCATTGGGCTATATAAGGAGCCCTCCTCCTACCTTTCTTTTTACACCTTTACACATTTGCATTTATAGCTAATCTATAGGCATTTTATCTTAGAGCATCTTTCATTTGAGCTAATAGCCTCATTCTTGCATTTCATTCATCCAAGATTTTGGGTCATATGGAGAGAATCAAAATGGTCTTGTAGCCATACTTTGATGAGCTTCCATTCCCAAACCCTTGAAGATCAAACAATCAACTTTGATTTCCATGGATCTATCTAGGTTCATTTAGTGTTTTTGGTGATCTAAAGAGTAGAGATTCAAATGCTTAGCATATTAGTTTGATTTCTATTTCAAGTTCTAATGCATAATGTTGGTATTTAGTCTTGTTTAGCTCTTAACATGATGATCTTTGTGTAGTTAGTTCATGTTTTGAAACTATTAAGGTGTTAGTTTCAATTCCCTTTGCATAGCTAACTAATACATTGATACATTTGGCACACCCAATGGGTGGGACGGGTCCTTAGTCCCTTAGCATTGTAGCTCAAATTTTGTTGTTATTTCAA
This sequence comes from Taxus wallichiana var. yunnanensis, assembly GCA_018340775.1. Classification (NCBI taxonomy): domain Eukaryota; kingdom Viridiplantae; phylum Streptophyta; class Pinopsida; order Cupressales; family Taxaceae; genus Taxus; species Taxus wallichiana. The sequence goes on along the minus strand of CM031243.1, from coordinate 363,179,754 downwards.
TATTTGGCTAACCCTTAATATGCACATGTGTGAAATAATGTTAAAATTCTTATGATTTTGTTAACCTTACATGTGTGAGTCTTATTTAGAGGTTTAATTTTGATGGGTTATTGTCAATTTTGAGCTAACATGTTAAAATTTGAAGCTTTTTGAACTTGTTTGCATCATTTGGCCATATTTTAACGTCATCACTAGGTATATTTTTAGGAGGGGTGCACAGTACACAAAACCACACGCAAGCACATAAAACCATGCACATGCACTAATCCCGACATGCACACACACACATTGTTGTAGTATTGTACCTTGTTGTTGTACACTTGTGTTGTACAAAAATTAAGGCTAGTAGCACCCTAAAGTAGCAACATCCTAAATGTAGCGCATACATACCTAAAAGGTAGTGTAGGAACCCTAAAGGTAACACATGCACCCTAAAGGTTGTATACCCTTCTTTTAGCATGCACACGCTCTATCTCTCTTTATTAGTGGTGCATGCACCCTTTTTCTAGTGCAAACATCTCTCGACAAGAACACATGCACTATAATAGCTTTTTTGTACCTTTTTTTTTTTCTTCGGGTGCACACACACTTAAAAGGGTGTGCACACTTAAATGGGCATGCATACACTCTGAAGGGAGTGCACACATCATTCTATGTGCATAGGCATACCTCTCACTATGTTTTTTTTACACATGGAGCAGCACACACTTAAAAGGGAGAACACATGCTTAAATGGGTGCACATACACTCTGAAGGGCATGCACACACTTGAACTGTGTTCATTAGAAATCTTCCAGAGGCCATAAAATTTTCCCAAACTCAAAATGACTCCATTTTTTTTTGTTGGAAAGGTATTGAAGTGAACTACGTAATGGAAACATAAATTTGGGGTTTTGAGTTACCAAAAATTTAAGGTTTTCATTTTTATAAAACTAGTCATTTCTAACATGTCTAAATGCTTTGTAAAATTTGGTCTTTGATGTTCTAACACCTTGTAGGGTTTATTTGAGACTAATTTATATTTTTCATGGTATATTTGAACATACTTTGTGCTAATTTTTCTTGATTAAAGTTAATGAATGTTGCATTTTTGTTTAGGAGGCTAGGATCACGTATGCTCTTCCCTCACACCTTTTAGGTGATCTTGGGAATCAGAAATGATCCTCTACACCTTGTCTATTCTTTAGAAAACATCTCATTTAAACTTTATTTTTGTGCTAAGGAAATGAATGTCAAGTTGGTTAAAATGAAAAAATTATGTGCTTTCATTAATATATACATAGTTGGGCCTTTTGTCACATATGCTCTTCTCTTGCATCCTTGGATGATCTTGAGAATCAAAAATGACATCTTGTCCCCTTTCTTGATTGTGGAGAACTACTAACATCTTCATACAGAACCCAAAGAGATGCTTGTGAAAGAAAGGAATCTAAAAAAATTTCTAACATGTTTCTCATAGGTTGCCAAATGGAGTTCAACTAAACCACATTAAGATAAACAAGATAAAAAAACACACCACAAACATCACACTTGTATTTGCAGGTTTTGATAAGGGTACGCCCTATCCACTTAAAACTAGAACATAACCCCTTTGGCATAATGCCTTAAGCTACAACAATGGGGGTGGTTCTAGGAACCCTAAAGTAGTCCACAAGAGGGAACCTTGTGGACAAAATGGGAAGTGCTCCACAACCTACTTGACTAGTATTACCATTTGTGAGATTTAGCATCAAATTTATCCGTATCGCGACCCCAGTGAGAGTACACATGGACACATTTATTTCCCACTATGTGCTTGAAGGGGGTAAAGTAAAGCCGAGATACTCTAAGAATTAGTTAGTGTGACTTTTCTTGGAAAATCGAGCTCACTCTTAGATAACTTGTGACACCTAGTTGAGTGAACCACCTAGGAAGCTATCTTTGACCAGGAGCCAACTTGACCATATCAAAACCAATTTGAGTTGAGAGCCATTATTCATCATGAAACGTGTGAAGCATTACTTTTTCTTAGTTTTTCACTTTCCCTAAGGTGAGGTGAAACTCTGCCAAAGTGAGGCCAACATTTTTCACCCCCAATTGATACTACTTCCTTCACTTTCTTTTGACACTTTGTTGATCAAAATAAGAGTGACTACCTTGTGTTATCAATTGATTGTTTTCACCACTTTTGTGTCCATTTACGCCCATCCATGTTTGGCTGGGTTGTTAAACGTCTAAAGTGTGTGGACACATTTTCATATCATTGGTAGCCTTTTTTATCTTGATACCCAAGTCAAGATCATCATCATAGTTAGGCTTGTTTCATCACTTGATTCTCCTTTGAATTGTATTATCTTGCTTTATCTTATTGTCACAATTTTTGATACTTACGTCTTTGTTTCTTGTAAAACTTGACCTAAGTGTCTAGATTGTAATGTTAATGTTACGCTATACACACATAATAACAATTCCTTGGTATACTTTAGCCTTAGTTTTCTTCAAACATTACCTTGATTTTGAAAAGTGTTGTTGTTACCTTTGTGTGCATCGTATATAATATTATTTTGATATAAATACCTTACTTTTCCTGTAAAATTTTGGTTAACATATCTTAGTGGTATTGTTGTTCATTGTTCATAAACTTATAACTTCCACTTTTTGAGATATAGGTCTTGCTTGGATTTAAACTCACTTTTAGTATACCTTGTTTGGAAATCGTATCAAATCTTTTTATTACTTACTTATTTGTTCATTTTTTTTGAACTTGACATAAGTGGTGACATTTTTTTTGATCATCTTAAAATGTCAAACTACCATTTTGAAAAAAACTTAGGAAGTATCTCATTTGACTAATTGATTGGTTTAAAAAAAACTTTGTGTGATTGTGTCTTGTTTATCACTTTTGAATTTCCCACTTATCCATTTAGGACAATCACTTTGATCCATTGATTCTTTATCATTCATTATTCTTTGGTCATTAATTTGGCTTTGTGTTTTGAACTTGCATGATTGTTCCTTGTGTTTATCCATCTTATAAACTCATTTCTAGGACAATCCTTTGGGTCTTTGATCCTCTTGATCTTCTTGTTTTTTCCTAAGTTCATGGTCATTTTTGAACATATCTTTCAAACCTTGGAAAAAACATTTCCTATCAAGAAACTTTTGCATCAATCAAACATTGGAAATATTTCCTTTGTATCCTTTATGTTGCTAAAATTTTGATCAATCCTTTGACATTTACACCTCCAAACTTGTTGTCCAAACCTTGTTGGATTATCAATCTTGAGTCATCATGATGTATGTTTTCCTTAGCTTCCCTTTTGGAAAATCACACAAGCATCCCCATCTTTACAAAATGTCTAGTTGGTTGTCATTATGCTACCCAAATCAACATGAAACCTTCTTCACTTTGAAGAAGTTTGATCATACAATCTAGGTCTAGACCTTTGAACCCAACACACACCAAAATGACTGATTATCGCAAGGTCCTTATACATACGACAATAAGGAATCAAAGTTTTGGTGTTCACATCAAAATATGCCCATCATGACCAAACCTCATTTGGTTCTTCATGCTAGAGAACCCATCCGGGTAACCCATTCCCCACCTTCATCTCATAGTTGGTGGTATGGTTTGGACACTTCTAATCCAAATTATTATTTGAGTTCCCCCACTCTTCTTCTGATTCTAATCCAAACATTTCCTCTTCTTCTGAGGATTCCAATCCAAATATTTCCTCTAATTCTTCTAATGATTCGATCCAAACTACTATTCAAATTCATCTAATTTGACTCCTAAGTCACGGTCCTCCCCTTCTTCGCAGGACCTCTATTATCAGTCACCTAAACAACATTCTCCTCCTCTAAAGATTTTTGTCACCAAAAATTATCTTCATCATTCATCTAATGTGACTCCTACGTCATGGTCCTCCCTATCTTCACAAGACCCTCTTCATCATTCATTTAATATGAATCCTACATCGCGGTCCTCCCTTTCTTCACAGGACCCCTTTTATCAGTCACCTCAATGACATATTCTTCCTTTGAAGATACACATGACTCCAAATCCCTCCAATCAAACATCTAATACAATTCTTGAATCACGGTCCTCTCTTTCTTCACAGACCCTTGTTATTATTCATCCAATGTGATTCTTGAATCATGGTCCTCCCCTTCTTCATAGCAGACCTTCTTCATCAATCACCCCCATGAAGTCTTCCTTCTTTGAAGATTCATGTGACTCAAATTCCTTCTAGTCAAACTTCTAATCGACCCATGCGTCATAATCTACAAACTTTGACTTAATCCTACTAGTTTACAAATGATATACCATCATATAGGTAGGTCCACACCACCTTCTTCTACTCCCGAGACATCTAGCTCCACATCTTCTTCATCCCCCATGTCATCTTCTTCTATCAATCATCATCAAACATATTCTAAGTCTTCCACACCAATTGAACCTCTTTCTTCCAATCAACCCCTGTGGTCGATCAACAACTCATACCGATTGATCTCTTTCAGAATGAAGAAACAATCAGGGCATTTATAGGGGCACACAAAGATATTCCTTTAGCAGATTATGAGAAGGATTCTCTTTAGACTTCGATGTCCACATATTGTGAGGAAAGTTTGATTCCTTTTATCAAGAAATGGAGGAAGAGCCTCAAATCATGCAACTTGATCCTCCTCTTATTCTTCCATCTTCACATTCTTCATTATGTGATGAAACTCCTGGTCTTGCATTGATCCATGGCCTATCTTCTCATCACCCAATCACTCTTTGTCTATCACAATTCCTCAATCAAAATCTCTTATGGGGTCAACGCCAAGTAGCCCTTCATCTTCTTCTAGGTGTGGGTCACCTTCTAGTAGCCCTCCTCTCTATTACTTTTGGGACATTTTCAAGTAGTCCACTATCTTCTATTCTTGGGGCACATCCAACTAGCCCCTTGTCTTCTATGTATGGGTCACCCCTAGGGTAGTCCATCATCTTCTATTCTTGGGCCACATCCTAGTAGCCCATCATCTTCCATCTATGGGTCATGCCCTAGTAGACCCTTCTCCTTCTATTCTGGGGCCACATCCTAGTAGCCCTTCATCTTCTATTCTATGGCTCACCTCCCGGTAGCCCATCTTCTTCAATCCTTGGACCATATCCTTTTCATCCATCACATTATTCTTCTATCAAATGATTGTGGCAAGCCCACCATCCATTTCTCTACATCAATTCTAAACATCCATGTTCTTCTCTCACTTCTCGGGATCAGACAAGTCAAGCATTAGCTTATAAAAAACCCAGACATGTTCTTTATCAAGCTAAGATCAAAACTCGAAGAGCTCCAAAGCTCCCAACAACTCAAAATTATAAAATTCAAAATCAAATGTGATTCCAGAATGCACACCAATGTACCCATCAAGTATGGTGCAAAAAGTGCAAAAACCTATGGATAGGGAACTCAAGCTCCCACATACAAAACCCATGTTTCAAAACAAATCACAATCATTTTTTGAGTGTGAACTCACCACGATCATCGAGATCGGGGATAATATCACTCTTGATAAAAAACACGCTTAGTCTCCCTTATCAAGGAAATCACAACATCATTGTTGGATCCTATCATGTAGAGTGACATGTTGGTCCCAACTTCCAAAAAAAAAAAAAAAAATTGTTAAAAAATTCAAAAATACAAAAATACAAAAACAATGAGAAAAACATAAAAAATTACAAAACAAAATCAAAGGTACAAAGATCAAACATTGCAATCAGGTATTGCATACACATGGATGTTCTTTCTTCCCTTTCTTTCATATTCCTCTACAAGTCATCCACCATTTTCATCCCTTCGATGATATTTTGGTTAGCTTATTTCATACACATTTTGTGACATTTATCTCTATGGTATCCATTTGACCTTGGTCTTTCATAACCTTGGTAAATTAAAGAATGATTGACCTCTTAGAGATCCTATCACTATTCTCATCTAATAAACTTGTTGGGAAGAAATTTTGGATATATTTGTTGACACTAGCCAATGTCATCATCAATCACTCCACATCCTTCCATCAAGCCATCAATGGTTCTTAACCCCTTGTTAAACAAGAGAGATGAAATAAGTTTTCAGAAAGCAAAAGAATCAAAATCAATCAATCAAAAAGCAAAAAGCTAAAGCTAAAAAGCAAAAGCAAATTGATATATAACTCTCTCTTGGGGTATTTCCAATAATCTCTACTAGGGCTATGGATGCCTGACTAGAGTAGAGAAATGTTGTGATTAGAATCAAATGCATCTCCATCGGGGCTATGGATGCTGGCATGGCAAGTGGAGTAATGTACGGCTCTCCTTCCACAATCCATTCACAAATCACCTTTCAAACTAAATCATTCCTACACATTGGCTAGTGTCTTCACTTATTGTCTATCAACTCTTTCCTTCAAGAGGTAATTCATTTCCACGTGCACACACAGGATCTCGATGAGTAAATGATTAGTATGTTACCAAGTGTTACTTTTTGGACCTTGTTCAAACTCTTTCTTTAGCGCATGTCTTGTCTCATGATTTGTGCCTTGGGCTAATCACTTTTTCATCGACCACCTTCTAAATATTTTCATAGCATCCTCTATTCTTCAAAAATCATTTAGAACATCCATGTGTATCAGATGTCCTCTTTTCCATGTTTGTAAGAACTTTTGTCCCCTTTTAATAAGACAATTTTCTACTTCTTTTCTCTCATGTGTTTATTGGCCAGCTTACGTTGGGGCATCCTTTCTCCCTCATGATTGAACCTATTTTATATTGGCCTTGATCCCCCTTCAATGTGTGAAGAGTTTACCTTTGAATACTCCCACCTAATCACTGGGGAATTTTCACATCTTCACTTTCTTGCATGTGTGTGGCATTACCCTTGTACATCCCATCTATCATTGGGGGCATCCACGCTTCTTTGTCTTCCTATACATAGTTTCAGAAAAATTTCAAAATCAAAAAAAATTCAAATATGTTTCTAAAAATTAAAAATAATAAAATCATCCTACAAAACATCTCTCTTTGGTTCTCACCTTGTTCTTGTTGTGACTCATGGATCATCTTGATCTACCTCTATCAACAAAGTTGGTTTTCTTACTATGTCTATACTCTAGGGCACAATGAGTTGCTTGGTATTGTTTCATAGTGCATGATTTCTTTTCATAGGACCCAAGTTTCCTTCCATTATTCCCCTTTGCATGTATCCTTTCTTGGGGCACCATCTTTTAACCCTTGTCATTAATTCACATAGGTCGGAATCAAAGCTTGATAACAAAAACATTGCATTATGTTTCTCTGTTAGGTTAGCTTGTTTACTTTCTCATATTGCATTACATTATGTATGTTGCAAGGAGTTAGGAATCTTTTACTTTCTTGTATTGCATTACATTTTGTATGTTGCATGGAGTTGGTATTTTCAGTAATGGACAATTGTTCATATTATGGCTTTTCATGTCATTCTACTTTTTTGTATGCTTATATTTTTAATAAGGACCGATGATGTAGATCTTTGGCAATATGATGACACTAAAGTTGTTTCAATACACTAGATGAAATCTTGCTCTTTTCTTTCCATCTTCATTCCTCTTCTACATCATTCTCCTATCAACACTATTCTTCTAATTCACTTAGGGCATCCTACCCCTACCCATTCTTCTATCCATTTCTCTCACCTTTTTCGATCATCGATCACCTTCTTTCATCACCCCATCGACACTCGAGGGGGCATCTCTCACTTCTACTAATTTTTCTTCTACCCCTTCAAAATTTTATCTGTCTACTATCTTTGAAGTGGCATCACTTACGCCACCCCAAAGAGGGGAAAATGTAGACACCTATAATTTAGCTCGAGCAATTTAAATACTTAAATTGTGCTAATTATATCCTTTCCCACAAATTGATGACATATCGTCAATAATGTTCATTTTCTCTTCTATCACCATTAATTAGTTACATTACATTAATTAATTAACTCTTCTATCCAACAAATATGCCAATTAATGACCTTCCATTAATTAATCCCCTTTCTATCTAGACTAATTAATTATTATTAATTAATTAGCTTCCTCTTCCATTAAATCAATAAATCATCATTTATTTGATTAAATTCCTCTCATAGTCTAAATCATGCTAATTATTCCTCTAAAAAGCTTCTATAAGCTTGCTCACCTATTAATTAATCACTTGGGTTAATTAATAAATCCCCTCAAACCCCATGAGTCACTAAAGGACAAAATAAACTCTCCTAAGGTTGACTCAACCCCTTTCAACCATCCTTATCCACAACTAACTCAACCTCTCTATTATCCCACATGTAAAGGGATGTAGAGATTCTTTTATCCATTGGGCTATATAAGAGCCCTCCTCCTACCTTTCTTTTTACACCTTTACACACCTTGCATGCTTATAGCTAATCTATAGGCATTTTATCTTAGAGCATCTTTCATTTGAGCTAATAGCCTCATTCTTGCATTTCATTCATCCAAGATTTTGGGTCATATGGAGAGAATCAAAATGGTCTTGTAGCCATACTTTGATGAGCTTCCATTCCCAAACCCTTGAAGATCAAACAATCAACTTTGATTTCCATGGATCTATCTAGGTTCATTTAGTGTTTTTGGTGATCTAAAGAGTAGAGATTCAAATGCTTAGCATATTAGTTTGATTTCTATTTCAAGTTCTAATGCATAATGTTGGTATTTAGTCTTGTTTATCTCTTAACATGATGATATTTGTGTAGTTAGTTCATGTTTTGAAACTATTAAGGTGTTAGTTTTCATAGCAATAATGACGTTGTTCGTCCATATGTTGCAGATCATCTTTAATATCAATACATGGAATAGGAAGAATAGTATTATAAGAAGTGTGGTGTCACATATACATCATAACATCCTTTCCCTAGAATGGATCATGGTGTTTCATAAAAGAACAATATACTCAAATTTTTACCTCATGGAGGAATTTAACAAAATGTGTCACAGTCGATGATAGAATCTCGAAATTTCATATTCGCATGGCCATGAAGTCATGGTTCTACCAAGCAAATAATAAGGATTTGTAAGAGAACCATAATAAGGTTTCCATGAAATCATTGATCAATAAAGATTACATCCAATTACTGTGTTATTGCTTGGGATGTGCCCTAGGATATAATAGGTAATGTATGTTGATGTGATATGTTGCCAACACCTTATCAAGAACGGAACCTTCACATTCATTTTATATTTTATCTTGAGTGATGAATCATCATTTCATGATGGACAAACATCATGGGACTTTTCTTTGAAAGACCTAACCTTTTCTTTTGTAGGAATGATAAAATTATTTTTCATAATATTAATTTTCCCCGATGTCTCAAGATTACCCAGCTCGAGATCCATTATCAATTAAAGTGTGCTTAATACCCATATTGAGAATGCAAATCATAATATACTTGCTTGAAGCATTTTAAATCTGGGTCATTATAAAAGTGTTGAAAGTTATACTTGCTGTGGGAAGATTAGATTTTTAAATGATATGAGTGTGGTATCTTCCTTCTTGAGAAAATCTTCTTACAAAAGTTCTGATATCTTCTTCAACTTCTTCGCATTTGATTCTTGATATATGATCATATTAGCAAAATGTCACCTTCTTCTTCATCTTCTTTCTAAAAGATATATTCTTCCCCAACTTCGACTACCCTCTCATTAGGGTGCATCTATCCAAGAAAATTTCCTCCCAAATAAATAATTGAGATATTTTATGATGGCTAAATCCATAGGACCACCAAGATGAATGGATCTATTCATGTGTCATGAAGATGGAGTTATTCTTAAATTCCACCATTCTTTAATCCATTAACTAAAAATGTGGAATAATGGTTTAGTTTCTAATCTTTCACTATGGAAAAAACACAAATAACAATAGTAAATTTCAAGAGCTTTCCGAAAATAAATAAAATTTGCATTAAACAAATATAGGAAGATCCAACTGAAGATACATGACTTAGAATGTTTCCAAGTAAAAAATGAAAAAAATTGAACCCTCTTGAAGATACATTAAACAATAAGTAGGGTTAGAAAGAGATTAGGTAATTTGGAAGATATTACTTTCTATCGAAACTATATTCATAGAGATGGCTGAGAGAACAATGGGAGGAAAGCGACTATGCCGAAGTCGAGAAACTTCAATACTTAATATGAGTGTAGATACCATTCTAACCTATGGAAAATGAGGACCTCTGGGAATGAATGATATAATAAGATAAGGGGAGGTGCCAGTGGGCACTCCATCAATACATATACATCATAACATCCTTTCCCTATGTGCATAACATTCCCAATATGAGTCATTTATGAAAAGTGGAGGACCATGTGAATTATGCGTAGGTGATAGAGCTACATCCATGGAATGAATAGGACCACGATAAGGAATCATGAAAATAGCGTAGAATAAACTTTTCACAAAATTAACCTTCAAAAGGTCCTCTAGGTTGTTTCATCTCTTTAATTTCCTTCCTTAGGAAGAATAATATTAGGAGTGTGGCACTAGCTTCACTTGGAATGGATCATTGTAAAGAACAATAAACTCAATGCCCTCATAATTTAATGATGAAGAAAAGAAACTTCCTACAAAAGCCCAAATAGTTGAAAGAAATCAAAAAGAACACTATGTTGATAGTAAAAATAGGTAAGATAACAAATGGAAGAACGGAACCATCATATTCATGTGAAGGGGATGGACTAACATCAAAGGTGGAAAGACCTAACTTTTCAATTTCATAGGACATAATGGTGGACTTATTAAAGTGCATTGATCATTGCACTACATCTCAAACCCAATCAATGTAATTATATGTTGAAATTGGAAGATAGATTTTATGCCCTAAGTGTTGAGAAAATGCATCTTATTAGTCAGGATATATAATAGCACTGTTAGTATCAAAAGATGTCGCTCGATACCCTACATTAGAAGAAAATAATAAATAATTGATATTCATGATGGCTAGACTCTTAAAGGATGTAATATGTGTGGTGGATGGAATACCAAAATGATTAACTTCCCTCCTATGTAGTGTGAAACTGCAAATAAACCAACCTAAATGCCTCATGAAAAAAGCTAGATGGATGCAAATGAATCCTTTGATGGATGTGAAACTTTAGGTGATGTATTAGAAGTGATTAGTGTTTGGATCCCTCATTATGGAAGGGGCTAAAAACAACGGAGGAAAGCATCGTGTCCGAAGTCAGTGCGTGAATTTTCATAATCTTGACGAAAATAAGTACAAGGATTATGGAAATTGAATTGGTCAAATATTTTGTTTCACTTAATTTTCCTTCCTTCACTTCCTGTAGCTTCAACTTATTCACTTAATAAATTCGAAAAACCAAGACAAACATCAAACTCGTAAAAAAATAAATCCTTTATACTATTTCATTTCACCTAGATTTTACACTCAAACCCATATGTAATATGTGCTTGGGTTATGAATTTAATTCATGTTAGCCATTTCGAATTACTTATGTGGATAACTATTGTAGAAAATGTATGTTCATCATTAAACACTAATGCCTTGTGAAGTAAATGCATAAGTAAATCCTTTGATGGATGTAACTTTAGGTGATGATAGAAGTGATTAGTGTTTGGTCCCTCATCCATGGAAGCCATCCAAAATCGAGGATTATGGAACTTTAGTGAATATTTTGTGATTTGTAGCCAACTTATTCAAAAAATTGAGCCGAATGTCCCTTATACTATCCATTTCACCTAGATTTTACACTTATAAGATCTTATGAATTTAATTCACAACCATTTCAAATCATTTCATGTGCATATTCCCTTAGTAAACATAAACCTTCTTAGCCATCCAACCCTCAAGCCATCCAACCCACTCATCCATCCAAACCTCGAGCCGCCTAACCCCTCATCTCTAACCACCGATTCATCTAACCCGGAGCCATCCAACCCATTAGTCATCTAACCCTTAGCCATCCAACCTTGAGCCATCCATCATCCGTCCAGCATTCCAACCCTTAAATCGTCCTAACCCATCCTTTCCATTCCAACCCTTAAATCATCCAAACCTTTGCCATCCAAATCCACGAGTTGCCTCAAGCCTTTTCCATCCAACCACTATCATCTAACCCTAAACATCCAATCTCGAGCCTTTGAACATAAGATCCGTCCCTAAGTTAGTGATGAATACTAGAAATTAGGGTAAGAAGGTTACTAATTCAGCCATGGATACTAGAAATACTTTTCTTGGTTATTTTGGAAAATCACAAAAAATGAAGGGGTTTTTGCATCAGCTGAAAATATTGGTATGTGGCATGTGTTATTTACAGGTTATTTAATCTTACAATATTTAATAATTATGTTTTTCATACTACTCTTGGAACTGTTTTTGTCTGTGTAAAAATTTACATATAGATAAAATTAATACTATAGATAGAATTATATGCAAACGTTTCAGAAATTACTTCACAAAATAATAAATTTAAATATATCGATGATCCATTATATGTTGAGGAAAACATTATTTCACTTGATGACATAAAAGTACAAGAAAATTCATCGAATTCTCATGATATACCAAAGCAGAGGAAGCTTCTACTCCAAGGTCTATTTCGAGAAAAATGAGACATGAGAATCAAGATATTCTCTGTTGAGATCCCGGATGCGAAGTTGAACCCCAAGAAAAACATTCATGAAATTCCACAAACTAACGAAATGTTGTGTTTAGAGTGTAGAATACATGTATATTTTTTAAAAAAAAATTGGCAAAAAATATAGTCTGTTTCTTAATTTTATTCATATGTTGTTTCTTATGTTATTAAAGAGGAATGACTATCCCCGATGGTTTTTAAAATGAAAACTTATCTTTTCACTATGAAATTTTAGATATATGTTCAAGATTATAATTTTGATGTGCTGTCAAATTTTCATATTTTTTTTACTTATATTTTTTTTAATTAATTATTTAGTAACTATATTTTAAAATAAATGGCGTCCATATTTCAATGCCAATAACTTTTAATATTTATATCAAAATTAAAAAAAAATTCACATGTAAGAAGAAGAATTCAACAAATACTTATTATATTTTTTTCAAAAAAATTTGATATATTGTACTATTTTTCAAATTTGGTTGGTTGTGTACGATGGATTGTCCTAAAATACCGTATGTTAGTAAAAATTAAAAAATAAATAGCAAAATAGATTTTTAAAAAATGAAAATTACATTTTTAGAAAGCCAATAAAAATATGAATTTTGTGTCAAAATTTTGTAAGTTAACTATTTTGTTTACCCTAATTACGTGGCACCCGAGTGGCATATTTTGGCTCACAATTGTCCCCCAAAAGGATTTGGAGCCAAAATGTGCCACTCAGGCGCCACATCACTGCCACTCATAGGGGCACGAATGGGGGTTCACGCGAACACCGTTCGATGTGGTTCACGCAAACCTCCATTCGCGTGAACCCCTTCCGTACCACCAAAGCGCCACCAAAACGTCTCCTTCTAGATTTAATGATTCGCAATTGTGTCTCCCCTTCTAAATTTAATGTTTTACAAGTTACTTATTTAATATTGTTCGCTTTTTATGTTTTAAATTTAGTTTTTTACATATTTTTGTGTTTTAAACTAAGTGTGTTTTTTTAAATTGTTTTTAACCAAAAATATGTAATATTAAATTAGAAAAGTTGTTTTACATATTAAATATAAATTCTATTAAAATTAGAAAAGTTGTTTTAAAGTTATAGAAAACTAAAATTAAAAATAACCTAATTTCTACTGAGATTTGTATATAAATAGAGTTGCATGCACATATAGTTTTGTATCGAGTTTACTCTTAGACATTCAGATCTATCACGATTTATGTGTGTGGGTGAAAATTATTGAAGTGGATGAATCATGGGAAATGCAAAGAATGAGAAATGAAAATATACCGAGGAAGAGAATGTAGAGAAGAATGCTAGAAGATCTGTTCGTAGGAGGGCACAAAGAGAGAGAGAGAGAAGACACAACAAGTGAAAGACAATGCTGCAAAAATTGGTACATATGTATAGAAACCCTTGATAGATCCTAATTTTTTTTTTTTTTTAGTTCTAAGGTTTAAATATGATAATTTATGTTTTTTAGATTGGGTAAAGGCAAGGGTTTTGATAGGATCCCATGTGTATGTTTATGGACACAGATCATGATGCGCAACATTATGCTGAAGTGATAACAAAAGTTATGGAATTACTTCCCAAAAAAATGTGAAACACTTGGTGAAGATGGATTTACAAAATTAAAAGAATTTTCCCAACAAGAACCACTATCACGAAAGAAAACAACAAAAAGTGTAGAGATAGTATATGGTGAATTTGTTAATTTGACTACAGTTGCTAGAGCACATTTTTTGGTTACATTCTTGAATCATGTTGATATGAGGGAAACATTAGAATTGTTAGGTGTTGATTTTGGATGGAAAAATTCAAAACGTGTAGAAGAAGAATTTGTTGGGAATGTTTTTAAAGGAATAAGTTCTTTGGGTACAAAAACTAGGTCTGCTAATAAGAGTATTTCTCGTAGAGCAATATTAACTTTAGTTGTAAGTGAAGATACAACAAAGAATCGTCATGTTACCGCCTTTGCCAAGGCATTGGGTTTATCTAGAAAGACGGTTAGTAGGTATGCAAAGAGGAGGAAGACATTGGATGACTCTACTATGGAAGGAAATTGGGCACTAATGTGTAGAAATCCACGTTCTGATAAAATAGAGGATAATATTGTGAAGATAGTTTCTAATTTTTGGACTAAGAGGACTCGTCCTTCTCCGAATGTGAGGGATGTTTTAAAACATAGGATAACTCGCAATAACTATGATGAACATATAAAACATTGGCTTGAAATAACTCAACATGAGATGTACATAAAGTTTATAGAAGAAAATCCAGATGTTAAGATTGGACAACGAATGTTTGAAAATTTGAAGCCTTGGTATGTGCAAGTTGATAAAGTCCTTGACACATGTTGTTGTTGCTATCACGTTGAGTTTGATTATCACTATCAGGTACATAAAAATTTATAGATTCAATGTATATATATTTTGAGGCGTGCTTTCATTTATATCTATATATTTAAAATTTGTTTAAATATCGTTTTTTGAGACATGTGATTTAAAATTAATGTATTTCAAAATCTATGTTTTTTTCAGGTGTATAGAAAGTTACGAGAAGAAATTGCCCCACCTACACGTGTTAGTGAATTCATAACTTCAATTATTTGCAACGTATCTGATGATCATGTCGATGATCGTATGACTTGCATCAAAGGTGTCTCGTGACAAGTGTGGGACTTGAAATTATTGCCAAAAACAAAGTGAATATTTGGACACAAGTTACCACAGTTGCTTGCGAAGAGGTGATATATATAAATTTATGTTTTTAAATTTGGATGTTAGATTTTATTTTGATTTTTATTTTATTGCAAATGAATACATGACAATTTGTCCATGTTATGAATTGATTTTGTAGGTTCAAATACATAAAATATTCAACAAGACTTGGAAAGAATGCAACCAGGTTGGATTTGGTAGAAGAGGAAATCCCCATTGCTACATTCATGCAAAGTTTCTGAAGTTTGATTAGTCCGTACATCAAACATTCTCACTATGCAAAGTGGTAGGCTACACAATTCAAGACCAATAGAGACACATTCCCTATTGGTTCCATATTGTCCGTGGTTGATTTTGCTTGAGAATTACTCATTTTCTCATCAAAAGAAATTCAAACACAATATTATCATACTGACCAGTTACCATCATGGTTCAAGTATTTTATAAGCATGCACAATTGGATTTGGATGGGGTTGAAAGTACATATGTGAAGCGAATGATCAAGAAGGAGTATCACTTCTATATAAGTGATGACAAGGAACATGACACCCACTTTGTGCAACATTGTTTTGGTTTGTTCTTTCAATATCTTCATCAGCGAGGAATACAAATAGATCACCATTTTGTTTGGTCAGATGGTTGCACATCACAATTCAAATCCTCTCGCCCTTTCTTTGCACTCAGTCGTTATCATCGTCATCACAAAATTCCTCATTTATGGAGTTTTTTTTTAGAGTGGTCATGGGAAGGGAGAACACGATGGTGCGGTGCATGCATCAAATGTGCTCTAAAGAAACAAAGATTTGATTATGAGGGAGATCGATTGATTGATGCCCACACCGTTTTTGAATGGTGTAAGAAACATTTTATAGTTCAAGTTTCAACCTCACAGGCTTCAACCTCACATGCTTCAACATCACACGCTTCAACCCCACAGGCTTCAACCCCACACAGAGTGTTTTGGGAGATAACAGGTACATGCACATTTAAAACATAGATATGTAAATCTTGATGTGATTTATTAAGTGAACTACAAGTTACTAACTTTAAATTTTTTTATTCTGATTTTTGTTGTTTGTTTTAAACTTTATTGATCTTTTGAGCATGATTAAATGAAGGTATTGATCGGAGGACAAAGTATGGATGTGAAAGGATTCCCAATTCTAGGTCTTTGCACTCTTTGATGACTATGGATAGTAATAACTGACAATCTGTACAAGAGATTATTCTTGTTTTTGTTATGAATGCATGAACAAATCATATTCAGAGTGCAATAGTCAAAAACATGGGTATGTAGGTGAGTGGAAGCAAGTTCCTTTAGTTGTGGATGACACATATGGATCAGATCATGATGATAGTTTTGAAGATGTGCCATTAATTTCAACTGATTATGACCACATATCTGGACTGGTTAAACAAGGTATGTTTTATTTGAAAGGATCAAGTATAATTTGATAATTAAATATATATGTATATAATTTATACTATACATCCGATCATTGAATGTTTCTTTGCATTTTGTTGTAGGAGATGTATTTTCAGTCATTGCTTGAAGAAGCCAATATTGAGAAAGTGGAGTACTACTTGTTGCATTGCATAAAGGAGAGAAAAAGCTAACATGTGAAATAACAAGTGAAGTGACAACATTTTTTACTAGCTCGGTTGTAGTGCAGGGAACATACTTACAACAAGTGAAAGCCCTCCAAAGTGGGATTCACTTTGTTGATTACAAACTAGGCAAAAAAGGTGTATCATTACACCCATCACATAATTGCTACAGGGTTACAATTGCAGTAGGTGAAGACTACAAATAGTAAACGCAAAAAATGGAGACTAGATGTAGAAGACCATGAAAAACTTTTACAAGTCATTGAACAATGAGCAAAGCCACTTGGTATTATATAGAAGGACATGGAATAAATTACTAAACCTTGTTGGTAATAAACTATTAAGCTAGATAGCATTGTATTTTCTACTTGAAGGGACTATGGAGACCACTATACAATAAAGTTGTTTACTACTTGTTTCTTACTTGTTGTGAGATGGTTTATGGTTTACAAGTATTAGTTGGGAATTTAGATGTATGTTTTATGTATTTTAGATGTTATGGTTTACAAGTATTAGTTGGGAATTCAGATGTACATAGTTTTTGATATATGTTATTTGTTTAGTTGTGAACCAAAAGGTTGTATATGGAGTACCCTTATCACTCTACAAGTTTATCATATTTCAATATGCTTGGAATTGTGTTGATTCATTATGGAGAATGCTAAAATGTGGGAGACATGGTTAAATAATACAAGAAATGTGAAACATGATAGTATTAGTCTTTCTGGGTATAGTTAATTAAGAAAGGGGAAATAAAATCTCTTAACTCCCTTATTTTCTCTCAAATGCCTTACAATATTTATAGTTAGAAAAATTTAGCTATAAAAGATTGACTATAAAGAATAATGGTTAGAATTTATTTCATCTACCAAGCCGAGTGATCGTTGAAATTCCTCTATATGGACATGGTGCTAATAGTTAGACCAAGATATTCATACCATGTGATGTGGAACTAGGAAGATGTCACTTTGAAAGATGCATAGAAACCGAGAGTCTCCACATGGATTTTGAATCACATGTCTAGAAAATGTGTGGCATGTTTCAAGGTGTTTTGGAAGCACACAAGATTGGTATGATTATGTGTGCTTAGCATGAGGTATTTTGGAGGAGTTAAGTGCTTCACATTTTTACAATGGTGCATCTTGGCACTAAAGAATAACAACATTTGGTGAACAATGAATTTTTTTCATAAGGGTGCAATATGTCAATGATGGTGTGAGGCTTTAAAGGCTATGGCTATGCATATTATGTTATTAAGCTAAATATTAAGGGGCATTAATAGAAAACATTTTGAGTCAACTAGTAGGCCTACGAATGAAACTATGGGGTTAAAAGTTCCATGATGAGTTAATCAAAAAATGTAAACAACGTTGATCATGCCCTTATTTTATAGAAAATTTACACAAATTTAATGTTTAAATAAAATATAGATTTTGGAGTTGACCTTTGAAGTTATTAATTACATTAAGTTTGTTGTTACGTAATAAGAAGGGTGTTTTAAACTTAGAAAAGGTGTTGTAAATTATCATAGGGGTATCACTTGTGTTAACAACGTAAACATGAACTTAAAATTTTTTACCCTTCATATGTTCTGACTGTTTGAAATTATAAATGAAGGCCACCCATGGGATGGTGTGCAAACCGAAACCATTTGACATCATCAAATATTTATAAACTCTTCATTCGAAAAGCTATGATTGTTATACTCTTATAATGAAATGAAGATAATTAGTAAACATTAAATTATTCAAAAATCTACAATTGCTACAACTTAATGAGACCTTTTTAATCTAAAAACATAAATCACTAGGTCAATCTAATAACGTCTCACTTGTTCCCTTTAGATGACTTAATTTACCATCCTAGGTACGCCGAAATAATTGTTTCTCTATAGCATTATAAAAAGCTTAATAAACTTAGGTATGTTGGCATTGTTAAGTTAATTTCTAAGGGACACTAATGGGTAGGCTAGGAAGTAAAATTAATCGGCCATTTAATAAAGATTTAACATTTGAAAATTAAAACCTATATTGAATGACTATTGACTCAATGGTGAAGTTGTTTGGCTCTTAAAGATCCCACCAGGGTTCAATTCTCACTATGGCGAAGTCAAGAGATGCACCGTAATAAGGGATGAGGCCGGGATCGTGCCCTGGGTGGATTTGACGAATGGATACCCCTTAGTCCTTGTCTGCTTAGCCTAAGAAATCTGCTCACTTCACCGTGGGGGAAGACGGTTCCTTAGTGAAAATTATATGTTTAAATTCAAAACCTATAACAAGATAATTCAAACTCAAAATAGCGATCAAACCATTATTCCATCAATAAACTAATGGTGTTCTAATGATTAAATAAAACTGGAGACCCTATCCTAATGAAATCGGTGACCACCACCTCTTTTATGCAAACTAAGTCGTTATCTTTCCTTCAAACCCACATCCTCTACCTTGACAATCACTTAGAATTTAATCGCTGACGTGGTTATTGGCTTCCAATTTAACTAATGTCCATCTCTCAAACGTGCAACATGAATGACTCGTGAGCGCATAATATGCAATGGTGTCGTGTGGTGACACGAAGTGCAAATTTAATAATGTAAACTTGAAAATCGGTTCTCATTAATCCTTTCTAACCCTTTTGAAATACTCATTTCATAATTTTTACTATTCACGTGTTTTAATTCGGTGTTTTTTTGGCGTTATATGTGGAACGTTGGCTTCTAGATGTTGTGGGAGTTGCCTGTACTAACAACTCTTTACACTGGCATAGAATAGTTACACATATTCAATGTTTCTACAATCCGATATCTTTTTGTTGGTTCATTTTTTGCATTAGTAGGATGTGAAGTTTTGAATATGGAATATGCATAGTAGTGTGATAGAATCTTCTTAATAGTTCATGTTTCATGTGTTGAGCATGGAATCACTTTTACAATCTAATAACTCTTGCTTCCCATTGATACAACTATTTTGTGATGATTGGAGTTATATACACACTACTAACTATCCATTTATGTATTCCCAAGGATTCCATCACAAAAATCAACTATCACTACATCACAAATTAACATATCTTTGAAAGGAATGAGTATGAGAAGTGGTATTGGAGAGTGATGCATATAACTTTGTTTTTGTGAGAACTGATCCATCCCAATTTGTAAAGCTACATGTGAGGCATGGTTGGAAGATTTAGTCATTAAATGGTTTCTTAAGAGATGAAGTTCTCCATGCCACTGCCACCGATCAAAAAATCCAGTGCATGCCCTTACACCCACAGTTGTGAATGGAATAGACATTTTGCTTCAACATCTTGTGTTGTTGGGGCTGTTTGTGTGGTGTTTATCAAAACTCTAGGATTTGTGTTGATGATTCCATTTGTGGGCTCAAGTACATCATCCTCTATTTATGCCCATGTAAGCAAATTCTTTTGAGCATGGCACTCTACATTGGAGTGGCTGCTACTTTTGTGCTTTGCTTATATAATAAACATGCATTCAACAGTTAGCAATTTATACCTTAAAAATTAAATTAGAGCTTGAACAAGGCATGCTTCTCATTTCTATGGGAATTCGTAAGAGTGGAGACTATACAGTTGCACAAGGGCCAAATGAGTATTATCAAAACTTAATTGTGTTTAGTCAATGGGCTTGAAAGTTTTTGTGACTGTCGTTTCACCTCCCACTGTTTTGTAAGCGATACCATCCAGACCCCATAAGGCTTTAAAGCTTTTGTTAGCTTCTAGACAAACTTGGATGACTTATCTGTCATGAATTCAAAAGATATTATGCCTTAGGTCAAAAAAGAGGATTCCTCACTTGCTGGCCTATCACAAGACTTACAGAAGATATGATAACCAGTTTGAAATTTTCATTAGATGTTGGTTTACATCCATGATGCCTGATCTGTACATACTAGATATAAAATAAAACACTTCTCTCTAGATGCAAAGAACTTTTCACTGGTACAAAAAGACCAGTGTAGCACTGTTCCTGAGGTTTTGGAACCATCCTCAAGACGAGGGAAGAACTGGACTCCCTTTATACAAACACCAGATACAAACACCTGATTCCATCTAGGCGATGACACACAACTATAACCTATCCTTTCCCACCAAAGGAATTATGGACTGATATTTTCCTAGAGTCCCATAATGTACAGAATCATCCTGATTGTTGCATAGCTGCAACTGACAGACATTCACATTTTTTTATAATCTCCTAGAGGTAGCCGATTTCTCATCCACACTAATTTCAATCACCTGAAGAAATTTAATTTCTGGAAATTCCTTCTTAATGAGTCCTTTGACAGCATTTTCCGAGACCTGTTGCCTAAGCTCTCACTTTCCATAAGATGATTTTCATTTTTTGGGTTTGGGAGAAGGACTGTTTAATTTTCTCACCAATCTGACATTTTTTCACAATTCCACAATCATTTCATTTTTCAACATTTTCTTCATTCTAATTTCAACCTATTTTTGTGCCAGAGTTAAAATTTGCTTCCTTAAGACATGTTGGGTCTATCCTTAGGGTTGGGGGAGTTTCCCTTTGCTCCTCTGCTAATTTTTGGGTGCATCCATTTCAATATCCTCCAAGAGGGCGTTATTTAATATTACATTCGGACCATCTATGGTTATTACATTCGGATATGTTGGGTCTATCCTTAAGGTTGGGGTAGTTTCCCTTTGCTCCTCTGCTAATTTTTGGCTGCATCTATTTCAATATCCTCCGAGAGGGCGTTATTTTATATTACATTCGGACCATCTGGTTATTTTTTTTCTAGGATTTGCATTGATTTTTCATGAACAGATTGAACCTCAATAACAGGAGGAGAGGGTATTACCTGGGCTGAGTTGGTCTCAGAAGATTGAGCTTTAGCTTCAATTGCTGCTTGATCACATCGTTTAGGGTGGAAGTAAAGTCTGAGAAGAATGTCCTTGGATCTTCCCACCATTTAGGGTCTTGTTTGGAAGGTGGATCTCCATCATGATTGATCAGCAGATGAGCAGAGGACGAGCCAAGGGAGTCATCTTCACATTCCATGCCCTTCATCCTCAAATGTCTAACTTCCTTTGTATAACAAGGTGAAAGAAAATGCCAGAGAAAAGATGTGACCTATATAATTCTTGTTTGCCACAAATGCCCTCAATCAAAATCAGGCAGATTCTACAGTCAAAGTAGCCCCGAGTCTCGAGTCAATGACGTAGAAACTGAAGTGATGCCCCAAAAATTTATTGTGTCTGCTACTATGGATCTTTTGAGTAGAGTATATCCATTACTGACTAATGTAACAGAGGGCTTACAGGTTCTCAGAATTGGGACTTCTTTCTACCCCATCGAATGAAATCACACAACAATATTGGCACACAAATTTCAAATATCTCTTCATCATTTGGTGATTGTTACATCTTTGATACTGGTTGTAACATTGTGCTATACAGACTTGATATCAAGTTGAAGATCCAGATATAGCTGGATAACTTGGGTGGATCACAATGCTTAATGGGGAATTGCTTTCTTCACAATGAGTAGACTGCCATCTAATAAAGTTCTTCCTCTTGGCTAGTAGAAAGAACAAGAAAAGGGAAAGAATCTACAACAATAATTCTGTCACACTTCTAATAGAAAGTAGGAGTGTCAAAAGTATAACAGCTGCTACTAGTAGTAGTATGACACTCTAACACTGATGAATGTCACAAACATCACAACATTCACCTCAGACTTGCATGATTTAAAAATAAAGGACAAACATTAAGAAAGTAATCCCTGATAGAAGCCCAAGATGAGTAAAATCTCTTCTAATACATGAAGGTTTAAAACTGTCTTATATGAGGATTGTTTGGCCATTAGAATCGGCAGCTAATAGCAGTGTGATCAATGAAGATACTTGTACTGAATTTTATTGCCGACGTCACATCCTTGACCTTAGACTCATATGTAAGATAGTAGTGGACAAATGATAAGAAAGCAGTCCAAAATACGAGCCTCAGGATTAAAAATAGTTCTGATACACAACAGAGACTTGTATTTCATATGCCACATAGGAATTTATGAACTGGAGTGGCATATATTGAACAATTGACAACATACCTGCTTTGGAATTTCGCCTATATTTTAGAGCTCCTTGTAATAACTTAATCGGAATCCACACAACTTGGTCACACCATAAAGGAAAATATCAACTATTTAAATATCAGCAAACAGTGATCCTGAGCTGCTAGTAACAATCAGCTTTCAAAAATTTGCACACGTAAGGAAACATATAATGCTCTTAGCTTTTGATAAAAGTCAACAGGATTGTATTAATTAATGACAGTGTAATCATCTTCAACCTCTGAGTTAGACAAAATCACAGGCTGGGAGCTATTCCAGAACAGAAGTATACATTTCAGAACAAAGCACAAAATAAAATGCTATTAACTGAAACCTGAAAAACAATTATAACAATGTCCGTGAATGACCAAATTAGGTCAGTAAGACTCAAAAGCATAAGTTACAATAGCAAGTAGGAGTGTTAAAAGGGCTTCAGCAACTAAAAAAGTAAATAATACTAAGCTAATGAAAAAACCTATAACTAGAGGGAGTGAACCCGAAAGGGTAGACCCTAGACATGTCAGAAAAGTTATAGCCATCTGATCCAAGTACAAATCATTGTATGAAAGGATGGTCCCATAGTTAACACAAGAAGGGAGTTATTGGAGACCCAAGATGGAGACCACGGCTATAGTTTGTGGCAATGTCATAAATAAAGAAAGACCAACAACTCCATTATCCATCATCATGTAAGGACCGGTAAAAGATCTAATAAGTCCATAGGAGAATGACCTGAGATGAGATGGTCTAACTGAAGAATCTTAAGAGGAAGCAGGGTATCCCCCCCAGAATCTCTCCTAAAACCCTTTGCCAACGAACCTAGAGGTAGTGATGCGCACGTTTTCATAGCCTAGACTATGGGCGGAGAAGAGCTAGATGGCCCTTATGCTGGAGAGTTGTCCCTCCACTGTGCCTAATGGGAGAATACATAAACTAGGAAGCCATGTGGGAGACGGAGCACATAAATATAGCAAACACCATCTCACCAACATATATTCCTCTATATATGATAATGAAACTACAACATCCAAAATACACATTACACCTTCAAAGTCCTTGCACTCAGCCTGGTAGCCTTGGGAATCACATGTAAAGCTCGTCTGAAAATGAAAACCTACCCTAGGTAATGGGCAGAACACATTTGGTCAGGAATATCGGAAGGTATTTAGGGAACCTCTTGAATCTGTAAAAATAGTAACATCTCCCCCAAGTCTCATGGTAGACAAGGCACCTCAAAATAAAATGCTCTTCAATTTCCACTTCTTAGAAACTAAAATCTTCTCAAAGATAGTAGAAGTTCATTATAACAAATATCAAATCAAAGCTCATCTTGCACCTCTTGCTTGCTTTACTCGCCAACCATGCTTGCTTGTGATGGGCACAATGGTTGTTTGTAATTAGAGTTGATAGAATTTCATAAAACCACAATGGTATAGGAGTCATTTTGTCTTGGCTATGGCTATATAATAGCTGGGCATGCTATCCATCTAGATATTGATAGACCCTTGGTCTTCCAAGCATAACTATGGATGTTGTTGCCTTATCAATCTATATCTATATCTATATACCACTATGTGTAGAGTAGAGGCACTCGCCCATCCCTACCCTACAAATCTATCTCTCCATCAATATTGATGAACAAAGGAAAATCAAAACAGAAATATAAAACCCAAAATTGAAACTGGATTAGCTATAAACAACTAACTCCTCCCTAAGGATTATTCTTAGCTGCTGCAACTAGGTACAAGTGACAAAGCGAACCAATAAGGTGTGAATTACCAAGAGGTCTGATCAAAGGTATGAATGACATATGTCTGAATAATAGAAGAAATTACAAAACTAAAATCTGAAAACATTACCCCTCTTGCAAACTCCACAACAATACGGCTCCCATTCAAATCTCTTCCATTCAGATAATATCTTGCCTCGTCAGCATCTCGAGCATCACTAAATTCCTGGAGACCAGCAAAGTGTAAAACCTAGAAATAATGAATGTATTGCAGGGAACCTAGCTTTACAACCAGTAATCACTTGTTGATGATTCATCTGATAAATTTAGCATGGAGAACAAGCCATCTATTTGTACAAGCCATCTATAAATTTAGCATGGAGAACAAGCCATCTATTTAGCATGGAGAACCACCCATCTATTTGTACAGGGTCCATTCTCACAACAGATTTGGAAGGATGTTAGTCAATGGTTGAAAATGAGGAATCTCTGGCAAGGAGCAAGACTAAAATGTAGAAACAACCTTCACATAACTATGCCTCTAAATCAAATAACATATACTGTTCGGCGTTCACATCTCATGAAACACATGCGATTGCTAGTTATATACCTATTATGATATCATCAAGAGACAAAAATGAAAGATAAGGGGGTGTCTTATATTCACATCCATAATTGTAAATACACGTGTCTAAGACATATATCAAAATATAATAATAATGTCTAGAATGAGTATGAATATATATACATGTCTAAAATCTCTAAAAGTATGTCTAAAATGTTTGAAATCTATAAAATATCACTGAAGTCTCCTCTGTGCACTAGGGCGAGTGCCAGACCCCTCACTATGCTCTGCTTTGCACCCTGCATGTTAAAAAAAAAAAAGGAATATACACGTCATAAACTATATATAGCATGTACCATATATTAAAATATATAAGCAAAAATCTACAACAATTTCTTGATTAATTCAATACATTATATAACTGATATGTACAATTGATTACCTCAGTATCTGTCCCTGTGCAGATGTTGGGAGTATCTACGCTACCCGTAGATCTTTGTCCCGTAGATCCCTGTGAAACAAAATAAATAAAATGTAAGAAGTTGATAAATAAGTTTTTTGAATAAAGTTCATTAATTTCTAACATTTCAATTTAGATTAAATATTAATTATATTAAAACACATGTATTTATACCTCTGCGGAACGCGTCTCCAAATGTATGGGATTGTCATCCACGACCTCAACACCAACAAATATGTCACCAACTAAGCCAAGTTGACTCAGACCCGGAACATCGAGATCCATGTTGTGCTCAGTCAAGAGTTGTGTGTATGTGACACGGGTAGATGGTGTGGGCTGTGAAGCTCCACACACTGGAGCAGAAGCCTAAACACAAAAGTACATGTTTAATTTTAATATTAATAAATTGTAAAGTAATGATCAATTAAAATAAATTTTAATTATATTAAAGGTTTAATTTTCACACACCGGAACAGAAATGTGTTGAACATCAGGTGTGACAATCCCAGCAACAGGAAGTCTATCTGTAGCAGCGGCAGTAGTACCCTGACTAGAAGATACACTCCCACTCTGCTCTATAAAATCTAAAACCCCCGATAGTGGAATGCTGCAATGCCGAGCAATCACCTCATACGCACGCAACAAGTCAATAACCATGATGCGTCCTAGCCGACGTGCCTGAGCGGGATCTGTAACTAGCTCAAAGTCATCTGGGGAAATCAAAGATGCACGAGCGTATACCTCGCTTGCATCACTGGTGCTACTAGCACCTCCACTGCTAGTATCGCGTCTCTGAAGGTACTAACCCACACGGTCAGAAGAGATCAATTGGGTCTCGCGAGCAATGCCAGCAAGACCCTCGATAGCAACCTCATGTGCAGTCATAACGACAGGTGTTGCGACATCCTGAAAGCTTTGATAAGAATGGTTGTGGCCTAGGTACAAGTTGCGCATCACGTCAACAACTGCAGGAGCTCTCCTCCTTTCTATATGCTTCCTGTGGCTAATACGGCCACGCCCCTGCCCCAAATAACTAGGGATGTCTAAATAGTTCACCTTTAGGTTTAAGTGAACCTCAACATGTAGCATCATTATGAAGTATAACGGTAATTGGTCATTATTTGGAAATTGGCCTTGAGAGGCCACAAATCTAGGATAAATCAAAGGGGCACATAAAGGACATGAACATTTGTTTACATAATATGCCCTTATTTTCCATTTGTCTGCATAAAAACTCCAACAAGACCTCTTAACGACTTCCTTATCGGAAAGTCATGATGTAATCTCATTATAACCTACATCTCCTAAGACACTTGATTTTAGTGAATCCATAAAATTTTTATTGATTCAGAATCAAATGGATTATATGTTTTCAAACTTGTCTCTATTCTACGAAGATCAACCAGTATTTTTTCGCAATGGGCTTTATACTGCCCAACTGTAGTTGGATTTTTGAGAATAGATTGCAATTTTGCAATCTCTAAATCGGTCCTCTCAAACAAATTAGGAGTTCCAGAAGAAGCCATGACTGTAAAAAAAATGAAAGTAAAATTCTAATTAATAGTACTTTTAATTAAAAAAATTCCTAAGATATTCTCCTATATTAATGAAAATAGAAATATGAAATTTTCAAGCTTCAATGCAACTAATATAGAAAATAAATTACAAAATCAAATAAATTACATAAATTACAAATCACAATGATAACAAAATATACCAAGTGATGTTGCAGAGTTCAGAAATGAAAAGTTTGGAATACATTTAGATGATCTTAAAGTCAAAGCAATGTTTCTAGAAGAGAATGTAAGTTTACCTGGGCACAAACCATTATCAAAGCCTCACATTGAGTGGGATTCACCTTTCCCTGGAACACAATTTTTGTGCATATGATACAGAATTAGCACAATCAAATAGAACACCAATCCAATTTTAAACAACAAAACACATCGGTAAAAGACATGTCTAATGCATCTATATCTCCACATGTACAAGTTGACCACTTATGCATGCTTAAAAATCACAAAAACATTGAAATTATTTGTAATCTATTATTGATGTCATCACAGTGTTTGTATACAAAATCAGGGATAAATCAACTTTACATTTCAAGGAAGTTGTTTATTTCTAGTAATTAAGTAAGAAAATTCCTTAATAATAAATGAATGTTCATTGCCTTTTATTTTCATTTAATTGTTCTACAAGTAAGGTTATGGTAATCATTATTATGATTGCACCTCTGTTTTTTAATGTTGGTTACTCCTGATTGAATTGTTGTGCCGGTCTTTACACGTTATAGATAAGGACAATCTATGTCTCTATGGATTGCCATCTGAGCAATGGGAAGTAAATCTACTGCCGCAGTAAGAGGTGCCTCCCGAGCTACCTAACCAGCTTTGGGAATTAAATTTTCTATATGGTTATGGTTATGGTTATGGTTATGCCAACTAGCTTCTTCTTCCACAAAATGGTCATCTCTTTGCCCTTGTAGCCATCTCAACATTTTCAGGTCCAGCAATGGAACCATTGTTACAGTGGTCCCTAAATTTCCTCGTCAAGACATGCTACAATTGTATTCTACTCACTGGACTCATTTGTGCTATGTCTATTTACAAATTAGTTATGTTATACATTTGACAAAACATGAGTACAAACTAAAACTATGCATGCGATCTCAACTATGCTTGTTTATAGAAACTACGGACACTAATCAAAACTGCAATGCATAAGAGGCTAGGGAATCAAGACTTCCATTATATAAAACAACAAGATATTGCACTAATCTATTACTGCAAAATCAACCTTCTACTGGATGGTTTCTTACACTCTTTCATCTTTCTTCTTACTCTAAGAGCATTACATTTTTCTCTCTCTTATACAAAATGACACAAGATATGACATTGCACAAGCTTTATCATTTGACTGGCCTTGGTCCTCAATGACCTTCCAAGGGTAACATTCCTATCCCAATCATTCAAAAGCTGAAAGACTGTATCTTTTGTTGTATGGTTATGGTGTAGGCCCCAATAGAAACCCTGTTAAGTTATAAATAAAATGTTCCCCTATGCCCACAAACAATCTCCTAGGTCCCAACCATCTCGAATCTCTCTTTTTATCTATGCAAAATGATCACTCCTCGTCTCTGCTTGCACTAATTCTAATGTCCTAATTGAACTGACTCTTTAACTTTCTAACCGGACTAACTTCTGGTACAGAAATAATTTTCTATTCTCTAGGTGTAGGTTCCTGATTAAGATTGCATTTTCTCCCGAACTTAATCACGAAGTCAAAAATAAAGGATAAAAAATTTGAACAACATATAAAGTAAATAGAAAGAAATCCCATTGGGCCAAATTAGCATCCGGCTTAGCCATGAGTCGTGATCTAAAAGCAATATTTACCTTGTGCCTTGTAAGGCTGAACACGAAATTATTGTTAGAAAACTAGTCTAAAATTAGTAAAGAAGCACTTAACCATGGATGCCCTGCATCAGCTTTAAGGCAACAATAATGGAACTTACATTGGATAGATCGAACTTCCAAATCATACAAGCATGCTCATATGCATGCGCACATACCCCACCAACATGTAAATAAGCAGAAACAGAAACAACGTACGCAGAGAACTAAGAATGAAAAATACCCGCAAATTTCAGGAGTTAACCCCCAAAACTCGTGAATTAGCAAGACAACAGGAAGCTTGTCATTTGAAGGAGTATCTGGCATTGCAACAAAGGCTTTGAGTTCCCTCTGGTCACTGGTGCGTATGATTGTATTTGCAACCTCTTCAAGCATCCCGGCCCTAGGTCTAGTCCTTATACCCTTCCATCTGTGCATCCGAAATTCCACCTTCTTCGCCACTTTTCCACCGATTCCCAGTCCTTTCATTATATGGGTTTCTCCTTCCCTGCAATTATGAGTGCCCCACAGGCTTCGCCTGATCATAATCAAACTAATGATTTTGAACACCTAGTTGTAGAGAGGTTTCTACAAAATTCAGAGCATCTCTCGACTATCCTAAAACAGGTTGCATAATCCTATTACAGTGCATGAAACCAGTGTAAACTCGATGTAACTGTTCGAAGTAGGTTTTTTCAGGAGAGAATGTGGTTATCCAAGTGAATCGGATGTCCAGGCTTGTGGGATAGATTGGTAACAATAGATGTGCTTCCTGGGTAGTTCAGAACCCGTAGGCCGCAATTCAATGATTAAATTTGTAGGGCTGGTCTTAATTCCGAATGGAAGGGTTATAATAATCCAACATTTCTACGACAAAAAATATCGATCACAAAAATTAGGAAGAAAAAGAAAATCAATTGACAAGTTTAATTAAGTACATCATTTGCTTATAAAAATATATCTCAAATAATGTATTTTTCTCCATGGCTCAAATTTATAGAAGAAAACAATTCTAGATACATATAGGGTTCACTTCAATGGTGATAACTGATTTTTTTTTGCAATATATACTACAGTAATGCCAAGCAATTTTCCTGAGCATAAAATGATGTGCTTTAAGAATAACCTGCCTTCCAGTTGGATTCAGTTTAATGTATTCTGACTTGATCTCGGGTCTTGACATAGTGCAGTGCAAAAGTTCAAATTACTGGCTGAACAGGCAGTTGATTGAATTTGTATTCATTATCATTGAAAAGTGACTCTTATAAATGCTTTTGAAGTGATTTGATTGGTGGGTTATGTTTCTATTTTTCTCACACTTGGCTCACACTCACACTCACTTGAATACCAAGCTTAACCCAACATTTCTGAAAAGAATGGTTTTACCACAATGCTCACGGTTCTTCCTTATTATATAACACTTGTAGTAAGAATGTTTTGGCTTTGCCATAATAAGCACAATTGTACCTTCCAAATGATGAGAAAATGCCATTACCAATAAAGACCTAATGCTGCCATGATGATGACCCAGGTTCATGCCCATAACAATCAACTTACATTGGATACGCAGGCTACTCAAATCAATGTTCTTGATGAATTCGAATCCGGGGTAGCTTGATGTATCATTTTAGGGCAGTTTTTTCTGGTTTCCTATTTTCAAAGCTGTCATAAACTGAACCTTAGTCGTACGTGAGGAAGGGCGGGTGCAGGGTTTACGACTTGCAGATCGGAAATCTTGAGAAGCTCCACAAGAGTGAGCAATGTTGATTTCAGTCAAGGAAAACATATTCAGGTCGCTCTTCCATGTCGGCCATTCTCATGGCTTCTAGATCTATTTATAGCTACGAGAAAGATTCAAATATATATACCAATTCACAAGTTTCTGGCGACTGGAAATCTTTCCTCAATTGGGGAATGGCATTTCCTCAACACTTCGTATCTCAACAAGAGTTGTGTGTTACCTGTAGTCCCAGAAGCCTTTTTCTTTATCCTCATTTGGGTGTCATGTAAACAGCCAGGTATGAATGGCTTTGAATATACAGGGTTTAACACTCGAAGGTGTTAAAAAATTATGAAACATATGATGCATTACCAGCGAGTCTTAACAGAATGCACAGGGTGTTCAAGATCTTTATACCTCTTTTCCATACTTCATGCCTCGATTCAACTGAAAAAGTTCAATGCACCTCATGCAAAAACCCATTGGAAGAAAAATAAGTTTAAGGTATTGAAAAACTTGTGGTTTTGGGTTATTGTTGCATTTAACCATCCACCACGGTACAAATCCTTTTAAATATATTTATATTTGAGTCGATTTTGATACAGACTCACACTTTTTAAACTTGTAAATCAATCTTTGATATGTAAATATGGGCAACGATATCAATATTTATATAACATCGATAGACACCCTTAAGACTGATTCTTGGCCAAAGAGCCCTTCGGTATTTTGGCAGTGCACTCTGCAATCTCGGCTCCAATCAACAATTATGCCACTATTGGGATCTTAGTATGGCATAGGCAGCTGTGAGCTACACAATATACTCATTTTTCCAAAAACTAAAAAGATCCTTTATGTTACAATTTGCAGCATAAAAAGAAGCCCTTCAAAAAATACATTGAAAAACGGGGCAACCAAGAGGACCTTGAAAAATGTACAGTAAAAACCATATGAATTCTTCCTTAGTCGTGGATCAAAGCTAATAGAAATAAAGCTAGATAAAATTAGCTTGAAACTACAATATAATCGTCCATTGTAAAAAACAAGTTTCTCGAACTGGTAAAAGAATACTTTTATTATCGATTGGACGTACATAATGGAAGGGTATAAATATTGCCTATTTCCCTCGAGTTTCTCAAAGAGACCATTTACAAGTAACAAGGATGTAGCATACAAAATGACCAACCGTATTTTTTCTCACGAAGGGTGTTCGCGCGAACCACATGTTCATGTGAACTCGATCAACCGCGACACGTGGCAAGATAACGGCTTGTGTGTCTCTTCACGCGAACGGGTGTTCACGCGAACCCGCCTTGATAACGCCCATTTACCATTTTTGCTCACATTTTCGGACAAGTGGGACACAACATACGTTTTCAAAAAGTTTCCACCAATCTAAAATTTTGATCTCGCTTTTGGTCACCATACTTTTCTGTTTAATTATATACTAGCCTTTTCCCCCTTCAAAATTCCTTTACCAAAATAGAAATTGAGAAATATGTATTTGAAATTTATTCCAAAATCATGCATTATAGGTGTTGAATTTGGTGAGCATATTCCTATTTTTAGGTTAATCATGTAAAGACTTACATTTAATGTTTTAGGGGTGGTTATATTCACCGGGTGGGATCGGCGTGCATGTGGTTCTCAATCTTTCCTCATTAGACGCGCTCTCATCGAAGGCCGAGGATTCTCTATTGCGCTTACCTAAGTGGGGAGAGCTCAATGCTTCGGCTTCACATCTTCCACATGAGGTTCGAATCCTTCACGAGACATCATCCTCCACAACTCCACAAACTCCTCAATATCGCGCTTCTTCGCCATTCCCTCTCTCGTGCTTCATTATACTTAAGTCACCTTTCTTCTCTCTACCTTTCGCATGCAGGTCCGCCATCTATCACCACACTTGCTCCCCCCTGTGCACGGTGGTGGGATTAGCTAGCCATAGGAAGTTCTTCCAAATCCAAGGTTATCAACAAGATCTTAATCGCTAAAGGAATGACGCGTAAATAGGATCCTCTAGGTTAACGCAATAACTCAAACTCAAAGAACCTCTGGACATGAATTAGTGGAAATAACGTACTCCAACGTATAACTCATGCACAACACTATTCTACCAATGATCTACAAAGGTGCATGTCCAGGTTACATCAAGATATCATACAAAGTCTAGAAATCTTCATGTGTCCAAACAATTGATCTATATCTCCAATTTCTCTTCGATGCATATGCTACCACCACTCGTACAACTCTATAGGAAAACAACAAAAGAATGCTTCATAGAGTTCATGATATTGATGTTCTTCAACACACACGCGGCATTGAAATTGGGTATGGTATTATATCTATGAGCAAACTGGTCTTCTAAGTCTACAACCCAACTCTCAATGTTATCCAAAGTCAACCGATATGAAATGTCATGTCAATTCTAACCGAGCAATTGTGTAGATGCAAATTTGTAGTTGCTTAGACCTCAGTATCGCACATTCTACATATTGTCTTTGATCAAATTAATTTACATTCTTTTTAGAATGAAAATGAACATTAAAAGTAAACAATTTATTTGGTGTTGGTTGTTGCATCTATGTGAGCAAAATTCATCTCTTATTATTAAAGTATTGGCCTCATCCATTTTTTTGACGATAAATTTTATAGAGTGACTCAAACATTGAATCAAAAATTTACAAATAATTACTCCCAAAATTTCTAACGATTTACACATAATAGTCAATTAATTTTAAAAACGCAACATAATGCTTAAAACCCAAGAGGATTCTTGTGTTGTAATAATAAGCTTTCATGTTGGCTAGTGGCTCAACTTGAACAAGCGCTTATTTTGATCCAAGCAAGCCATTCAAGTTTGTAGAGTAAGTTGGCTTCAACCACACTATGGCCTCATTCAAGTTGTAGTCTAGTTCGGATGGTGAAGGGCTTTCACATTTTAATGCAAAACATGACCACTATTTAAAATCATTGGGTATCATTAACAAGAACACCATACAATATAATTTATTTATTAAAAAAACACATTTAAAGAGGGACGACTTTTTACTCAAAGAAACACAATACCATATTCCCGCTCGGATGAGGTTACTGCAGTTGATAAAAATTCATGGATTTTTATTCATGTGTTATACATTTGCTAATGAAATAAGAACTCCACACCTCTTAGCAATTCATAAAATGACTGAAGAATTGTAATTCTAAAAATATTTATAAATTGGTGGTCTCAAATCTGAATTATGTCACCGAATGGATGACTTTGCCATTGTAACAAAATTAGTTTGTGTTAGAACCAATGGTGCAACTATAATGTAGGGAGCTAGAAATGGTCTCTACATTAGACTTTAAATAACTATTGCTCTGTATATGGTTTTTACCCATTGTATGGCTCACAAAATGAATCTGGCTTACAAAATTGTGAGAAAATTTGAAAATTTAGCTAGAGTGGAGGAATTGATATGTGAGTTGCATGCTTATTATTCTAGTAGTCCAAAGAGATTTTTAGAATTTCAAAAATTTGCAATTGGACTGACAGAGGGAAAAAATCTTCTCAAAGATGTAGATACCAGATGGATATCTATTTATGAACCTACCTATAGAATATTTGATGAATGTCCTTCATTGACAGGATTTATGTATAAATACCACAGGGATGTAGATAAAGCTAATGATCTATTGTGCCATCTAATAGACATAGAAACTTTAATCACACTCTGTGGTATTTTTCCCATGTTGAGGGCTTAATATCTTAACGAAACATGCACAAGATCGTTCTTTCTACATAAAAACTTCATAAGACTCAAAAGACATGTGTGTTGGAGTCTCGAAAGTTTATATATTTCTGATGGAATTTTTCAGGGTGCTGCTTTTGAAAACCAAAATGTATTGATAGATTTGAAAAATCCCGTGTGCTTCTTAAAATACAATAGACATGATCATCGGTGTATAACAACACATGGAAAGGAGATTCAACTTCATACATTCCAAAAAAAGAGTTGATATGGTTGTCTTAGAAACAGAAGAAGTAAAAGTGACATAGAATTTATATGATACAATATTAATCAAAACTAAGAATAAGTTGTGAAAGATCTCTAAATCGTTAGCTAAAGAGATCCAGGAAATGTTCAAAAATGATAAAATTCTAGAAGTGATGGAGTTGTAAATCCATAGTTTTGGAATTTTTCTGGGGGAAAACCTTATACATCTATCAGTCCTTTATTTTTCAAAAACATGAGTAATCTAATTGACCATTTCTCTAAGATTGAAGAGATAAACGGAGTTTCTGTAGAAGGTACTTTACAAAGAAAAATACTTAGTTCCCAGTTAATGGATTTTGCTAATACTTTGATAAGACAAGTTCAACTTCTACAAAACCCACAGGATTATGGTGCCATCAAAAGGATTTGGAAGGATATTTGTTCCAGTAGTATTCTAAGTGAATATTTGAGCGAGTATATTAAGTTATATGAACTCTGTCAAACTATGATTCTGGGTTTTGTGGAAGATGAGAGGGTTTTCAGTGCTCCATCCTTTTTAAAATTGAAATTTCAAAAAGATTGGACACAAATCTAGAAAGTTGTCGAGGTTGTATGTATCACATTACTCATTGAGTCTTTCGCTTATGATAGAGCACTCACATTATGGAATTCACTAGTAGAAAGAAGAGGAGATAGTAATATTCTGCCTAACCCAGGGGATGGAGACACATCCACAAATCATGCTACAATTGATTTCCAAGACACGAATGGAAGTGTTGATCCATGACTGTTTCAATTCACATAAATTTCATTACAATAATTTAATGTAATAAATTATAACTATTGATGTATTTCATACCAAGATTGCAACTTTCAATAAATGCAATATTTTTTTTATATATTTGGTTTCTAAACTGAAATAAGAAAATATTTTTCTTTTATATCTATTAATTGATTTATTTTACATCTGCAAGAAATTATAAATGTAAATATTTTAAATAAAAAAATCAAGTAAATATAAGCAACATTTACATTAAAAAAGCGACATAAACATCATTTGTATTATGTAGAAATCAAATAACAATATATAGTTACAATTCCAATTCCCAAAGTACTCTTGAAATTGTTCTCTCATGTGGCGATTACTTTATGAAGAAAAGTACAAATTCATAAAGCATTGTCGGCCAATACAATTACAAAAAGGGTTTGTTAATACATTTCAAAGCTTTCGGACAAGTTCTGTCATATAAGGACACATTACAAGGTCATCCTCTTTTCTACCTATGATTCTGAATCATAGTTGTCCTTACATCTACCTCATGGAATAAAAACAAAAAAATTGGCTAGCCACTATCTTTTAATTCCTACGCCAGTGTCGGAATTGTGACAACACACTTGTCACATGGTGAACTTCACTAACATATTGAATTTCTTATGTAGCAGGAGAAGCTTGATCTTTTTCTTGCGTTAGAGGTGGAGGAATCTGCTATGTCTGTAAAGAGCTATCTCATTATAACTCTTGATGCCTGCAAATCTTGTGCAGTGGTATTGATATTTTTAAGAATATTTTGTTCCTCCCTCGCTACATCTCCTACTGACAAAAGTGTTGCATCTACGTCTGTATTTTCCTTTAGTAAGACTTCTAGATCCATCTTATGCTCCTTGATTATTCTTCTCAATGTATTATTTTGTTTATTTATTACTATCAATTTTTCCTTCAACTGTAAATGAATTCAGGCTTTTGCGGGGCATTCTTTAAATGTGCTTCAAAAACAGTTTCTTCTTTCTTTAAATTTTCATATTTTTCCTGTAAAACAAAAATAACAAATTTTAGTCTATTAGATAAGTTAAACAAATATATTATAGTGCTTATAATATTAGGATTTTGCATGTAAAACATAAAGCCCACTCACCATAGCTTTTTCTTTTTCATCCTTTACTATGAAAATATTTGTCTTGTCTTTAGCCCATTTGTTGTAGTAAGCTCGTGCTTCAACATTCAAATTATCCAACTGTTTAACATTATGTCTATAATTTCATCATTGTAATTATTATTATAGGAATTTTTCTCTGATTGAGCTTTATTTATCAAAACATCCTTCCTTTTCGGTTGGCTCTCTCTACGATTAAAAAAATGAATGCCTTTGAGCGCGATTATGGTATCTTGTATTTGTTTCTTTTATCAACATTTTTAATGTCCCAAGACTACACCAAATCCACATCGAGACATTACACCTCTTGAATTGTTGCCCCCATACTATCTCGATATCTTATTTTCTAATATAAAATGTGTCTTTTCATCATCTGTTTGAGGAGCATTTGTTGGAGGAGGAGGAGAGTCATTGTCCTGTACATCATGCACATTTTGTTGTTGTTGTGGTTGAGGCGGAGTAGATTGAATCATATCATGAGTGTCAAAATAGTTTCCCTTGTCAGCATCACCAGTATCGAACCCCAAATACTCCTCATCAAGGGAAATGTTGTTGAAAAGCTGTGAGGTTGTTACACTTAAAACACCTCCTAGTGAGAGTCTAGGAAATTTTGTTGTTACAGGATGAACTGTTCCAGCTTGATTCTATAGGAAACCTTATATTCTTGCTTGCAGATCTTATTTTTGTTTGGACTAAACGTGTTGGCGGTATTGGTGGCCTCCTTGCAAGTGGAATGTGCTCAGAAGATATATTACCTGCAAGATGCAAACAACAAATTGTTAGAAGCCATTATACGGTTAGGCCTTGTAAATTCTAAAAAGTAGTAACGTAATAAAACATGCTAAATATTAAATATTACAATTTACCTTGCACGTTTGGAGATGCAAGTGTAACATTTTGATCTTGTGTCAGAATGAGTTTGATCATCATCACCCGTTTTAATAGTTTCTAAATACAATAAATGTAAAAAAGAATAATAGAAATATTAAAATATAGTACTACCTACATAATCTATATTAGTTGTTTGAATTAGTTAATTATATCAATAGAAAAATTCATACCTGTAGTTAAATGTGATGGTAGACGTGATGCACATAACAACCCCCTAGGTCACTTTTGATGAGGAGCTCTTACTGGTGTTGATTCTTGAATCCATGTCGAAATCGGTAGAGACCTCTGCAGGGGGCTTTACCTCAAGCAATTTCCTTCTTATGAGTTGTTGCAACAATAATTATTCTCTCAAAATAAAATCTTACACTTATTATTTTATTTAAAAATATTGAATTTGAGATCGTTATAACAAGAAAATTGTAAAAGTAACAATTACTTGTTGTTCTTCAAGAGTGAGACCAATAAGTTTATCATTAATTGCGGTTGGAATTTTAGCTTTCTAAAATTCATAGAATGCTTCTAATAGAAAGCAATAATAAAATTGCAATGAGAGAATACGATCTTGGATTTATTAGATTGGTTGGCATTGCGGGAATGGGAGACATCGATTTTTATTCGGTTGGACAAATATGTGCACCAATGGAATTGTTGACCTGCTAGTGTCTCATAATAAATATTAAACTACCCAATATAGAATGTCTGTAGATCTTCCCTGTAATACAATCTTGGCCTGAAAAATTGATGCAACTGTAAGAAAGAATTGGTTTGTAATACCTTGAAGAAGTAGGCCTCGTGATGAATGATTAAGAGGAGCTGCAATAATAGAAAAAATGTTAGAGGATTGGGTGGTGGAAAAATGTTAAGAGAAAAAGAATTTGAAAATAATAAACTTACCATCAACCTACACACTGTAATGAGACTCAAATTTTTTTATCTTCATCTGTGAGGACATCCATTGTAGTAACGGGTGACTTATTTTGAATGGTAACCCAGTTAACCGATGTACGTCTACAAGCTCAATTGTGAATGAAATTTAATGATGTCTCGGATGCACCAAGAGAACAGAAAATTTTCCATCATTCTCATTTTAAGAGGCAAGAAGGTAATCAAGCACTGAAGTATCAGTATCAAATTGGGGCATGTCCACAAGCCCGTAAATTCTGATTTTTTAGCCAATCCTTTTGTGTGTCTTTTACTTTTAGAAGGGCTACAATATATGGGCACATGAGGTTTTTGTATTGGAATTTGGGTGTAGGAGTAGATGTGGTGCTTTCCATTATTGAAATTTGAAAATTTAGAGAGCTCGAGAGCACTAGAA
The DNA here is from genome assembly GCA_018340775.1 of Taxus wallichiana var. yunnanensis. NCBI lineage: Eukaryota > Viridiplantae > Streptophyta > Pinopsida > Cupressales > Taxaceae > Taxus > Taxus wallichiana. Next base: position 363,140,706 of record CM031243.1, on the reverse strand, counting down.
ATTTTCATAGAAAAGTGAATAAATGAACCTTGTAGGGGTATTTATAGGGTTCTAAATGGGTCAAAGGACACATGGCTGAAAATTATTGGCTAGCCAAGGTGGCCACCCAACCCATAATTAATAAACCCATCCAATACTTAGCCATCCAACCATTAGCCATCCAACCCCTCAACTGACCAACCCACCGTCCAACCCTTTGTTGTCCAACTCCTTAACCGTTCAACCCCTCAACTGTCCAATGCCTTTAATCATCCATCCTACCCATCGAACCCTAAGTTTTCCAACCCCTAACTATCCTACCCACTCGTCCAACCCTTTGTCATCCAACCAACCCATCCAACCCACCCGCCCAAACCCTTAACCATCCAACCGACCCGTCCAACCCCATAACCATCCAACCTGTACCGTATAACCCTTAACCATCCAACCCACCCATCCACCTACCCTTCCATCCCTTTGTCATCTAACCCACCCGTCCAACCCTTAGCCATCCAACCCTTAATCATCCAACCCCTCAACCATCCAACCCACCCGACCAACCTTCCCACCCAACCTACATGCTAACCTTCCCGACCTACTTTGCGAAACTAGGGAAAATTTCTCTCTGTGAAATCACCTTTGCCACGAAACATTTTTTCATAAATTCACCAATGATTCGAAAGTTGATTTTTGAGATTTGCCAAAATTTCTAAACTAATTTTTAGAGGGACCTTCTTAAAATGAACCTTGAATTATGGTTTCATAAATTTATAATTATATGGTTCTCTTGATCTAATTTTATAATTAACCCCAAAATGCTCAAATGCTAGAAAGTGGCCAAAAAGTACGGGAAAGTGGGGAAAGGATCAGGTGCCCCGATTGGGACGAGCACTTGTTGGTGCCCCATTACTAACTTTTGGTGCCCCATTCAAAGATAAAACAATGCCAAATGGTAGAACCATCGGGTGAGTAGATACGGGAGGTCGGAAGTGATGACAACAAACAAAGTAAAATGGATAAAGGACAAGAGTTAATTAGTACTTTATTCACTCAAAAGCATATGAATAGTAGTATGAGACCGAGACTAAACAATGTATAAGGTGCATGATTCGTGTCTATAGTAATCATCATGTATTTAAAATCTATTATTTCCCATCAAATGTTATGTCATCCCATTCTAAAAGACAAAATATATAAATCGTCAAACTTAGGTGTCTTTGGTGTAGGTGTTAGGCCAATAGGATTGCATTAGAATTTAAAAAATAAAATTTATATTTTAGTGTTATTATATGAATATAACTTATTATAAATGATCTCCCATAACAAAAAAAAATATCACATCCTTTGATGCCTCATTGATGTTACCATATCCATAATTATATTAGGAGGTTGTTTCCTACTTGATCTTGAAGAAGAAACAAGTTGAATAAAATAAGCAATTCTTTGGTACTACTAATTGAAGAAGTAAAATCTCTAGCCAAATGTTGGTCAAGACCGAACATCTCCCAAAATAAAAAATCCAAACATCTATGGTTCTCATTAGTCATTAGTTCTTGAGATAATTATATGAGTCTACGAAGAGGCAAACTAATCTCCCTCTTATCTCATAAGAAGGATAACATTAACAAAAATGGTCTAAATTTTTAGGCTCCAAATAGAAAATTTGAAAAATATGATGTTTAAAAATTTTGATAAATTTGGTGGTCTATTTATATGCAAAGGTGATGTGAAAAATATATGAATTATTCCATAGAAACCCTAAAATTACAAGATAATTGGAATTGAGGATAACTTGGAGGTCGAATGAGCTCATCCTAAATGTGAATACATGAACTACAATAATGTTGAATCTTTAAGGAAAGAGGCTAACAAGTATCGATCCATTTGGGAAGAAGGTATGCTTTATAGATATCATCTTCAATACCATTATTTATCTCTTTTTGGAAACACTTAGTGCAATTAATTAAAATATACGAATTCATGTATTATATGTCATCCATTTCCCATTTCAACATCAATCTTAGTTGAAAATAGAACTACACATTATTCTTACTACACACAAGTTTATAGATTCTTAGACATGTCTTCATTTATTCCAAGCATACACTACCAAGAAATTCCTTTCAAAGGATAAAAAAACCATGATCAAATGTCACCTCAATGAAAAAGGGTTTACAATATTTCCAAACACATATTTTTACAATTTAAACTTATCAATATGTATGATAAGTATGATAGTGTTCAAATTATCATAATTTTTTTATCACCAAACTCACCTAGACATCTTGTTATGAAATAAATGAAATTTGTAATTTATGTCGGAAAAATTTTAGTGGCTAATTTTCATAAACTCGCAAATATTAGGGATTTTGGAAATTGGAAATGGCAAATTTTTAGCAGTCGGATGCCGCCTAGTTCACCAAAACTTTCAAAGACAAGTCATTTGTATGGGTGAGTTCACCTATTATTTATACGTAAAAATTACTTTATACATGTATTCACTGAGGTATAATAAATCACCCGGGTTGTAGGGGGTACCCGTTTAATAATGACATCCATCAAAGAGAGACTGTCTATCCAATTTAGGTTATACGGACAACCATTGTAGAGTCGTCCAACCTAGGTTTGATGACAGATGATGGATGACCGTCTAACTTAGGTTAGATGACAGATAATGTACAACCGTCCCAACCCGAGGTTGGATGACCGGTTGGACAATGATATATATATGGTCGTCCAACCAGGTTCGATGGTTGGGTTGGATGATTGACGATGGACAATTGTCCAACCCACATTGGATGGCTATGTTGGACGATAGATAATGTACGACCATCCAACCCAGGTTGGACGACCGGGTTGGATGGAAAATAATGTATGGTCGTCCAACCCGGGTTGGGCGGTTGGGTTGGATGGAAGATGATGGACATATGTCTAACCCAGTTATACAAATGGGTTGGATGGTAGATAATGTATGGCCATCCAACCTAGGTTGGATGGATGGGTTGGATGACAGATAATGTATGGTCATCTAACCCAGGTTGGACAACTAGTTTGGACAACAGATATGTGCGGTCATCCAACCCGGGTTGGATGGTTGGTTGGGTTGACGACAGACGATGGAAAGTTGTCGGCCCAGGTTGGATGGCTGGGTTGGATGATAGATAATGTACGGTCATCCAACCTAGGTTGGACGGTTGGGTTGGACGAAAATAATGTATGGTCATCCAACCCAAGTTGGATGGTTGGGTTGATGGTAGACAATGGATAGTCATCCAAACCAAGTTGGACAGCTAGGTTGGATAGGAGATAGTGGGTGACCTTCTAACCTAGATCAAATGACCGTACATAGTCTACCATACAACATAGGATGGATGTTATCCAACCTAGGTTATATTGAAGATGGTGGACGATGGCTGTCCAATCTGGGATGGATGGTCGTCCAATCCAACAGGGATGGATGGTCGTCCCAACTCAGGATGGACGGTCTTCCAACCTGGGTTAAATGGTCTTCCATTGTTTGTCATCAACCCACCATCCAAGCTGGGTTAGAGGGATGCTATCATCTACCGTATAATCTAGGTTGGATGGCGTCGACCTAGGTTGTATGGAAGATGATGGATGACCGTCCCATTTTTCGTCTTTGCCATGAAACGATTTTTTAGAAATTTTCCATTGATGCGAAAGTCAATTTTGGATATTTGCCACCAATTATAAACTAATTTTTTGGAGGGGGGTCTTAAAATGAACCCTAATCTATGTAAGGAAAGAGTTTCTTGAGGAGGGAAAATTGACTCACCAAATGCAACAAATATGTATCAATTCATCTTCACCATTATTATCCTTACGTATTTCAAACTAACATATATGACACATGATTGCAAATCAATGGGATTGGAGAAATTAATATGATTGGGGATATAAACCTACTATGTCCCCTTAATGTTTATAAGAATTTATAAAATAAATAAAGAATTTCTATATTAAAAATATTGTCAAAAATATTTAAAAATTAGTATTTGACACAATTAAATAAATATTCTGAATAGTTATGAATGTATATGTATAGCCGTTTATGGTTATTACCAAACCTCTATGAAAAATTATGGGATCCTAATTCCGGGTACACACATGACACAAAAATGACACACAAGACATTACAATATATAATATGAAAAAATTGTGACATTACTAGAGGTGTGAAAAAGTGAGAAGAAAGTATTGAATCTAGGTTCTCGTGATTTATAATTGTCTAACATGATTATAAGTGTGTGAAGAAGTGAGAAGAAAGTACTAAATTTGGGAACTTGTGATATGTAATTGTCTAACAAGATTAGAAATTTTCTCATTGTGGTTAATACAAAGGATGATGCATTTATATCATGGGGTTTTTACCTTTAAAGGTTTTCCTTATGTTAAATATTGTGTTCAATACTCTGTGTCATTTTTGTGTGTTTCTCTAGTTATTTAAATTTGTACATTTATTCAATCCTTGTCAGCATTATTATATAAAAAAATGTTTAGTTGATCCTATTAACCTTGGAAAATGTAAGAATCATTAGATTTTGATTTCAATCCAACATTATCTTGTGATGAATGCCTTGATATACATGTATGTAAAATATGGCCATGTATACAAGGAAAGTGAGTTGTTTGACAAAAACATTGAACAAAGTGTGGTTTTATTGAGAAAAAATCATTTTTGTACATTTACAAAATGACCTTGTTTAGAAGGCCTTGGATATTCTAAAGAAAATGTTATTGTGATTTGTAGATTCAAACTGAATAACCTTTTCCAACATCCTTTAGATGTATCCTAGAATAAAATCTCTATAGTTTGGCATGGCGATCCATAAATAATAATTAGAGGATTTTTTTATATTATAGTCATGGATATCCTCATATACATGTACACAAGTTCTGGAAGAATGCAAAAATCACACATATTAATTGACCAAATGAAACATCTAAATGTTGTTTCACATAAGGATATGATCGTAGCCTATACACAATCCAAAATTATTTATAAAGTTAAGAGTTATATAGACAAATGGATTTGGTAGGTATAATGCCTAAATCCATAAACTATTCTAATATCCTTCCATATTGTAAAGAAAATGAGATCTTTAAAACAAGGTATAAAGAGTTGTAAAAAATTAAATGTTACGCCCTTGATCTGGGGTCATATATTGAGATATGTATGGGAGAAATATGGCTAACATAATCTCTTATCATGTCATATCTCATTTACTTATGCTTAATAGGTCGACTACATGGTTTAACAACATAATAATGTGTATATAGAACTTAGTAACTCATAGATAATCATCATTTGAGAACTTGATTCTTATTGTATGCTTTTGAGGTCACCCCCTCAAAGTGGCTAAATCATTATACTTGCATATTGTGATATTTTCTCTCTATTTTGGTATTCTTTTGTGGTCTATTGCTTCTAGTATTTAGATATATCTAAGAAATTTCTTTACAAGCAAAGATAAAGATTAGCTTCAATTTAGGCCAAAATTAGGTCAAAACCTTAATTTTGAAGATTCAACTATATCTCCTAAATTTTGGAATTGTTTTACGAAATTTATTAAGTGAAGTGGAAAACTTAGTCAACTAAGAATCTCTCTAAAATTCAAGCTTTTTTAACCTATTTTGCAAAATTTATAGTCATTCTATGTTTTTTCATAAATTCACTCCATAAGTCACAATTTTAGGAAATTTTCTAATTTCTTACATTTTTGGAATTATTACCAAAAATTAGTTAGGTATTTTTTCTATATTTCTCTTTATTTGGTAAATAACCATATGAAACATCAAACCCTAAATTTCTACCCTAATCCCTATACCCTAAGAACTAAACCATGCATTAGAATAGGAGATCAACTAGAGAGGAATGACTCCAAATATAAGAAAGATATGGATTATGAGTCTTTAACTTATTTCATATGAGAGGAAGTCATCCATCTTCATGAGAACATAATTATAACCTCACTAATGTGAAGGAAAATATTGATAATATTTTGCACTTAGTGAATGTGAAATGAAGGCGGAGTTGATAATAGCTTGCACTTAATAAATAGTGAAATAAAAGAAAAAAATGAATCAATGAGGAGTTGATGGTCATTAGATCATTCATGACTACAATCATGAATTCACATTCAAGTCACAAAGTTTCGTCAAACAATGCACACTCAAATTTAAATTAGGCCAACAATGGTGGATCTTCTCCATAACATAGTGGATCTTCTAATGAATGGTGAAACATGGTTCCAAAAGCATAAATGCAAAGGAATTGATCCATTAACATAGATTAACCAAATGGATTTTTATTTGCATTAAGTTTGATGTGGACATAATTTCATAATGACATCCTTGTATATGGAACTAGAATAGTTCATTTGGTATAGATGGATGTGCGAGAAGAAGAAAAAGAAGGGTCTCCCTATTACCTAGTCAATGTTCACATATGAGCTCCAAACACACTACATGAATAGTGTCAAAAGTAATTATTTCATCCGATAATACAACTATGAAAAATAGGGACAATCAAGGATTATATGCAATAGTTCCAAAATATGTCCTTACATGTGTATGTCATGTTAAATGATCTATTCTGGGTGGTCTCAAAAATAACATATAAATTTATGTTCTTCTTATTAATCCAGGTTTGATATCAAAATCCATGATATTTTATTGTCATTTGGAGGAAAGATATCTAGTAAAATGGAGGATAAACACTACTCACATGAAGCACATGATTCCAACACAATCATTTCCTTGACCTTCCGATGGAATCCTCAAAAAATTGAAGAGAAGTGATTAAAAGTTATATGTTACTAAAATTGTGATAGAAAATTAAGGAAGGTACATAATGTGTTGAGAATAAATTTTTATACATTGAAGGTCCCATTGAGGAATAAGATAAGGATGAAGTAGCTAGTGAAGAGGAAGAGGTTCCTGAGATCAAGGCTAAATAATCTCAATCAAATATTTCTTTCCATGTAATTTAAAATATTATCATTATAATACCACTCAAGGTATTTGGGTTAATGAATAAATAAAGGGTGACAATATAAATTGACTTTAGAAGTACTCACAAAATCATCAATCATAAGTTGTTCTTGTACTTAAATTGTTATATTTATCAATCCCCATAATTTCAAGTCATGTTTGTAAATGGAGGTAAAGTTAGTGTTTCATTAAAGTGTCATACGATTAATCTATCCATGAGAGATTACCTACTAAATAACACAATGTATACCATTTTAATGTGGGACACAAACATCTTTGTAGGATACATAATCTTGAAAAGGGGCATATTATGAGGTTTTCAAACACATTCATGTAGATTTCAAATACAATTCTTCAAATGACATTGTATGATGATATGCAAATAATTATTACAATGTAATATATACATGAATATTACATATCATATTTAAATGGATTCACTTAGTTGAAAAATTACTGCAAATGGTTACATACGAATTCACTTAGTAGGATTTATTCTTTTGGATGGTTTATAAGATTCAGGTTAGTACACCCAATTCTATGGATCATTTACAGATTCAAATAGTAGGTCCAATTACTATATTCTAATTTATATTTAGTTAATCTTACTTGAATATATGTGTATGTATTTCACATATTTTCACCTTTTAAGTTGAATTTCCCACACATTCAAAATAATGGGAAAATATGTGTACACATTTCATGATTTTATTTTTCATTATATTTCATTTACTTATTTTGTATTAACACGTTTATTGTAATTTAATACATATTTTGGCATGTGTACACGTATGTTCACATGCACATGGGGACATACGTTCACATTCACATCTATACACAAAATAAAGGGGGAAAAAAATGATAGTCTTGTGCATGCATTTTCTTCATGGGAGGTTTATGTTTCATTTATATTTTAATAGAAAAAATTAAATTAGTAGATTAATATGGGGTAAAACAAATAGTATACATAAATATGGATCTATTGAAATTTGGAAATCAATCCTTGGAACTTATCTTAACCTATAAAGTTTTGTGTAATAGTTTGACTAATTACTACATGTTTGTCTTAATAAATACTATGAGAAACTAGGTCACACTTTTTGTATTAGCCAACAACAAGTTAAAACCTCATTCTCAAAATATAATAAATATCTTTAGACATCTAGCTACCATAAACAACTGAAATATAGTAAATGTCATTTTGAAGGTGTGCACTCTTTTTGGATTAAGTTGGATATAAAAAAATTCATCTAGCCAACTTTGTATAAATATAATGAATTTTTCCTAACAACCCTAATAGCCACATTTTTCTAGCCAACTTTCTAATCCACAAACTTCCGTAGTCAGCTAGTTTTCATTTGAGTGGTAAATATTGTTGCAACGATCACCTTTACAAGAAAATTCATATAACCCATTATAAGGCCTCACACCTCACATCATATGGTTATCTAGGAGATAAAAACTAAGAACCCAATTGCTAAATCAATATTTGAATCATATTCTACTAGCTCTAAGTCTACACACATCATGAAAAATAATTGTAGGCCATATATGAATTTGTTCCACATGCCAAATATCATTCATGTGTTCCATATGTCTTAATAGGTCCTTCATTTTGTAAACACATTATGATAAAAATATTGCAAACATATCACTAGGTGCGGAACTATGAGAGTTTGATGCCTCTTTATATATTTCTACGTATGAATGATGGGGTTCTACACAACCCCAAAGGGGTAAACCCTTTATGTTCTAAGAAAATAAGAAGAATAAGAATCCATGATGAGAAACATAAGTGCAGGTCCATAAATTAACCATAGAAAAAAAGATACATACATGAGGAAGACCATGCTATAAGAAATATTTAGTCATAGTCAATAGAAGATAAATATAGGAAAAGAGGATAAGGTCATTATGCACCCAAAATTGCATGGTGCTACATTGATGGTCATGGTAAAGTCTCCAATGATGATGTATTTATTTTCTAGAATAATGATGAGATCCATATCCTCTCCCTTTACCTTTAGCATGCATATTTTGCCTCATTTATCCTTGTTTCTAAGTTTTCTAGTTTTTCAAGCCTTTACGAGCAATCTTCTATTCATTTTGTGGTTGTCATGACTTTAAGTCATGTAACCGTAACCACAATGGTGGTTATGTAACCACTGGTATGTCTAGAAAGGAGGTTGTGTAACCACCGTGGAAGTTTTGTAACCACCCACGTCAGACAGACGGTGGTTCTGTGAATTTTATCCGAGAGTTCCAACTGTGTGTTTTTGGGTGCATGTTTCAAGTTCATGAATGATTTTCTCACACGTTTCTTGACCATTTCACTTGATTTTTAGCTTGATGATTTTATGTTGAAGTTACCTTCTCGCTTTACTATATTTAGATTATGAGCTCCCTCTTTCCTTGATGATTTGGCACTTCTTGATTGCCATGTGTTCCAAACTCTTTCTTCCTCACATTTCTATAAAAACCAAATTTTTACCTAGATGATGGGTTGGAGATTTTTCATTTGAATTGCATTATATGCTACCAAAATATTGTTGATAATTACAAAGACAACATATTACATAATAAATTACTCTATTCCTTCCCAGTATTGCTTTTGTGGCTAGTTTACCTACAACCAACCACCTCCAACACTTTTCTTGATTTCTTCTTGTAACAAGATATCATTACATACCTGGATCATCTGAATTTTCATCTCTAGAAGAGAAGATGAGAACACATTTATCCCATCACCATACTTGGGAAGATGTCATTGTACAAAAGTAACCGAGTTGGGGATGTAGTTATATTTCTTTGAATCTTTCATCTAAACATTGTTAGTTAGACTAAATAAACATATTTTCTTTTAAGAGATAGAATTACAATTTCTTCATTTCTACGATTGTGTGCATATGAGAAATCTTTTGCTAATATCTTCTTCCTTTTTATCCTTATAGATCTATAAGGAAATGATTTGGAGGAAGACTCGTGTCTATGCTTCCTCATTTTATTTCTTCATTATTAATTGTACGCACATGTCATTTTGTATTTTGCTAGGGAAATAAATTGCTTCTAAGAATATTTCCTTTCTTTACCTATGAATATGAGGTAGAAGAAGTTAGAGAAAGTAAATTTCCAAAATTATAAATTAGAGTAAATATTCTGTTAAATTAGATTTAATTCCACACCCCACAATATAGGAATAGATACATCCAAATATTCACTATTTTTGTTTTGTTTTAGTGTAGAAATAGATTGTTGTTTAGATTAATTTCGTTGTTGTCCGTGTCTATAAAATTTATTTTATTTAATTTTCAATAACTAGAAAAACCAAAAATATAGTTTAGAAGTTAATTAGATTTATTTGTTTATTTCATTCAAAATCTTCATTGGAAAATACAAAAACAATTAGATAGTTTGCTTTATTTTCTTTGATTAAATACTTGCAAATCAAACTTAATTAAATTAAAAGGGGAAATCAATCATATTTTGTTTAATTCAGGTTTTTATTTATTTAAAGGTAGGAACTTAAGGTAATTTAGAATTGGAAAGAACACAACTCATGTTTCCCTAGCAGCCTAGGCTACCAGAACTTAGCTCTCAGTCCCTTTGGATCCTAGTTTTCTTGTTTGTTTCCATTCTTATCAATTTAGTGCCCACATGACCATTTTGGGTCCACCGCAACCACTTGTGAAATTCTTTAATCCAATCATCAACCAACCAAATGTTGATAGAAGCCAAGTAGACATTGACCAAGGCTTATGCCAATTAGTCTTCAAAGCCACACCTATGCCACCTAAAATTATTGGCCAACTCATTTCCCTTAATGATGAAGAAGACCTTTCCAAAGAATTATGGGCCAACCAAGTAGATAGGGTTATACCCAGTAAACCTTTATTTTTCCTTTACCCATATCCTCTTTCATTTGCATGACCCTCTTTAGAGAGGAATACTTAGAGGAAGAAGGACAATTCCACCACATCATCAACCAGGCCAAGCTATCTTCAGTTCCTTTGACATTGACCTAGATCTATGCACGGGATCATCCTTGATTGTAGCATCACTCCCATATATGGTAGGTGAGCATTCATATCTCTTGACAAATAAATATCAAATTTTACAGCTTGAGAACCTTCAATTTCCTTGACCTATTATCATTATTATCACCTATCCCATTTATGTTATATCTATCCACCACATTTTCATCCCATTTATCGTATTCTAACTATCTGACATGACCTTTGGAGGTCGCATGTGTTTGAAATCATGTTTTGATTTTCGGAGTACAAAATTGGTGAACTCGATGTGAAAGGAATAGTTCCTTTTCATACCCTCTTTATTTTAGTTTCTTTCATCCACCATTATCCTCTCCCATTATTTTGTAGGTGTTTCTTCAACCCCCAAATATGTCAAGTCAAGAATATACTAGAACTATTTTAGGTCCTGAGTTATATTACAATAAAGGAAATCTTCAACAGCTTGCCCTTGTTATGAAGGTAGGCTCATAACTATTCACAAAAATTGATATATCCCCAAAAACTAGTTCAACCATATGAATTGAGGAGATAGACCAACCCAACCATAGCTCTCAATCAGATTTTTCAAACTCTAACAATATGACCTTTAGAGGAGAGCACAGCTTTTACCCCGGGTTTTTATCAAAAACCAATATAAGCATATAGTCTGAGTTTTTTCCATTCCATTCACAAGAACATGAATAACTCTTAGCATGGTTTTCCTAGAGCGGTATCTTCTTGATGCTTTGGATGGATCCTTATAAAATATATGAGCATACACTATTTTCTTATTACAAAACAATGTTACCTCAACCCCTCCCAAGATAGAGGAAACACTAAAAATGGGGATCCAATTAAGGATCAATTCATAAAGGGGGTATCACACTCCTGTTGGCGAGAAAAAATTTTCGTGTGGAAAAATTGCTGGTTATCTTGCCAACACTCTGGGAATCTAAGTCCATCTACTTGAATGGTGTAGCTTCGTGTTTGTATGTGCAGGTGAAATTTATTTTTGTGGTGGCCTTATAGTCAAGAATCCAAAAAGGGCACTCCACTAACCCTGCAACAAGATCTTGTAATTTCTTACAAAAGAGGAATTTTCTAGGAGAGAAGGAAAGGGAGTGAGAAAGAGAGAGAGAGATATTAATTTAATAGATAGAATATCATATTCTTATACCCATTAACTAGAAAATTCCAACACACATAGATTAGAAGAAAAAAATTATACAAATGACAACATGATCAATTAAGATTTATAACACAAAGTTTCATAAATCTCCTAGTCAAAAAAGGAATCAAATCCTTCTTACTTCATTTATGCTTGAGAAAAATTGTACATAGAAAGAATGGGATGAACATAGAGATGAGAAGTAGAAGAATTGTTATCTATTTGTTTCTTCACAAAAATACTCTCTCATGAACACACAAAATTGACAACTCTCAAGAATGAGGGTGTCATCACATTATATAGAACAAGAAATGACTCTTCATCTACCCCCATGTGTCTTTTCACTTGTCTTTCCCACTTATAACTCTTGGTATTTGTAGGAAATAACATTAAGTCCCCTTTTATAAAATAAGGGTGACTTATTACATTTTTATACTATAGTCACATTAATGAATAAGAAAAAAGTGAATAATATGAAAAAAAAAGTTTAAATCCCCAAAAAAATTAGAACGTGAAGGAAGAAGGGAGATGAGAGAGAAGAGAAAAGAAGGAAGAAGAGAGAGAACACTATCTCTGAAGAAGATCTCGCCACCGATGGACTCCTGAAAGCAATACTGGTGACATATCAATTCCTTGAATCATTTACTAAATCATTCCTTGGACCTCTTGATCACCACCTCTATTCATTATTTGATGTCCCTAGATTCACGAACACTCTAAACCACCAAGGAAGAGGAGAAGCCTTTACTTCATGAGTACCCTAGATCAAACATCTCTAAGCCATCTTCTTAGAAACCATCATGATACCATTCAAATCTCAATTTTCTCATTTGATCCACTATCATTCTCTTATGCTCATGCTCTTTGACCTCATATTCATCAATACAATTTTCCCGAAATATTCATTTTAGGATACATGGTGCAAGTCGGAAGATGAAATGAATTTGGGTCCTCTATGATATCAAAGTCCACCTTGGCATTGCATGAGTGCATACTGATATGAGATAGATCATATTCAAAAATTTGGCATCATGGGAACTTTTTCATGTGAAAATCCCTAGTGAGATAGGGAAAGAAACCTTCTTCTTCTTTATACTCTTCAACTTGCCATTTACCTGTACCAATTTTCTGCACAATTCCACCAGCAAGAGTCTATCACTGGATAACGAGGAAACATCCATGAAACAAGATAAAATCCTAACACCCTAATGTATGAGAATGCTAAGAATTGAATGAATCATGAGCCATACTTCTGACCAAGGAAGTGGCTTGTGAAGACATCCTCAAGTGTTGATTTCCTTTAAGCAACTTGAAAATGAACATTGTGAATGTATCATTTAACTTAGCATAGTGTTGATTCTTTCAGGATAATTGCAGGTACTTCTCAAATGTAGGAGATTTATGAGACATTCTGATCATGTGTCAATCCCTAAACAACATTGTGTTCTCCAAGGCATAGACAAGATACGATGTCATGAATAATTTCTTAGAAGCAGGGACCTGGAGGAATTGGAAATGCAAGTTGACGCAATTGAGATGCCCCCAATCAATCACCTACTTACCTTAGAAGATCATGAGAATGAAGAGTGTAATCCAGTAATGAAATTCTTTGTGCTCTCTTTTCCCATTACCCGACTTAGAAGAATGACAACATCAGAAGAAAGCATTGTGAAACTCAATGCGGAAAGAACCTTTGGTGTATGAGAAGATTTTCTTTCATGCTTCAACCAAGCTCCAAGGGAAAGGCCTTAAAGGTAAGAGTTAGTATTGAAACATTTAGAATATGAAAATTATTTGGTGATCATGACCATATCCTTTTCAGTTGGGATTTACATACCTTGTGATATGGCCCTTGGAGTAAGCACAACTAAGACTAAATTGTCATCTTCCCTGATTGTCATGGTGTTTGGTTCATAGTGTTGGGCACATGCCAACACTAACTCAATGTTTTGAAAGGACATGGGATGGACATCTATCACATACAACCCACTAACAAATATATTTTATTCAATAGGTTCCCTTGGCCCACCGAACATTATGTGTTTGAGCTCCTCCAGGTCCATGTGAGCAACATTGTTGTCACCCACACTCAGGAACTTTGATGTGAGAGAAAAAATGGGCTTTGGGCCAATGAAACTAGACTTCATGAAGGAAACAATCTACAATATAGGTTAATATGGATGTGATATCAAAGTTTTGCACTGGAACCAGAAAACTACTATTTTTTAGGTTATGTGTCCCAGAGCTACTATTTTGGGCGAGTGGTTTTTTTCCTTATTGTCAACACTCTTTGAAAGGTTATCCTCACATTCAAAGCATGTTCAAAGATGTTTTATGGCCAATTTAAATAAATTTCTATTTTTAGAAATTTTCTTTTTTTGTTTTTTCTTTTTTCTTTTTGTTTTTGACTCGTGTACCCTAGTTTTCGAGTTATGATGTTTTAGTGTTTTACTCTTTTGGATGGTTTTTCCATTTTAGGAAAATTACTAAAATTAACTAGCAATACTTATTATTTTTGGAATCTGATATTTTGGGCCTCTGTTTGACTAAAAACTCGGATTCTTTATGGGTTTTTAGTTTTGAGGCTTCATGCAAAGTTTCATGTTTACCCGCTTCCCAGATTGACGACAAATGATAAAAGAACGCTTTAGGGAAAAAATATTTGAATGGATTCTATAAAAAATTGAAGACATTTCAAGAAATTATATTTCATGCAACTTCAAGGTGCATGGGAGAGGAGGATAGGCCCACTTTTTGGTTGGATTTCACTCACCGGTTTGTAATATATGAATGTTTCTTCATTTTTATTCAAGGGTTTTGGAGAAATTCGAGCATGGTAACATCTAGAAAATGGAAATTTCTTAGTGGTATAAAAATAGAGGATGGATAAAATGTGTGGAAAGAAATGGAAAATGCAAAGGGGCAGAAAAATGGATGAAAAATCAAGTTTTGAAATTGAGGATTTTCCTCAGTGCGTACGTGCAGGTAGAAGTGAAAGCACTAAGAAACAACACTAAATCAATAAAACTTGAAAATTTAATCAATAAGGGAAGGAGTGAAATTTATTGTCCCATAATTTTGGGATGGTTGGTGCAAAAAAATTTCCCCCTTCCCATTGGGCCACTTGTCATGATGTGATTTACAATTGAGGATGAGAGGGGGGTTGTAAAGATAACACTTTAGCACTTGCCAAGGTCATGTGTGTGATTAGGGGCTTAAATGGGAGGGGGGAAATTTTTGTGTCTCAAAATCCCATTTTTTTGGATGTTTGGTTCACAAAAGTGTTCCCCTCTTTGATTGGGCTATGTGGTGTTGTGTGATTGGACAGAGTCAGGGCCTCAAAATCTATACACAAGGGCTTAAAATGGCAAAAGGGGCTCCAAAACGGTTGCATCATGACCCAAGGGATTAAATGGAAGGGGATAACATTTTTTGTGCACAAAATTCCCAAATATTTTGTACCATTCACACAAAAAGTGTGCCACTCTCTTATTGGCTCAAATTTCCAAGCTTGAAAATTTTCTAACTCCTGAACCATACCTTAGAGGGCATCTTGTCGGGTGAATAACTTGAGCTCCCATACGTATTTTCACACACTTATTTATATGAAATTGATTGGAAAATTCCTTTTGAACACAATGGTGATGGTATCATACCTTTATTATTCCTTTAAACCACTGAAAATAGGAGTTGTCTTCGGGCTCAAAGGTTACATGCTTTGAAACCTGTTGTGACCAAAACGACATGATTCTTGTGAAAAAAGTGAGAAACCATCATTTAGAGATATGAATTATATTTTTGATGATATTTTATTTTTCTTCTAACTCCTTACAAAGCTCCCAAAATTGCTTCCTGAAGCTCAAGAGTTGTTTTCGTATTATGCACTACTTCACCCTCCAGGACCCACTTTTGTTGAAACTACTCCAAAACTTTGAAACTTCCCAAATTCTTCCAAAACTAATTGAAAAACATTATTATCTCTCTGATACACCTCCATGATGAGTTTTAGTCCTTTTTCTCGATCCGGGGTGTACCACCTCAATAAGATTAGAGAAAACCCTTTCCAAAGCTTCTTAGAGAGCTCGTCTTGAAAGATCTAGTTTTGAAAGTTCTTGAATAGATTGGATATCCATAAATCACCTACATACATGATGAAAAAACACATTATACCATTAAAATGATAGGATATGGCTAACACATGAAAAGGCTGACCTTTGAGGGGTGTCTCGTGAAAGGTGTAACATTGAAATTTTTTGACACTATGGTATGGTTGTCCTATTTTATAGTGAATTTTATCCATGAAAAAACTCAATAAAAAAGTTGACTCTATATTAGGGACATGTTATGGGCTGATCATAGTGAGGACATGACATGATAATCCTATAATATCAATTCATAATACGTTAACCAAAGGCCTTATCTATTGGGCTTCACAAATTCATTTACTAAAGATAACTAGAGTACACACACACACACACACAAAAAAAAAGAAAAAACACACAACACATGAAAAGGAAATAATACACACAAAAAGAAAGGGAAATATACACCTTAAAATGACCTATGGTATAATGCAGGGGACAACCCACTTTCATTCCTTTTACAATTTGAGATAGTGCCCACTGCGAGGAAAATCCAATGGTGTTCCATCCAGATATGATAGATAGAAAGATTTTTATCCACATGGTTCCTGAATGCTGGAATGGTCCAAACCACAATGATTCAAACCTCCTGTGACTACCCTTCATCTCTCTTCGATTTTCCCATAGTATAAAAAGATCTCCTATTTTGAATTCACAAGCCTTTGCCTTCTTGTTGAACAATCTCTTCACCTTCAAGTGATGAGATTTGATTCCATCTACCACCTTAGACCTACCTTCTTTGAGATTATCCAAAAATAGAATTATTTTATTAATAAGCATCACATTACTACCCATCATCCACTTTTTGAAGTAACTTCAAAGGTCTGGTATATCCACCAGAATCTTCCCGGAATCTCTACCTCTATCCCATAGATTAATTAAAATGGGGACATGGATATGGACTTCTTCGGTGTTATTCTATTTGCCCATAACACATCATATAGCTTCTTGTGTCAGTCCCTTTTATTCTCCTCTACCAACTTACGGATGATGGTCAAAATGTTTTTATTCTTTGACTCTCCTTAACTGTTACCTTGTAGGTAATAGTCGGATGTGTGTGATAGTGAGATCTCGTATCTATAACAAAACTCAAGTAGGATCCCTTGAGAGAAATATGTAACATTTTCCACCAGATATTCTAAGGTATACCAAAATGAATAATGATATTCTCCTTGATGAAGTTGCAAATTGTTTAAGTATTTTCTGGCTTTATTGAATGGCCTCTACCCACTTCGTGAAATAATCCATGATAGTGAATACATAGGAGTGACACACACTAATGAGGATTCAAAACTTCGATGAAGTATATAACCCTCGATGGAATAGTTCTTTGATCATCACTAGCTTTAGAGGAAGAGCGGTGAGCTTGAGTCTTCCAAAAAGCTGTTGGCATGCCTCACACTTAGACACCCACTCTTGAGTATACAGAAGAGAATTGGCCAATAATACCAACCACCAAGGATATTATGAGTTGTGACAATTGTTAAAAGTTCCCTCCACATTCTTGTTCATGATAAGATTTCAACAATTGATCATGTTGTGCTTTGTCTACACACATGAGAAAAAAACCATCAAGTCCCCTCTTATAAAGTGCATGATTCCAGATGACATACTTGGTCGCCTTCAACTTGAGATTTCTCCTTTGTTTGTAGTCTAGATGGGGTGGGAAATAAACATAGGTCAAGAAGTAAGAAATTTTGGTATACCATTCATATGTTGTATTTACCAAGAGGACTTGAGGAAAGTCTTTGAAACATTCGGGGAAAAACATTATTTTTCACCCCGATGAGCTTGAGAGCCTCATCTTCGTGAATCACCTACAAAACCATTGCCTCTAAATAAGTCGGAGGATGGATCTCCAAATCATACTCCTAAATCCTTGATACCCGGTTTCCTCTTTTCGATCTTGGATCTTGTTGAGTGAGAATGGACTTGATAGTCGATCTTGGTACCATCACTATGGTATGCGAGTTGAGGATATAGAACTGAAAATTCTTTACCACCTTGACTACTACATAAGTGTGTTTCTCCAACTAGTTGTACTTTAATTCATGATTCTTCAATGGTGAGCTCATGAAGGCAATGGGGGCTTCTAGTCCTTCTTCATTCTTTTGCACCAAGATAGTCAATATTATATGTTCCAAAGCATAACAATATAAGATGAAATATTTATCAAATTTTGGTCTCACCAAAGTGGGAGATTTTGCTATTTCTTCTTTTATCACCTCAAATGCCATATTTCCTTCTTTATTCCATTTTAAATTAGCTTATGACTTCATCATGATTGTTATGTGCTTGGTCAATTTGGTGAAGTCTCGGTATAAAGCACCGGAGGAAATTGAACTTAGAAAAGAAGGAATGTACTCCCATTTTACTTGTAGGTAATGTCAGCTCTTGAATAGCCTTTACTCTTTTAGGATCATTTTTTCTCCATCCTTGTTCATTATGTGTCCAAGGAGTTTACCTTTAGTGACTACAAAGATAAAATTTTAGGATCTAGGAGATAACATGCTTTCTACACCTCATAAGTACCGCTCCGGATGATGAATATGATCCCCTCTTTTCTTTTAGAATACAATGAGGTCATCAAGATATATAATGATGTGGTGCTTCAAATCTTTAAACACCAAATCCATCACTCTCTGGAAAATTTTCCCATGATGATTAGACCAAAAGGCATTCTATTGTATGCAAAAGTGCCCGAGGTGTAGTGAAGGCCGTCTTGGTTATTTCTTCATCTGCGCAACTTCAATTTTATTGTACCCTAAGAAGCCTTCAAGTAGCAAGAAGAGCATTTCAAATCCTATGACCACTTGTAGAATGTGATCCATGATCGGGATTGGATAATTATCTTTCAAGGAGGCTTGGTTTAGGTTCCAAAAATCTACACATATCCTTATTTCCCCACTCTTATTTCACACCGTTGAATAATTTTTGCTAACCATGTTGAATGATGGATAGGGAGGATGATTCTCATATTCAACATATTTTGTATTGATAGTATCTACTATCTTTGGGTTATAGGGCTTCTTCTTCTACTGGAAAGGATTTTCTTTTGATTTCATGGGAATGGAATGATGCATTTATTTTGGTTGGAAGGAATTGAGCTCATCATATGAATAAGCCAAGAGATCCGAGTATAGATTCAATAGTGAGATAAATCTTCTTTTCTATTCGAGGGAGAAACATTTTCCAATGTTTGCCATTATAGGGCTGCTTTGGGGTACCGATGTTCTCTTTCTCGAAATTTGTGGTGCACCTTGATGATTCCTTGGCTCTAACTTTAATGAATCTATCATGTTTGTCAAAAAATCTTCAATAAACACTAGGATTTTCATAATCCTATTCCCTTTCAATTTGATCACTCCTTCGATTCTTAAATTCTCTTATTTTAATCCTTGTAAGGATTCTAACTTCCTTCAAAGAAAAAAATCTGAAATTATCATTCTACGCTCCAAGAAGGTGAGGAGTTGGTTATCATCGTTAAAGACCTACCAATGATTCACATTTTTTGGCATACTAGGCTTGAACACCATTTTCACAACACCTTATATTTGTCTAAAGAAGGATGCAGAGTCACCAAGGATGTTGACACCATAAGAGAATCAAATCTTTAGTTTTTCTCTCGAGGGACAGATTATATAGAAAAAACATCAAAAGATTCAATGCAATCCCATACTCTATTTCTATAATGTCAAATTCTTGGGTTATTTACAAGTACTAGTCCCTTACTTGTTTGACTATTAATTCAGCATCTTTGAGACACTTTAGCTTCTTGTGTTGGGGTGTTAATGTCAAGTGGGGATACCATTTGGTGGACCACCACTTAAACAACCCCTTGTCTTAAAGATTATTTTTAATAATCTTAGTTGGTCTTCATAGCTAAAAGAGTGGAATGGTATGACCGACCACCCATCCTATTTATATAGGATGATCCCTCATGGGATTGGGATCAATTAGATCTATCTAAGTTGATTAAGCTAATATTCAAACTCAAGATAATTAATGTGAAATGCGAGACATAGGTTTGTTATTGTTTCTATGAGACCGAGGAGTGAAGTGGAAGTGTTGGGTCAAAAATCTATATAATTCTTAATACAGATAGTGCTTTATCAGTGGAGTTTTTCCTTTGGGTTTCTCCACTTAAATTTGGTGTTATTTGTGTCTTTACTTTCATGTTATTTTCTTTCATCTCTTTCTCATTAAGATTTGTAATTAGCTATCTATTTTAAGCTAATTCAATCTATAATATTTTGATTTATAATAGTGGAATTATAATTTGTCAATTATATTTCCCTTAATAAATCTAAAATGGTATCGAGCTAGTGATTATGTGTGTGCAGGATCAATATGGAACATTTTAATTAGCTAGAGTGAAGAAGCTTGAAGTCTATTTACAGATCTACGGAACCCTAAAATTTCCACAATCATTTTCAAGAAAACCAAGTTTAAATTTCTAATTCATGCCTAATATTTTTTAAAATATTGATCAAATGGCTATTTAGATCTTGTTTGATTGTTTGCATGCTTAGATATGTGCTTCGCGATTGGTTTTGATTGTTTAGCTTCAAATATGTTGTCTACACACTTTTTTAAGTTTTTGCATCATTTATATCTGTTGGGGCTATCTTTATCTGTGGATCTAAAAGGATTTCCTTATATCTAGTTAGTTTGTGTGTTTAATTTTACCCATCTTTATAAATCTTTATTTTTACTAGATCTACCTTTTTGAAGCCCAATCCAATCATTTTGCACCATCTGGCTTCATTGTGTCATTTTTATAAAGATCTTATCATTTTTCAAAGCTTGAGCTAATAATATTACTCCAAATAGCTTTGTTGTTCTTCTTTTCATGTTTGTGAACCTCGGTCCACTCATAGAGTGCCAAGTGGCTTTGACACGTCATCCTTTTGTTCAATTCTTTAATTTTCTATGACATTCTATCTTTGTGAATCATGATCTAGTATTTAAAATCCATCGGCTTCAATCTATCGCATATTTTATTTACTTTTTGTTTTTCAAAAAGTTTTATTGAATGTGAATCCTTGAGCCAATCAGAAGTCTCCACATTACTTCATGTTGTTATTCATTTTGTTTACCTAATTTTTAGTTGTGAAACACACACCAATAAGGGTTTGTGCATGTATTCACATTGTCATACTTAGGTTAAGCTTTCTTCCATCATTTATAAAATCATATCCAATTAGAAAGCTCCAAGTCGCTTTATATTTCACATTTTCAAATCTTTTGTTGTTTTTTCTATCTTTTATGAAATATGGACCAATATGATTACTCCATAGTTTTACATTGTCAATCCCTTGTTATCTTTTTCTCACATTTGTGAAGGTTGAGCCAATAGATTTGCTATAAGTATCTTCACAATTTCATAATTGTCAATCTTTTTCATACTTAGGAAGTGTGATCCATTTAAGAGGATACACTTGTGTTCATTCTTACCTTAGTCAGTTTGGTAAGCAATGTGAAGTGCGAACCAATTGTATTTGGACATGTATATTAATTTTTCACAGTGTCTCGATCTAAACACATGTTCTTAGTTTTTGTGGTGTTTTTTTTTCTTGTGCCACATGTTTCGTTGTGGATTTTAAGTTTTCTTCATTCCACGCGTATCTAGTTCTGTCTATTGTGAAGTTTTATTTGTATCGCGGGTTTTCTAATTTTCTTTTACCGTGGGTTTTAAATTTCTTCATTCTCAGGGTATTTAATATTTGTGTAATTGTAGATTGTGAATTTCTTTGTACCACGGGTTTTCTAATTCTCTTCATTTTGTAGGTTTTCAAAGTTCTATGTTCCATGGGTTCCTAAGTTCCCTTGTCTCGTGAATTTCAAATTTTATTAAGTTTAGATCTTTTCTCTACGGCCTTCCATGACTTATATGTTTGAGTGATACCTAGTTTTTCATATGTATTTATGCTAAAACTATTCGTAGCTTGTCTTTTACCTCTGTTTGGATTCCTTGATTCATATTTTTAGCTATATTTATCTCCATTGTTGGCTGAGCATTAAAAATGGCTAGTTCTACTAGTTTTTCATTGGATAAGTCTCAATTATTGAATGGAACGAATTATAGAATTTGGAGAGTTCATTTGAAATCTTGTTTTATAGCTAAGAAGCTATGGGATCTTGTGATTAGTGTTGAAAAATGATCCTCACGAAGACAAGAAACCCTTGAAAATCTTAGCTCCTTTCTCGAAGATTTCAGAATCTCTTTCCATCCTTCTCGCAAAGCATAAAAGAAGAATTTCTAATGCATATAGGTCATATGGACTCACTTGTTGATGCTGAAAGAAATTAAAGACTATGCATGAAGGAAATTGTTTGTCTAAGATAATTAAGCTAGTTTTAAAGTTGTTTAAAACTCCTATGAAAGGGTATGAGAAAATAGTTAATTATTTATATAAAATTAATAACATTAAATCTTAATTAGATGGTTGTAATCGTGTCTTATTTCAAGATAAGATTATGTACTTCATAATTCAAATAATTATTCATGAAAATTTTAAAAAATTATATATCTATTCTTAATTCTAAGTATGAGAATAAGAATGATCTACCTGATTTAGACACTTTTTCTTCTCTATTCATTCAATAAGAGCAAGTTATGGAGAAATTTGATTCAAAATAAACTTATCCTCAAACTTTGTTATCTCAAAATCACAAGTCTTCTCATAATAGCAATAATAACAATTCTAATCAGAATTCTAATATCATATCAAGATTCAAATCAAATCCTAAGCCTAACTCTGCTAAGTTCAATTAGAATTTTAAAGTCAAATTTAATGGAACTTGTAATAAGTGTGGAAAATTTAGGTAGAAAGAATCTTATTACGAGAGTAAAAAATAACAAGTCAGTTAAGAATGCTAAGAACAACAAGTTTGAAAATCAAAAGAAACATCAAAATCATTAAAAAAATCATGCAAATTTTGGCTTTGAGTAGTCTATTTCCCTATATATTGCCCTTTCAACTTCAAATGACAATGAATGGATTCTTGATAGTGGTGCATCTAGGCACATGAATTGTACTCCTAGTATCCTCTCGATTTGATTTAAATATGAGGAAAATATCTACCTAGGAGACAACTCAATTATTAGATCTGAAGATTATGGCAATGGTAAGTTGTCAAATGGAGTGATTAGGAATGTCTTGTATGTTCCTCAACTGAAAAATAATCTTTTTTCTTTCTCTCAGCTAACTAAATAAAATTGTAAAGTTGTTTTTCTACAAGATAAGTGGTATGTAAAAGATAAGTTCAATAATATTATTGCTTCTAGTATTCAGAAAAATGGATTATATATCTTTGATGGTTTTTATCTAATTTTTTTCTTCCTCTTCTAGGAATGACATTCAATTGTGGAAAGAAAGACTTGGGCATGTTAATTTCAAAATTTTGTATGAAATGTCTAGACTAAATCTTGTAATTAGTCTTCCTAAGTTGAAATCAGATCATGAGACTTGTGAAAGTTGCATATGTGGTAAGCAACATATTGAACCATTTCACAAATATCATGATCCCAATTATTCTCAATTATTAGAACTGATTCATAGTGATGTGAGAGGTCCAATTGAGGTTCCTTATCTTAGTGGAGTTGTGTATGTTGTTTTCTTTATTTATGATTTCTATAGAATGACTTGGTCTTATTTCATTAAGAAGAAGTCTGATGTCTTGTCTAATTTTTAGGAATTTAAAGATTTAGTTGAAAATACTTCTAATATGAAAATTAAGAGAATTAGGACTGATAATTGAGGTGAATATGTCAGCAAAAGTTTGATAAGTTTTGTGGGTCATGTGGGATACAAAGAGAGTTGATTACTCCCTATTCCCCTCAGCAAAATAGCATTGAAAAAGAAAGAATAAGACTATCTTAGAAATGGATAGGACTATGATTCATGCTTCTAATGTGCCTAAGTTTCTATGGGCTGAAGCTATGAACACTATTTTCTATATTCTTAATAGAGTGCCTTCTAAAGCTCTTCATCAAGCTACTTCTCATAAGTATGGACAAAGAAAAAAACTAGATATTTCTCACTTAAAAATATTTGTAGTCCTACTTTTATCTTTATTACAAAAGATAAAAGGAAGAAGCTTGATCCAACCTCATTTTCTTGTATTTTTGTTGGCTATGGTTGTATAAATAAAGGTTTAAGAGTCTATGATTATTTCAAGAATGACATAATAGAAAATAAGAATGTTCTTGTCTTGGAAAAGAAATTTTGTGATGCTTCTCATGAACCCTCATTTCTACTCCTACGATAGATCTTGATAATCATTGTCCTAACAATATGGAAATAAAATTTTAAGACGTTGATTATCTTGATCTAGATATGATGGAGATTGAGGGGGAGTCATCTCAAGATGTCTTGCATCACAAGGTTCCTAAATGGGCTCAAAATATTTTTCAAAACTCTCATCCTACTAATATTAGAAAGTGAAATCGTAGTCAACATTCTTATCATGCATTGATGACCCTCTATGAGGTTGAACCAAAATATTTTGAATAATCTGTTAAGATGATAAATGGATTCAAGCTATGAAAGATGAATATAATTCTTTGATCAAGAATAACACGTGGGAACTAGTCCTTCCTCCTTCTAAGAGAAGCATTATAGGATCTAGGTGGTTGTATAAGATCAAATATAACTCTGTAGGATAAATTGACAAGTTCAAGGAAAGGCTGGTAGCTCGTGGTTTCACTCAAAAACTTGGTCTTGACTATGTTGAGAATTTTTCTCCTGTAGCTAAGATGAGCACTGTTAGAATTATTCTTGCATTGGCTACCCAATATGGTTGGGAGATTCACCAAATGGATGTTAAAAATGTCTTTTTAAATGGTGGCTTAAAATAATAAATATATATGAGTTAGCCTA
This sequence comes from Taxus wallichiana var. yunnanensis, assembly GCA_018340775.1. Taxonomy (NCBI): domain Eukaryota; kingdom Viridiplantae; phylum Streptophyta; class Pinopsida; order Cupressales; family Taxaceae; genus Taxus; species Taxus wallichiana. The sequence goes on along the minus strand of CM031243.1, from coordinate 363,115,508 downwards.
AAGGTTTTGAATAACTTGGTAAAGAACTTTAATTTTGTAAGCTCAAAAAAACATTGTATTGTCTTAAACAAGATCCTAGAGCTTGGTGTGATAAAATTAACAGTTTCTTTCAAGATCTTGGTTTTCTAAATAATTTTATGATAATTATATTTTTTCAAATTTGAAAATAATCATATTATCATTATTGTTTTGTATGTTGATGATCTCTTGATTACTTAGCAAGTGATAGAAATTTAATCATTAAAATCAAAGAAAGGTTAAAACAATATTTTGAAATGAATGATTTAGGGTTAAATTCATTTTCTTTCGCATAGTTTTATTTCAAGAATATAATTCTATTGTTGCATCTCAATCTCAATAGTCTCAACAACATCCATCCCGGAGGAGGATAGCCTCGTATTATGCAATGTTATTGGTATTTTTCGAATTTCAACTTGTATGAAAATGGAAAGAATTCACCTAAAGGAGAATTCAAGACAACACCGACTACTGTAACTTGTATTTGAGTGGATTTAGTTAAAATATATGGTCCATAGTTTATATTATTCATCTTCAGTGAGAAAAGGTAGATTTTCATCTCTTTCCCAAAGTGAGGAAATAATTCTCCATTCCATTATCTTTAAACAAAATATTTTCTCGTGGTTCGTCTAACTTTCGACTATATATTTCATCTTACACATAGGAAATATATTTTTCATTCTTCCCATCACTGGGATGATTGCATAAGACCAATCCATTTTAAACTCTCCACCCAAGTCTCTCGCAAAACGTTTTCTTAACAACATGCCAAGATATGTCGGGATGTCGACCACTAGAATTGTGAGAAATAACTTTTTCTCTAAAAATTTGGTCAAGGCCACATGTGCATCTTTGATTATGATCACACATGGTACTTGTTTATATTCCATAGAATAGAAAGATCCATTTCATGAGTCATGATAAGTCTTAAGGCATTTTCTAATGTAATAGGCATAACATTATCGTGAGGTTTTGGAATCTATGATATAATTATTGAGTTGGTAAACTTTGACTAGAAGGGATAGGTAGAAGAGTTTTACCTTGTTATTTTTAGATGCATTAAGGAATAACATGTTTTGTGAGGGAGGTGTAGGTGGTGTAGGAAATAGACCTTTAGATTTGGGCTCTGTAGCATTAGGCTTTGGGCTACCACTTTTATGGCATCTATGAATCTTTCGAATTGATCTCGGTGTGTGGCTACATGTATTCCAACTTCGTGATTTTCAATTCAGTATTATTCGCATGCTCGACATAATCGAATGGAGTGATTGAAATTGAGTTTGAAATTTCATGGATGATTTTTTTTTCACTATGAGGATGGTGCTACCTTAGAAGTGTGAGTTTCTTTGAAGAATGAGGTAGAGGGTTTATAAGGAGTGGTTGATTTTTACTAGGGCCTTAGATATTTAGCATGACTAGCATTGGGTGAAAAATTATTTGTAGAAAAAAATTTGAATTAAGAGAGGCACCAGAGGACTTACTTGCAGTGATAAAAATATTATTTCTTACTAGGGATTTGGTTTCTCCTTGCCGGATCCATCGATGGTGGTAGTGGAGATCCCTTACTAATGATTTTGTTATGTGGAACTTCAATAGGAGGGTCATCCTTCATTGTTCCAGCTACCAAAGATGAATATCCTTTCTTGGTGAACACTTTGTGACGAGGATCTTGGTTTTTCTTCATCATCTTCATCCTCACTTTCTTTGATGTATTCAATGATTCCATTATGAGTGTCACCATTAACCTATTTAATTTCAAGAAGGCTTCCATCATCGTTCTCTTCTTCTTCTTTTTGGGTTCTTCCACTTCTACTTCCTCCTCTTGTTCTTCAGTGTTGCGTGTTGCGTTAAGTGGTGGTGCTTCAAGGGTCAACCTATGAGGAGGTGGAGTTATCCTTGGCATGTTTGGAGGATTATTATTCTTTGACGCATTCCTCGTAGTGATTAGGGAGAGTTACTTTTTCATAGCAATCATATCATTTTCCATTTGTTGAATCATTGGATCGGTGGTCGTAGAGCTAGAAATTTGGCCCTTTTGTTAACTATTGGGATTCTTTAATTTTCCATACAAAATCATACCTTCTTCCATTTAAATGGCACAATATTGATATTATTTCAAATCTCTGGATTGAAATATTTTTAGGAAGAATACAACTTTGGGTTGTAGGGAACTAATAAATAATCTCTTCAAGTTATTGTCTAAAGGCATGACATCCTCAAGGATTAATTTGATCAACCAATTGTATTTCACTTTGATATCTCTCATAGATTTAGTAAAATCCTTCTTCATTTACACTAGTTGGACCAAGAGATCTTTATAATATTATGTACATTTAAATATATCTTCAAAACATTTCCTTATATCATCCTAGAAAGTGATTGACCTTGTTGGTAGAAGATAAAACCATTCAGCTTCCTTATCTTTCAATGACTCTACAAACAATCTAATAGAGACATATTCATGTTTGATACCCAACACTCCATATGCGGTGATGAAATTTGCTACATGTTCTTTAGGGAGTTGGGAACCGTATCCTCTAAACTTAGGAAATATTTTCCTTGATCCTCGTGGTTTTCATAGAAAAGTTGTGGAAGTGAAAGTGGGCTGGTATTCCTTCCCCATGGTACAATCGGTTTGGGTCTATCTTGGTCTTCAATTTATTCCTCAACTTATTATTCAAACCTTTCTCAGGTTGTGGATAGGGCTATGGCTTTTGCATCTGTTCTTACTTGATCTCTTTTTATTTTTGCAATTTTAGCTCTTATCTCGGCCTCGCTCTTGATTCATTGTCTACCCTTGCTTGAGCTTCTTCGTCGATCTCTATGTTAGTGAAGTCTTGAAGTTCTTTTTATATATGGAAACTCAATGTTTAATGGATTAACATCACTTGGGTTGCTTGTGAGAGAAGTTTTTGAATGAAGGGGACACCTTGAATTTCTGATTAGCTCTTGTCTTTGCTGAAATTCTTCAAAAATTGGGTTGGTATGTCCTCCTTTCCTTTGTGAGGAAAGTGTGTACCTTCTATCTGTTAGCTTGGATATTTGACCTTCCTTTTAGTGTTGTAATTGTTATCGCTCTTTCCAATTCAACAACACATTCTTCTTCAAGATCCAATACTCTTGTGGCTATAAATTATGTGTAAAAATTTATCTTTATGCCAAATAAATTCTCTTGAATCCAAAGCAATGTCTTCTTGAATGTGGAATAACAAATCAAACTTTTAAAGAGGAGGGTTACTCGGAATACCCATGGTTAAGAGACATAGGACTCATGTGACTCTTAAACTTTCAAATTTTTATTTTTTTTTTTTTTTTTTTTTTTTGTATTTTCTTGAGGTTGTATTTGGGTGCAAATGCTGCCAAGTCTACCCCATTGTGAGTGCCAAAAAATGTTAGTGATAAAATTTTTCGAGTGGAAAAAATGATGGTTATATTTCCCGATGCTCTAGGAATCTAAGTCCCTCTACTTGAATGGTGCATCTCTTTGTTTGTATACATGTATGAAATTTGTTTCTATGGTGGCCTTATGTTGAAATCCAATAGGGCACTCCATTGACCCTACTGAAAGATCTTGTAATTTCTTGCAATGGAGTAATTTTCTAGAGAGTGGGAAAGGGAGTGAGAAAGAGAGAGGGGGATTTATGTTATAGGTATAATATCATATTCATATACCCATTAACCAAAAATTCTAACACACATAGATTAGAAGAAAAAAATTATGCAAACAACAAAAAAACAAGTTAAGATTTAGAACACAAAGTTTCATAAATCTCCCCATCAAAAAAGGCATGAAACTCCTTCTTTCTTTATTGATGCTTGAGAAAAATTGTAGATAGCAAGAATGGGAAGAACATAGAGATGAGAAGTAGAAGAATTGCTATCTATTTGCTTATTCACAAGGAATAATCTCTCATGAAAACACAAAATTGACAAACCTTAAAAATGAGGGTGTGATCACATTATATAAAACAAGAAATGACTCTTCATCTACTCCCATGTGTCTTTTCACTTGTCTTTTCCACTTGTGACTCTTGGTATTTCTAGAAATAACATTAAGTCCCCTTTTTATAAAATAAGAGTGACTTATTACATTTTCATACTATATTCACATTAATTAATAAGATGAAAATTAAATAAGATGAAAATAAAAATTTCAACCCCCAAAAAATAATTAGAACACGAAGGAAGAAGGGGAGGGAGAGAAGAGGAAAAGAAGGAAGAAGAGAGAGAACACTATTCTAATGAAGATCCCACCACGATGGAATCTACAGAAAGCATTGCTTTGGTGAAAACTCAATGCCCTTGAATTATTTACTAAATAATTCCTTGGACCTCTTGATCACCACCTCCATTTGTTCTTTGAATTCCTCAAATTCATGCACACTTTAAACCACCGAGGAAGAGGAGAATCCTTTCTTGTGGGATACCTTGGATCAAATATCTATAAACCATATATTTTGACACCATCCTCATACCATTCAAAGTTAAATTTTATCATTTCATCCATTTTCATCCTCTTATGCTCACATTCTCTAACCTTGTATTCATCAATACAATTTTTCTAGAAATATTCAATTTGGGATACATGGTGCAATTCGGAGGCCGAGATGAAATGAATCCAAGTCCTCTTTAATATCAAATTCCACCATGGATTATATGAGTGCATACTGATAGGGGCTAGAGAAGTTTCAACATTCATATAATCATGGGAACTTTTTCATGTGAAAATCCCTAGTGAGATAGGGAAAGAAACCTTCTTCTTCTTTCTACTCTTCAACTTGCCATTTACTATACAAAAGTTTTGCACAATTCCATCAACAAGCTTTTGTCACTTGGATAGCAAAAACCTCTACTGAGCAAGATCAAATCCTAACACCCTAATGTATGAGAATGTT
>CM031243.1:363073332-363110495 GCA_018340775.1 Taxus wallichiana var. yunnanensis | reverse complement strand
AAAAATTTGTTTGAAGAGCGGGAAAGGGAGTGAAAAAAATATAGGAGAACTAATGTTGCAGGTAGAAACTCAGATTCCTGCACACACTAGTTAGAAATTTCAACACACACATTTATGAGAAGAAACAACCAAAACTTCCATGCTACTAGCTAGAGGAAACCATGCATACAAAGATGCACACATTCATATGCCTTGGAAAACAAAAACTTCTTCCTTAATTAGCATTTCAATTAAAGTTGTACATAGTATGAGAATGGAGGAAAATAGTGAGGGGAGAAATAGAAGAAAAATGGCTAACTCTTTGTTCTTCCACAAGTAGGAAAATTATCTCTCATGAATTCACAAATTTGCAACCCTTTGAAAATGAGAAGCCTTTACATTTTATAAGAAGAGAGGTGACTCTTCATCTACCCCCAATAACTCTTCATAAGTATCGACATAACTTAAAAATTTTCACCTTCCTAGAAAAACATTAAGTCCCTTTTTATAACATAAAGGTGACTTATCACATTAGAAACTCAAAGTTAATTTTTAATTACATTAAAGATATGAAAAGTGCAACCCCAATGCAAAATTAGAACATTTAAGAGAGAGAAAGTTTGGGGGAAGAGAAGAGAGAGAGAGAGAGAGAGAGAGAGAGAGAAGAGAATGTCGAAAATAATAACACCATCTAATGAAGTCCACTAATCCTTTCCAGATGACCCAATGAAACGCTCCAATGCAGTGAACTCTGGATCCTTGAATGCCTCACACCACGAGAAAAATTCTTTGCACGGACACATGAGCACCGAGGGCTAAGTGTTTAGAAACACTGATGAATGGAACCTCTAGTGGCCATGAGTTTCAATCATGGATATCCCCTCTGAAGAGATTGAAGCTTTGAAATTAACCCTACCATGACTCTCTACAACATTGTAGTACTCCAATGAAACAAATTGCTCTCATTTTCCTCTACAAATCGAGGAAATAAGCCAAAAACATGGATGGAAACACCATTGATAAAAGTGAATGATTTTCATTCCAAAACACCATCATTCATTTGCAAAATTGTTTAAACAATGAAACCATAACAATCTAGTGAACTTGAATTTCATGCTTCCTTAACACTTACTATATTTGGAAAATGAAACTTGCTAATTTTAGTAAGTGTTAGAATTTACTTATCCGGATCTCAACCGACGATATTTACCTTAATGGTTACCCCTCTATTCACTCCTTTTGTGAAAACTAATTTTTGAATGACTTACTATTAATAGTAAATGCTTACAAGACAACTTACTATTTTTAGTAAATAGTGATTTTTGACCCAAATTGACCACACCAATGAGATTTGCTTGTATTATTGCCCTAGTGCACATTACTCTTTCACTAATTATTCTTTCTCGGGATGACTTAATAGAAATGACAGTACCCATATGGGAGACTTATTATTTATAGTAAGTGGTGATTTCTATTTTTTCTAGGACTAACCAATCAATCTAAACTTCTATTCATCCTCAATGCACACCATCTTCGCTTGACATGACTACTTCTTGTATTGACATACCAAAAATAGTTAGTCCTGTGTGTAGAAGACTTACTAATTTAGGAAATTGGGTCTCTGTGATCGGTTCAAGATGAAATGAATGTTTTTGAAATTTTTTTCACCCAATAGTGCTTCTCTAGAATTTTAGCTTCACCTGACCATCGGTTTGAGAGATTTTAAATTTTAAAATTTTCATCGTAGGAATCGGGGTTTCTTTCTTGCAAAACAATCGGAGCGTGTATGAATTTTTTTTCTTTTGGATCTTCATGGCCAATGAAAAAATAAATATTGGAAAAAATGGCACGTTGATCCATGCATTGGCTTGTGAGATATGAAGCAATTCTTCGTTGGCAACTTTGAGGGTTTCCGTGAGAGTTTATTTGTTTTTCCTTGTTTTTATTCGTTTGAATCCATTTTTGTCATTTTTCTTATTTTCAAATCAGACACCTAAAATCCTCTTACACATGATTTAATGCTAAGATTGCACTAATTATCCTCTTTCTCGTCATTTCCATAATAATTAGCACTTTTTCACTAATTAGCTAACATTCCTCTTCATATTTGTTAATTAATGACCTTTCATTAATTAATTAGCCTTCCTATCATTAAGGATGTCGATTAACGACCTTTCGTTAATTAATATCCACTTCTACTTGGGTTAATTAATTATTATTAATTAATTATGCTCGCAACTCTAAATCAATAAATCACCATTTATTGGATCAAATTCCTCTCTTACATCCCACAAATCATACTAATTTTCCTCTAATTAACTTCTATAAGCTTACCTCTACCTATTAATTAATCACCTTTGATTAATTAAAACATCCCCAACTCCCATGACTTACTAATGGCAAATTAAACTCTTCTAAATCAAGATTACCTTTTATAAAGCAACCTTATCCATTCCTAATCTTATTTTATCTTTATCCCACATTCATCAATTTGCTAGCCTTGCCTCTTCAGCAAACTATATAAAGAACCATCATTCTTACCTTTATTCTTGCACCATGCTTTGAATAGTGCAAACTATAAGCATTTTGATCTTGAACCATTCTCCATTGTTGGAAATAGCTTCTCCATCTTGCATCCTTTCACTCAAAATTGAGTAATATGGGAAGATCCAAAATGGCCTTGTAGTCATTCTTGGTGAGATTTCATTCTCAATCTTTGAGATCAAGTAACAATCCACTTTGATTGCTTATGTTCTTCATAGGTTCATAGTTTAATTTAGCAATCATAGAGAGTAGGAAATAGCTTAGCATGTAATTTCATTTATGCATTGAAGAAGCATTTCCTTTAAGCTCTTATCTTGATGGTTCATTATTTAATTAACATTTACTTTTGAAGCTATGTAGATATTAGTTTCAATTTATAGCTTACTTAATAAAACATGAGCACATATGACACACCCTTTGAGACTTACTCCATTGTCATTTGCACTTAATTTCAAGTTTTTGTAGTTAAATTTCAATTTTGGTTACTAACCCTTTTTGCATATATTAACATAACTTGTTTTTCTTAACTTGTTTTATTGAGTTTACATGTGTTGAGTCTTCCTTGTAGGTATAAAGGAGATGAAGTGCTATCAAAATTGGATCTTGATGGGAAAATTTCAAGATTTCTCCATGTTTTCATTTTTAGAGCTTACTTTTTCAACATTCTACATGTTAGTTTTGTCAATTTCTTGAAAATATTAAATTCTTGATCATGTAGGTTAGTGTTTGATAGTGTCAGTCTTCTATTTACATATTAATGTGGTGGGTTTCTTGTCAAAATTGAATCTTGGTGAGAAAATTTCAATATTTCTCCATGTTTTCATTTTTAGAGCTTATGTTTTCAACATTCTACATGCTAGTTTTATCAATTTCTTGAAAATGTTAAGTTTTTTATCGTGAATGTTAATGTTTGATAGCGTTGAGTCTTCTATTCATATATTAATGTGATGGGTTGTCAAAATTAAATCTTGGTTAGGTAAATTTGACCTTTTTGTAGATTGATAGACATTTTTTTGACATTTTTTGGGTACATGTTAAGTGCATACATGTGAGCATAAGAGCATATGCGTAACCCATCTTCTGAAGGCCATAACGTTTGCTCCCAAACTCGAAATGACTCCATTTTTTTTTCATTGGAAAGGTATTGAAGTGAAATATGAAATGAAAACATAAATTCAGGATTTATACTTATAGAAATTATATGTTTTCCTTTATTGTAAAATTGATTATTTTCTAACATGTCTAATGTTTTATGAATGTTGTATTTTCATGTTTTACTTGATTTAGACCAAAGCTTATGTATGCTCTTATCTTTAAAATTTTGGTGATCTTGAGAATAAAAACAACTTTGATCTCTATCTTTTTAACATTTGGATTAACTTGGAAATTTGATTATTCATTTTGCTTAAGGGAATGGACCTTTTACAAAGCATTTTTTATGGTCCTTTGATTTGAAGTTTTCCATTTCTATCTAGTTGGGCTAAAGTTTTGTATGATATTCTCTTGCACCTTAGGATGATCTTGAGAATCAAAAGTAACTTTAGTATTCATTTTCTAACATTTGGTTGATTGGAAACTTCATCTTTCATTTTTGGTTTAAGGGAATGAACATTTATCAATATTTTTGTATGGTTCATTAATTACAAAGTTTTCCTTTACTTTTTAGTTGGATTTTTTTGTGTATTCTCTTCTCTTGCATCCTTGGATGATCTTGAGAATCAAAATCAACTCTTAATCCTCTTTTAAATAATGTGATTTTCTTGGAGAACTATTAATGCTTGAGTGCAGGACCTAAAAATGCTTGTCAAAGAAAGGAGTTCAAACAAACTTTTCTAACTACACGTGTGTTACAGGTTGCCAAATGGTGAACGACTAAACCACATTAAGTCTAAAAGATAAAAAACACACCACATTCAAAACACTTGATTTGTAGGTTTGGATAAGGGTATGCCTCGTCCACTTAAAACTAGGACATAACCCCTTTGGCATAAGCCTTAAGCTACAACAATGGGGGTGGTCCTAGGAACCCCAAAGTAGTCCATGCAAGAGGAACCTTGTGGATGAAATGAAGTGCTCCGCACACCTACTTGACTAGTATACACATGAGATTTAACGTCAAAGTTATCTATATCAACCCCAAAGTGAGAGTACATGATGGACGCATTTATTACTCACTATGCTTGAGGGGGTAAAGTAAAGTTGGGATAATCCTTGGAAACCTTGGAAAACTGAGATCTCTCTTAGGTAACCACCTAGAGCCACCTAGGAAGTTATCTTTGACCACCATTTTACCATTTCAAACCAATTTGAGTTGAGAGCCATCATTCATCATGAAATGTGTGAAGCGTTACTTTTGCTTAGTTTTTCACTCACCCTAAGGCGAGGTGAAACTCTTCCAAAGTGAGGCTAATATTTTTCATCCTCAATTGATCTACTTCCTTCACTTTATTTTGACACTTTGTTGATTAGAAGAAGAGTGACTACCCTTGTGTTGCTAATTGATTGTATTCACCACTTTTGTGTCCATTTACACTCATCCATGTTTGCGGATGAGTTGTTAAATGTCTAAAGTGTGTGGAGATATTTTCATATCATTGGTATCCTTTTTGATCTTAATACCCAAGTCAAGATCGTCATCATAGTTAGGCTTGGTTCATCATTTGATTCTCCTTTGAATTGTTATCTTTCTTGTATCGTATCACAACAATTTTGATACTTACATCTTGTTTCTTACAAACTTTACCTAAGTGTTTAGATTGTAATGTTATGCTATGCGTATCGTAACAATTCCTTGGTATACTCTAGCCTTGGTTTTCTTTCAAACATTACCTCATTTTGAAAGGTGTTGTTGTTACCTTTGTGCACATCATATTAATATTATTTTGATACTAATACCTTACTTTTCCATAAATTTTGGTTAACGTATCTTAGTGGTATTGTTGTGCATTTTTCATATTTGTAACTTCCACTTTTTTGAGATTTAGGTCTTGGTTGGACTTAAACTTGCTTTTAGTATACCTTGTTTGGAAATCGTATCAACCTTTTGTTATTTCTTACATCTTGTTTGTTTTTGAACTTGGCATAAGTGGTGACATTATGTTGATCATTTTACGCCAACCTACCTTTGACACACATTTTGCATAAGGAGTATTTCCTTGTAGATTGGCTTTGTGTTTTGAACTTGCATGATTTTTCCTTGTGTTTATCCATCTTATAAACTTGTTTCTAGGAAAATCCTTTGGGAATTTCGATCCTCTTGATCTTCTTGTTTTTCCTAAATTCATGGTCATTTTTGAACATATCTTTCAAACCTTAGCAAAAACATTTCCTATCAAGAAAATTTTGCATCAATCGAACATTGGAAATATTTCCTTTGTATCCTTTATGTTGCTAAAATTTTGATCAATCCTTTGACATTTACGCCTCCAAACTTGTTGTCCAAACCTTGTTGGATTATCAATCTTATGTCAACATGATGTATGTTTTCCTTAGCTTCCCTTTGGAAAATCACACAAACATCCCCTATCTGTTTGCAAAATGTCTAGTTGGTTGTTGTTATGCTACCCAAATTGACATGGAACTTCCTTCTATTTGAAGGATTTCAATCACACTATCTAGGTCTAGGAATTTGGACTTAGTGAACACAACCATGATTTATTATCACATGGTTCCTTATACGTACAACCAAAAAAATCAAAATTTAGGCTGTTCACATCAAAAGACGTACATCATGACTAAACCATGTTTGGTTCTTCGCACTAGAGAACCCATTTGGATAACCTGTTCCCCACCTTCATCTCATATTCGGTGGTATGGTTTGGACACTTCTGATCCAAATTATTATTTGGGTTCCCCCCACTCTTCTTTTGATTCTAATCCAAAAATTTCCTCTTCTTCTGAGGATTTCAATCCAAATATTTCCTCCGATTCTTCTAATGATTCAGATCCAAACTACTATTTAGATTCATCTAATTCGACTCCTAAGTCACGGTCCTCCCCTTCTTCGTAGGACCTCCTTCATCATACTTCTATTGTGATTCTTGAGTCCCCCCTTTCTTTGTGGGACCTCCTTTATCATTCATCCAAGTCGACTCCTATGTCACAATCTATGGAATTTTGGATACGAAATCCTCCTATTCTTCCTCCACGACATCGTTTTATAGGGAAACCTATACCAACCAATTCTAAATACACATATTCTTCTACTCATAAGACATATAGCCTTAAGTCTACTTCATCTCTTGAGTCATCTTCTTCTATCAATCATCATCAAACATCTTCTAAGTCTTCCAAACCATTTGGACATTTTTCTTCTAATCAAACCCTTGTGGTCGATCAACAACGCATACCGATTGATTTATTTCATAAAAAATATGTGATCATGGCATTTATAGGGCACATGAAGATATCCCTTTGAAAATCACGAGAAAGGATTCTCTTTAGACCTCGATGCGTTCACGTATTGTGGGGAAAAGGTTGATTACTTTTATCAAGAAACAAAGGAAGGGCCTAATATCATGCGAACTTGATCTTCCTTTTATTATTCCATCTTCACATTCTTCATTACATGATGAAACTCCTAGGTCTTGCTTTGATCCATGGCCTATCTTCTCATCACCCAATCACTTTTTTATCACAATTCCTCAATCAAAATATCTTATGGGGTTAACGCCAAGTAGCTCTTCATCTTCGTCTAGGTATGGGTCACCTTCTAATAGCCTCCCTTTGCTATTTGTGGGACATTTTCAATTAGTCCATTATCTTATATTCTTGGGGCACATCTAACTAGCCCCTTTTCTTCTATGTATGGGTCATGCCCGTGTAGTCCATCATCATTCTATTCTCGGGCCACATCCTAGTAGCCCATCATCTTACATCTATGGGTCACGTCCTAAAAACCTTCTTCTTCTATTCTTGGGCCACATCCTAGTAGCCCTTCATCTTCTATTCATGGCTCACCTTTTGGTAGCCCCTCTTCTTCAATTATCAGACCATGTCCTTTTCATCCATCACATTATTCTTCTATCAATGATTGTGGAAAGCCCACTGTCATTCCTCACATTCCTCCCATCAATTCTAAACATCCACGTTCTTCTCCCACTTCTTGAGATCGACAAGTCAAGCATTAGCCCTCACCTTAGTCTTTGTAAATGGGAAACCTAAAAAATTTTCAAACCAACAACAAACATCCATCATAGAAACATATTGAGTCATTATTTATTTTGAATATTAGGAGAACTACTATCTAGACATCTTTCTGTAAAAAAAAAAGTTTAGTGTATGGTATACTAGCTATTAGAGAGGCAAAAATGCATGTTTAAATTTCACTTTGTAGATGACTCTATTCTATTATCTTCCTTACTTCTAGTTAAGTTCACTCAACTTCATAGATTGTTTTTCAATTTATTCTGGGACAAGCTTGAGGCCAAGTGATAAAAAATAGTTGATCTAATAAATTATTTTCATAATATAAAAACAACCACAAGTACTGAGATTATCCAAACTCAAAAATTTAAAGAAGCTAACTTACCCATGAGATATTTTGGTTTTCTACAACATTGGTTCAACTAATGACATATTTATGGGGACAAACATTAGGTGGATTGCAATAAAAATTGGGCAAATGGACAAACAAATGGTTAAGTTTAGCAGAAGAATTCAATCAACACAAAAAATTGTCTACAAGTTGTTATAAAGTATTTACTATCACTTATCCGAAATTGTTTTGAGGTGAAACTTTAAATCCTCACAATCTAAAAAAATGATATGGAGAGAGTGGAAAAACCCTTTAAATATTTATTGGTTTCCTAGGCTACAAGTACACAACCAAAGGATGCTAGATGACTAAGTATCAAATTGTAAAACAAAGCAATGACTATGAAATTTGTTTGACAGATATACATTAGACCAACCTCATTATGTACATTGTGCTCAATAAGTATATTATTAGTGCTTTGAATCTACTTAAGGTCAAATAACACACACAAAATTCTACAACAATAATAATCCAAAATTTCTTTATCGTCTTTCAACCTCTCATATGGAAAGTGGGAAATGATACAAGAGTTAGATTTTAGAAATACAATTAGGGAGAGAAGGTTCCCCTTTCCAACTCATATTTTTGAATTTTTAGAACATTGAACCACTTCAATCTTTGGGTCAATTTTTTTTCAATATTATTAGACTAAGAGAAAGCATGAGAAAAATACATAGAGCATTGAGATGATTCGTGTGGGAAGAAATCTCTAAGATAAAATTAAATTCATAATTTAAATCATAAAACACATGCATTTACATGATAAATCATTTATGGTTGTGTGCTAATGAAATAAAAATGAAGCTTACATAGTTAGGGTATGTTTCATGAGACCACATCTCTTTGAGGCATTTTTCCAAAAAGTTGACTTACATTATGTATGCTTCCACATTTTTGTACATGTCTATTAGGGCACTTACTGAACTACATATCATAAAAATAAGTTTCCATCATACTTTGATGGTTTTCCATGCCTTGATCTAAAGCTCCCATTTTGATCGAGGTTGGGAGGATGCTATAAAATATTGTGGAACCTAGTTATTCACATACCAATTACATTTTTTCGAAAACTTCTAATGTCTTTTCAAAAATATCTTTTTCTACATATCCTGCAATCATTTCACTCCATGAGACCGCATACCTAATAGGAATTTTGACCAAATAGTTCACATGCTTTCACATTTTGCATACATATTTGCCAGGAAATTACAACTAAAAATATCAAAAATTTCCTTCTCTCCATAATGCTTTGGCAGTCTTTGGCGAAAATTTGTTGGGTGGAAAAATTTATGGGTTTCCTACCAACACTCTGGGAATCAAGTCCCTTTACTTAAAAGGTGAAACTTACACATTTGCATGCATGTGAAAAGGTGGTTTTTTCCCTAGTGTCCTTGCTACTAGGGGGATCCATAGAGGCACTCCACTAACCCTACGATAGCTAGCAATTGCTTCTAGAGAAGACTTTTCGAGAGCGGGAAATTGAGTGAGAATAAAAGATATGAACTAATGCTAATGCAGGTCCTAAGATTCCTAACACTAAGAAATTTCAACACACAACATTTATGAGAAGAAAAAACCAAAATTTCCATGCTATCTTGGCTAGAGGAAACCATGCATATAAAGATGCACACATTCATATGCCTTGGAAAACAAAACTTCTTCCTTTATTAGCATCTCAATCAAAGTTGTACATAGCATGAGAATGGAGGAAAACAAAGGAGGGGGAAAATAGAAGAAAAATAGCTAACTCCTCATGAACTCACAAATTTGCAACCCTTTGGAAATGGGAAGCCTTTACATTTTATAAGAAGAGAAGTGACTCTTCATCTACCCCCCATGACTCTTCATATGTCTTAACATAACTTAAAACTTTTCACCTTCCTAGAAAAACATTAAGTCCCTTTTTATAACATAAAGGTGACTTATTACATTAGAAACCTAAAGTTACTTTTTAATTACATTAAAGACATGAAAAAGTGCAAACCCAATGCAAAATTAGAACATTTAAGAGAGAGAAGTTAGGGGAAGAGAAGAGAGAGAGAAAGAAAGAAGAAAGAGGAAGAATGCCGATGAAGAATAATCTACCTTTGATGAAGTCCACCGATCCTTTCCGGATGACCCAATGAAACGCTCCAATGCAACGAACTCTAGATCCTTGAATGCCTCACACCACGAGAAAACTTCTTTACATGAAAACATGAGCACTGAGGGCTAAGTTTTTAGAAACATTGTTGAATGAAACCTTTGGTGGCCGTGAGTTTCGATCACATAGATCCCATCGGAAGAGATTGAAGCTTTGAAACTACCCTTGTCATGACTCTCTCGCAACATTGTAGTACTCGAATGACAATGACACAGAATTATGTCATTCTCTTCTATAGATCGAGGAAGTCACCAAGAACATGGATGGAAACACCATTGATAAAAGTGGATAATGTTCATTCTGAAACACCATCATTCATTTGCAACAATTATTTATACAATGAAACCATAACAATCTGGTGAACTTGAATTTCATGCTTCCTTGACACTTACTATATTTGGAAAAGGAAACTTACTAATTTTAGTAAGTGTCATAATTTACTTATCTAATCTCAACCGATGATATTGACATTAATGGTTATCCCTCCGCTTCACTCCTTTTGTGAAAACTACTTTTTGGAATGACTTACTATTAATAGTAAGTGCCTATAAGACAACTTACTATTTTTAGTAAGTAGTGATTTTTTCCCAAATTGACCACACCAATGAGATTTGCTTGTATTAATGCCCTTGTGCACATTACTCATTCGATGATTGTTCTTGTGGGATGACTTACTAAAAATGAAAAGTACCTATATGGGAGACTTACTATTTATATAGTAAGTGGTGATTTATGTTGTTTTTTGACTGACTGACCAATCTTAACTTATATTCCTCCTTAGTGTACACCGTCTTTTTGTTGAACTACTTTTGTGATCGACTTACCAAAAATAGCTAGTCCACGTGTAGGAAGGTTTACTATTTTAGGAAGTTGGGTATTTAGTGATTAGTTTGTGAAACAAATTTTTTTGAAATGGTTTTTTTCCCAATAGTGCTCTATGGAATTTAAACTTCACTCCGATCATTACCAGTTTGAGAGATTTTAAATTTTAAATTTTAGCCACGGGAAATTGGGGTTTCTTTGTTGTGAAAAATATAGAGCGTGTATGAAAAAATTTCTTTTCGATCTTCAAGGCCAATGAAAAAATAAAATATTGCAAAAATGACATGTTGATCCATGCATTAGGCTTGTGAGATACGAGCAATTCTTTGTTGATGACTTCGAGGGTTTTCAACTAGAGTTTCTTCGTTTTTCCTTATTTTTATTCATTCGAATCCATTTTTTTGTGATTTTTCTTATTTTCAGATCATGGAGGATTTCATGGAATCATTCAAACATGAAATTATGGATTCAAATGTTGGAAAAAAATTTCAGCATTCCGGCAACATCCGGAGGTGCGGGGGGGAAATGGTGAAAAGATGACTCAGTATATTCATAATGATACTATGAGTGCTTTAGGACGTCCTCAAGATATGTTTTCAGATACTGCTATACAATTACAACCTATCTTTGCTCAATGGATACAAAATACTCATGCCTCGGCTCCTAGTTTGACAGCTCCTGATGCAACAGCAAGCACCAGCTTAACCTGGGGAGGTGGTGATTTGGTAGCAGTAGGTGCCAAAGTGGCTTTGTTACCTATTCCATTAGGAACTGCAGATTTTTTAGTGCACCATATTCATGCATTTACTATCCATGTGACTGTACTAATACTACTTAAGGGTGTCTTATTTGCCCGTAGCTCTCGTTTAATACCTGATAAAGTAAAAGTGTTGATCTTTAAAGTTTAAATGGAAGAGGAGAGGATGGGGCACAATTTTTTGTCCCTTTCATCCCTTTTTGAAAGGTGAAAAGGGGACATGAAATTACCCTTCATCCTAGGCTTGACACTTGTCATGTTTTCATTCGATGAGTAACTTGGGAGAGGGGGCTGAATTGGAGCACTTGAGAGCTAGTTTGAGGTCACATGAGGGATCGAGGGACTTTTAGGAACGGGGCACATTTTTATGTCCCTTTCACTCCTTTTCAAAGGTGAAAAGGGGACATGAAATTCCCCTTCATTCCTAGGCATAACCTATGGCGTACATGTAGCGGTAGGTGGGTGAATGGTCAAATTGGTCAATGGGGGCTGAACTAGGTAAGTACATGGTCATATGGGTGTCGAGGGATAAAAAGGGGTTGGGGAATTTTTTTTCACCTCATGTCCCTTTGCAAAGGTGCAAAGGGGACATGAAAATGTACCTTCACCTAGTTGTGCATACCTTGAGAGTCGACTTGTGAAGGCCATATCTTTGCCTCTCGAATAAGTTTTCGGGAACTTCTTTATATGATTTCACATGAAAACAGAGTTTTGATAAGATTATATAGGGTCCCAAGACCTGAATATGACTACAAAACCTCCAAATTTCTCCTTTTTCTTGGGACCATTAGTTGTACGTCGAAAGAATGAACCGTCTCAGAACAATGTTTTGTGGTTTCAAGAGGTCTCGTTTTTTCCACTATGTAGAACATTGAAAATTATTTCCATAGGTAATTTTTTTGGGATTTAAAATAATCATGGAGCTCCCAGAATCATGCTTTGAAGTTTAGGTCCTCTTTCACATGCATGCTCTTTCGGGCTCGAAAACCCATTTCGATGAATCGGCTCCAAAACCTCTGAAATTTCCCTAAATCTTCCAAAATCATCTCCTTGATGTTCCTAGCACTTGAATACTCCTCCGTGATG
Organism: Taxus wallichiana var. yunnanensis; assembly: GCA_018340775.1. Lineage (NCBI taxonomy): Eukaryota > Viridiplantae > Streptophyta > Pinopsida > Cupressales > Taxaceae > Taxus > Taxus wallichiana. The sequence continues at coordinate 363,097,628 of CM031243.1, read as the reverse complement.
ATTTTTTCTCATTTGATCTACTTTGGTTAGTGCACTAGTTCTCGAGAAGGTTGATGATAGCCCTTCCCAAAACCATGCTTGAATGCTTGAATGTTCCGTAAGTTCCTCAAACATTGTTCACTTCCTAGATAACCTAGGGGATACTTGAAATTCACTTGGGTCTCATTTGACTAATAGGATAGGACTGGTTTTCCCAGAATCATGCTTTGAAGTTTAGGTCCTCTTTCACGGTGCATGCTCTTTCGGCTTTTCGATGAATCGGCTCCAAAACCTCTTAAATTTCCCGAATATTCCAAAATCATCTCCTTGATGTTCCTAGTACTTTAATACTCCTCCGTGATGATTTTTTCTCATTTGATCTACTTTGAGGTTAGTGCACTAGTTTTGAGAAGGTTGATGATAGCCCTTCCCAAAATCGCTCAATGCTTGAATGTTCTAGAAGTTCCTCGAACATTGTTCACTTCCTAAATAACATAGGGGATACTTGAAATTCACTTGGGGCTCATTTGACTAATAGGATATGACTGGTTTGTTTTGGGAAGAAATAACCTAGGGGTGTCTTGTGAAGGTATGAATTTGAAAAGTTTCAACACTATGGCATGGTTGTCTTTTTTCTAATGAATTTTATCCCTACAAAAACATAATTAAATAGCTAGCTATAGATTTGGGACATGTTATGGGCCAAGAACAGTGAGGATATGACATGATAAATCCCATAATCTTAATTTACAATACGTTGACTAGTTCTTTATCCATTGGGCTTTAAAACACATTACTTGCAAGAGATAACATGAAAGGAAGAACACACACACACACACACACACAAATAAAGGAAACACAAAATATACGTGAAGGAAAATACACACAATAGGAAAGGGAAACACACACCTAAAATTAACCTATGGTACAAGGCGGGGGACAACCCACTTTCATTGAAGCACTTTTCTTTTCAAAGGTTACCTCCAAAGAGGTAATTATGAATGATGATGTTCTGCGAAGCCTTGACTGGTTCCATGAAGTAGCTCATCTCCTCAACTACTTATGAAATCCATATGCTTTAATAACTATATGTGGACTTCATAAAAGTGAGCCTATATTATATTCTCATGTTCGGGACTTGCTTAAAAATTCCATTGCCTTCATTTCCTTTGAAATCAATTTCATAGTGCCAATTGTCTTTTGAGTTTACCCACATTGTTGCTTTTTCTTATATCATATCATTACTACTCTAGGGATGGTTCTTATTTGAATATATTGAATGCCCTAATTTTTCTTGTTCCACCCATTCATGTTCCTGGACATCCTTTTCGCAAGAAGCATTGCATTCATCTTTTTGACTCCTATCAATATGAGGTGTTTGAATGTCGAATGGAGGATAAAAATGACCTCATATCCATCTTGTAGGTCATGTCTTGAGCTAAGAGGTTGAGACTTAGCTCGGGATCTCCTGTGTCTTCTGTTGCTTCTAAAATGTCTTGTACTGAATCCTTATTTGAAACCACCTGAAGCTCATCTTTACCTTCGTTTGAAGAATCTTCATTCTGAATTTCAAGGTCACCATTGGGAAGTGTTGTTTCTTTATTTTGACCATCATGAAATTTTACCAACTATTCTTCATGAGGAACCTCAACTTTGAGGGATTCAAAATTATTTTCTTCAGCTTCTTCATAAGAGAAAGAGTCCTCTTCTTCAAACGGGAAACAAAATACCTCACTTTCATCATCACATTCATCATTTATTAGCTCGGGAGAGACATCAGGTTCTTCACCTTGCTTTGCTCCATCATGACCAATCTCTGAATTAGTCGAGGGATTAGGATTTGATTCATGCTTGTCTTGCAACTCCATATCTTGCATCATGAGTTTGAGACCGAGCTCAGGGTCTTATGTTCTTCTGTAGCCCTCAGGAGATCTTACACCAATTATTATTTTAGACCTTTCGAGGGCTCATCAAAAGATGAATTTGTCTCATCATGGATGATGTGATCGAGAGTATCTTCATCCCCAAATGGGAATGAGAATATCTCCTCCTCTTGGGTAAGCATATAAGTTGATTTCTCCCTTTGAAATTCACTAAGAACTATTTCTTCTTCTTCTTCATGGCCCACATCATCTAGTAATTCAGGATACTCTCTTGCATCTTAAAGTTCCTCAATGCTTCCTCTAGATCCATATTCCTCTGGGAAGGAATGTTTGGTCCTATCAAAATTGGGATCTCATCCTCTTCTTCATCGTTATAAAATAATTCATCCTCTTGCTATTTTGGTATAGAATTTTGGCTCCTGGACTCCTGACATTCACACTTTGTACCTCATCTTATTCTTTGGAAGAAATTTATCCATGTCTCCCTTCACTGGAATGGTTGCGAAGACCAATTCATCTGGATTACCTCCCAACTGTTGGCGCGAAACTTCTACTTAGCAGCATTCCAAATGAAGCCATAATTTATGCTACCAAGATCATAATTGAAACATTATTTTATAGAAATTTGGCAAGGGTCGCTTGTGCATCTTTGATCTTTCTCGACAAGTGGGAATTCTTTCTACTCCATGGAGTAACAAGAGCCACCAGGTAGAGTCATGGGGAGTATAAGAGCCTTGGAGACCTTATAGGCATCACATTGTCTAAGGCACCTGAATTTATTATGTAATTTTTTAACACATATTCTCCAATAAGAAGGGAGACATAGAAAGGATCAAATTTTTCATTTTTGATGCACTCAAAGAAAGTATATTTTGTGTGAAAAGTCATAGGTGGGTTTGGTAGTATTCCTTTAGAACTAGGAGTTACAACATTGGGTGTTAAACTACCATTCCTAATATATCGACGAATCTCTCAAATTGTTTAGGGTGAGTCCGCAAATATTCAGTTTCAAATCTACACCTTGGCTCTGTTCACATATTCTATGAAGTCAAAAGGGGTAGATGTGAACAAGGGGGATGAAGGGACTACTTTTGGAGTCGAACAGGCTTAGAAGTAGGGGTTGATGTTTGGGGAACGGAGGGTGTTTTGAAAGGTAAACTAGGAACTTTAGAAGTATTAGATTTTACAGAGTAGATTTAGATTTAGAACTGGAAGAAGCATTGGAAGACTTACTTGGAATCATGGTGACCTCCCGCTTACCACAGGATCAAGTTTCTCCAATGTGGACTCCATGCAAGGTGGGAGTGGAGATCTTGACTGATTATTTTATTTTGTGGAGTCACCACAAGAGGATCTTCAATCTTCTTTTTCTTTGCAACAGTGGAGGGAAATGTTCCCTTTTGAGACTAGGAGTGAGTAAACACAACACACGAGAAACTCGGTGCCTCTTCACCATCATCATCTTCACTCCCTGAGTGATATTCAATGAGTCCATTTTGAGTGTCACCACCCACTTCTTCTATCTCTAGGAAATTACCACCTTCACTTTCTTGTTCAAGCTCCTCCTCATCTTCTTGAGTTCTCGTAGGGGAATTGTGGATGGGGCCTCTAAGGCTAGCCTTCCGGTGTTCTGTAATTTTATTTCTATTTTTTATTTGAGAAGACACTCATTCAAACATTTCCCTCTTCAATTATTTCATTTCATTTGATAATTTCTGCAATAATGGATCCATTCTTTCATCTCCAGGACACCCTTCGAAGGGCTCTTGATCTTCCTGAGAGGATGAGATCGTCATCAAGTTCAATGGCCAATATTTGGGCTTTTGCAATATTACTTGTCGGAATCTTCATAGGAAAACCCCCGCCTCCAAAGATGATTGATAATTAATGAAGAATCTCTTGACATTTTTTCAGATGGCGAATCTTCTTTTGGTATCATGTGGAGTAACCGGTCAAATGGACCATGAAGTCTCTCATAGTTTCATTTGTTCATTTCTTAATTTGTGCCAATTGAACAAGGATATCTTGACAGTCCTCAATAGATTTGAATCTTTCTTCAAACTTGGACTTGATATCATTCTAACAAGTGATTGATCTAGCGGGAAAGAGGTAGAACCATTATGCTACTTTTTCTTGGAGAGATTCCATGAAAAATCTTACAGAAACGTCTTCATGTTTGACTCCAAGAATCCCACATGATGTGGTGAAGGTGGTGATGTGTTCTTTAGGAATTTGTGTGTCGTTACCTTTGAACTTTGGGAATTTCTTATGGGAACCTGTTGGTAAATTGTGAAGAGGGGGTTCAAGAGCAAGCGAGGCATGTATTTCTTCCCCATGGAACAATGGGTTGAGGTATTTTTCTTTGTCTACATTGTTTTTTTGTTTCGATTTGACTCTTGCTTCTACAAATTCTTCTCAAATTCTTCTTCTAGTTCTTGTTCTTCTTCACACGTGAAACTCAACATTCAACGATGGTTGGAATATGGGAGAATTTACAGGGGGAGTATCAACAAGTGTTTGGATGTGATTACTAGGTGAACTACTTGAAGCCCCGAATGGGGATGAGACTTAAGAAAAATAGTAGGGATTATCTTTGATTCATTTTTTCTTGCAAAGCCTCAAAATTGGAATCAACAACACCTATCGACCTACTAAACCCGGTATATCTTCCTTCATTCATCTCGAGAAAATTTTGCAATGGGAATAGGAAAAGATAATGTGGAATATGAAAGGTCCCTTCCAAGAACTGACATTGTGTCTTTTAGCAATGGATTTCAATTTGGTCTTTTTTTTTAATTTTTTTAATTTTTGATTTTTTTAATTTTTTTTTTTTGGATTTTTAGACCTTGTGGTCATATTTTGGGTGCAGATGCTGCTAAATCTGCCCCACTCAGCTGATGATAATTTTTTTCGAATGGAAAATTTATGGGTTTATTACCAACAAACTCTAGGAATCGAATTCCCTCTACTTAAATGGTCCATTTTCATGTTTTCATGCGTGTGAAAAGGTGGGTTTTTCTTGGTAGCCTTGTAGCTAGGGATCCAGCACGGGGCACTATAGTGACCCTATGGAAAAGATAGAAATTACTTGCTAGAGAAGAATTTTTCGGAGAGCAGGAAATGCAAAGGTGAGAATAAAAGATAGGAGAACAAATGTTACGGATAAAAACTTAGATTCCTACACACACTAGTTAGAAATTTCAACACACATGTTTATGAGAAGAAACAACACAAAATTTCATGCTACTAGCTAGAGGAAACCATGCATTCAAAGATGCACACATTCATATGTCTTAGAAAACATAAAATTCTTCCTTAATTATCATTTATATTAAAGTTGTACATAGTGTAGACACCTAAAATATGCTTACACTTAGCATTTCATCCAATCCAGACAATTAACGACACTTTGTTAATTCCATATTATTCGCTCCATTCTTGGATGCCCATGTACAAACCTTCTCGGTCATATTCCTCCTATAATCAACTTATTTGGCTAATATGTCTCTTATTAGCTAAAAATTCCTCCTTTCGACCATTCAAAACCTCCAGTTTTCTCTAGACCACTTTTATTGGCTTTGTAGGATATCTATTAGTCACAATTGGTTATCTAGACCCTCCTAACTCTCAAAGAGTCTCTAATCAATTACTAATCAAGTTTAACTAGCCTAAACCCTAGTTAACTATCCAAAACCAAGCTTATCTAATCCTAAAGCATGTTTATCCTAATCTAATCTAAAAGTTCTTTTTGAGATTTAGTCCCACATGCACCCAAAGTTCAAACTCTTCCATTTGGAAAACTATAAATAGAAGGGTCACCCCTCACTTTCAAACTTACAACTTCACTCACAAGTCTTTCTCTCTCACATTTGGAGATATTGGAATTATACCTCATTTGCATTAGCCAAGAAGCTAATAGGCATTTGATCTTGGCTATCCTCCATTGTTGAAGCTCCTCCATCTTGCATCCATTAACTTCATAGTAGGTTAGTAGGAGGGTATCTAAATTGGCCTCAGAGCCATTTTCGAGAGACCTCTTCACCTCCATTAAAGCAAACAACCCATCTAATTTGATTTCTCATCGGTTTAACTAGGTTCAATTTATGTTTTAAGTAATCATAGAGTAGTTAGAGATAAAATGATAGTGTTTTAGTTTAATTCATTATTGTAGAAGTTATCTTGTTTAGCTCATATTGATGTTTATAATAGTTTTATTTAGATCATGGAACTACTTAACCTAGTTTCTTGTTTATTAACATAACTAATCTTCTCATGCATACATTTGGCACACCCGGTGGGACACTTATGTCCATCCTCCATTAATGGAGGTCTTTTAAGTTCTTCAAAGTTCATTTTCAAGTTTTTTGGATCAAATCACTTGTTATTTCCTCATTTATGTTTCTAACACTAGATAAATGACCTTCATTTACATGTATTTTGTGGGTTTGATATAGAAATAGGACACTTTGACTAACAACTAACCTATTTTCTTTTGAAAATTTGAAATTTTGTGAGTTTTGCAAATTTTTTCACGAGTGGTACGCGTAGGTGTTAAGAAGGGGCACATACACGTCGAAACCTTAGCATCCCCATCGGAATAGGCACACACCTGTTTGGTTGTGTTCATCATTGGAAAATTTTATCTCTGCAGGGACGCGCACGCGTCTCCGTCATCTGGTTCGTGTCTCCATCTCTCTGGCCGCATCTGTGTAAATAACCTAACTGTGTAAAAAATTAAAACTTTCTATTTTATGATTGGATGCGTCCCCATTGAACCCTAAGTGTCCACGTCAAGTTGCAAGCATCTTTGTCTGTCTGGATGCATTTGTGTTTTTTGGTATATTGTGGATTTTACTAATTTTGTTTTGTAGGCGTATCCATTGGCTAGGGCGCGTATGCATCATTCTAGGTGCGCAGGTATCCTATTTCACTGTTGACTCTATATTTTTACCTTTCCCATGTACTGCATCTACTTGGGCACGTATCCATTGGCTAGGACACACATGTGTCATTCTGGACATGCAGGTGTCTCTGTGTAGTCCGGATTCATTCATTTTATTTTTAATGCTCCTTGTTTTGATCATATCTTTTGACTCGTTAACCCATTTTTTAGAGTTTTAATAAGTGTTTGAAAGATACCAAATTCTATCACAAAACTCCCAAAATTCCCAGAGACCTCCAAAAATGCAAATTACTAAAAACTGTTTAAAAAGTGCAAAAAAATTAGATTTCTAGAATTTTTCGATTTTCTTGGTTTTCTAACTCTTGCAGGATTCTAACAGTGGTTTATAGGTTTCCTTTGCATTAAGTTTTTCTATACTAACTTAATAAAAAACATTTACATCTTTATTTGTGAAGGTTTGAAACATGTATGCTCTTCCCTCGTGCCTTTCTAGGTGATCTTGGGAATCAAAAACGTTTCACCACTTTCGTCATACTTGCAAAATGGTTTAAATAGCTTTCAAAGTTGGTTAAAAGGAACTTATTTTTGAATTGTACTTAGGAATTTTCCATTTATTGTAAATTTGAGTGAGATACCTTGTTGTGTATGCTCTTTCCTTGCATCTTAGGATGATCTAGGGAAATAAAAACAATGTTTTATCTCCTTTGTATGACATTTTTGGAAAATTACTAACCTTGGTATGTAGGACCGAAATCACTTGTCAAAGAAAGACGTCAAAACCAAACAATACAAACCTTCTAATACACATGTTTATATACAGGTTGCTAAATGGTGTGCCACTTAAAACCACATTAAATTAAAAAGATAAAAACCACACCATATTCAAAACACTGTATTGCAGGTTTTGGAAAAGGGCACGTCCCTCTCCACTCAACTGGAACATAACCCCTTTGGCATAACACCTTAAGCTACAAAATTGGGGTGGTTCTAGGAACCCTAAAGTAATCCACCACTGAGTAACCTCATGGATGAAATAGGAAGCGCTCCGCTTACCCACTTGACTAGTACGCCTTGTGAGTTAGAGTTACTGGTTGTCATATGGTGACCCCAAGGAGAGCACATGCGGATGCACTTGTTTCCTTTGTGATCAAGGGGGTAAAGTAAAGCTGAGATACTCCCAAGATAGTCAAGGTGACTATTTGGGTAAATCACACTCGCTTAAGACAACTTTGTAACACCTAGTTGAGAGAACTTATTAAGGAGGCCATTCTATCTTGGAGCCCACTTTACTAGTCCTTTTTGCATCAAGCCACATGAAGTGACAACTTATTTGGAGTTTGAACCTTGTTTTTCAACAAGGCAAAAGAGTCCACTTAAGTTCGACCTAAGTGCCTTTCATCATGAAAATTAGATGACATTTCACTTAGCTTAGCTTCTTTCTCGCCTTTGGATGAGGTGAAACTCTACCCAAGTGACGCGTAGTTTATTTTCACATATTTTTATCTACACCTTTGCATTCTTGTTTCCCATTCGGGACAAGGGAAGGCATCTTTTAAGAGTGTTGTCATAGATAGTGTTCACCACTTTTTTGTCTGTTTACGCTCATCCATGTTTGTAGATGAGTTGTTAAATGTCTAAAGTGTGTGGATGTGTCATTATATCTTTAATGGCCACTTGATCTTGATTTCAAGATCATCATCATAGTTCAGATTGATTCATCATTTTATCTCCCTTTGACGTATTACTTTGTTCGCATTGTCTTGACACAATTAAGATACTTATGTCATGTTTTTCATAAATGTGATTTAAGTATCTTTATCGTGGCAATTACGCTCCATACATTTTAACACATCCCCAGTATACCTTGACTTGGTTTTACTTCAAACATTGTCCAAAATATTGAAGAGTGTTGCTTACTTTGTTTGCGTTATTTTGATACCACTTTGACACTAATATCTCACTTCTCCATGAAGCTTGACAGACGTGTCCAATTGGTGTGGTTACGTGGCTTACATTTGTAAACCTCACCCTTTAACATTTCGGCCTTGTTGGTTGTTGAACTTGTCATGGTATCCTTTGATTGGGAGTCACATCTACCCTTTGTTAATATTTACGCCTTGTTCATTTCGAGCTTGACGTAAATATTGACATTGTGTTGATCATATTTGCATCGAACTCACTTTGCACACACATTTGCATAGGGTGTATTTCCTTATTGATTGGCTTTGTGTTTCACACTTGCATGATTGTTCCTTGTGATCATTCATCTAAAAAACTTATTGTTCTAGGACAATCCTTTTTTATCTCATTGAGATTACATCATCACAATGTCTATTTTCCTTAGACCTTCTTCAGAAAATCATGCATGCATATCCATACTTACCAAATGTCTAGTTGGATGTCATTATGCTACTCGAATCAACATGTCACTTCCTTCCCTTTGAAGGAGTTCCATCACACTATCTAGATCTAGACATTTGTGCTTAAACAATGCCAAAATGACTGACTATCACGCAGTTTCTCACATTTACAACAATACGGAACCTAGGTTTAGCAATTCAAATCAAAATATTCCCATTACAATTAAGCCTCATTTGGTTCTTCACGTTAGAGAGCCCATTTGGGTACCCTGTTCCCCACCTTCACTCATAATCGGTGGTATGGTTTGGATTCTTCTGATCCAAATTATTATTCAAGTTCCCCCCACTCTTCTTCTTCTGATTCAGATCCAAACTACCATTCGGACTCCCACTCTTCTTCTAAAGATTCAAATCCTAACTATTGTTCGGATACCCCTAGATCAAATCTTGAATCACGATCCTCCCTTCCTTCGTAGGACCTTTATTCCAAATCACCTCAACGACATCTTCCTCCTTTGAAGACTCATGTGACTCCAAGTTCCATCAATCAACATCTAATTTGGGTCTTGAGTCATGGTCCTCCCTTTCTTCATAGGACCTCCTTCATCAGTCATCTCAATGACCTCTTCCTCCATCAAAGAGTTCCATGACTCGATTCCCTCTAGTCAATCATCTAATTCGACTCCTACGTTGAAAACTTAATGAATGGCTATGTGATCCTACTTTCCAACCTACATTATGTCGTCTTCTAGAAAAATGACATAGGTCCAAATCCAAATCGTCCATTCATGAGACGCTTTCCTCCAATCCTACTTCCTCTCTTGATTCATCTTTTGTTAATCAATCTTCCCTCCTTATCGGACCTATTTTTCCTATTCAACCTTCTATGACTAAAGAAAAACAACCTCTACTTGATTGATTTCTCTCATAATGAAGAAACAATCAGAGTACATGATGATATCCCTTTAGAGGATTACAAACAAGGATTCTTTCTAGAACTTGATACACTTGCGTATTGGGAAAGGAAGTTTATCCCTTTTTCATAATATAAATGAGGAGATCCTAAGGTCATGGAACTTGATTCTTCTTCTATTCCATCTTCACCTTCTTCTAAGCATGATGAGATGTCGGGGTCTAGCATTGAGCCATGGCCTATCTTCTCATTACCAAATCATTCATTATCTATCATCATTCCTCAATCAAAATATCACCTTGGGTCATCATTGAGTAGCCCATCGTCTTCTTCTATTCTAAGGCCACATCCTAGTATCCCTCCATTTTCTACTTGTGGGTCACCTCCTGGTAGCCCATTCCCTTCTATTCTTGGGCCACATCCTAGTAGCCCTTCATCCTCTTCTATCTATGGGATACCTCCGAGTAGTCCCTCTTCATCTATCTTGGGGCCACATCCTAGTATCCCGCCATCTTATAACCATCACTCACCTCCGAGTAGCCTAATTTCTTCCATCTTAGGGCCATATTCTAGTAGCCCTTCATCATCTTCTATTAGTGGCTCACCTCCTATTAGTCCATCCTCTTCAATTCTTGGACCATATCCTTTTCATCCATCACATCATCCTTCTACCAATGACTAGGGAAAGCCCACCATCATTTCTCTCATTCCTATCATCAATCATAAATGTTTTCTCTCTTCTCCCACTTCTCGGGGTCGAAAAATCACACATCAACTTATAAGAAACCCAAATAGTTTCTTAATCAAGCTCAAGTCAAAACTTCCAAGAGCTTGAAATCCCCCAACAACTCGAACAATCTCAAAATTGTAAATCAAGCGCGATTCAAAATGTACATCAACACAACCATCAAGTTTGGCATAAAGTGCAGAAACCTATGGATAGGGAACTCAAGCTCCCACATGAACAATCCTTGTTTAAGGATAAATCACAGTCATTTGTTGAGTACGAGCTCACCACGATCATCGAGATCGGGGATAACATAACTCTTGATAAAAAAATGCACCTAGTCTCCCTTATCAAGGAAGTCACAAACATCGTTGTTAGATCTTACCATGCAAAGTGAATTTGTTAAGTCCCAAAATCTTAAAACTATCAAAAATATAAAAAATTGAGAAAACACAAGAAAATAAAAGGTACAAAGATCAAACATTGCAATCAAGTTTTTGCGTACACATGGATGTTTCTTTCTTCCCTTTCTTATCATTCCTCTGCAAGTCTTCCTACCATTTTCATCCCTTCGGTGATATTTTGGTTAGCCTATTCACATGAATTTTGTGACATTTATCTCTATGGTATCCATTTGACCTTGGTCTTTTATCACCTTGGTAAATTAAAGAATGACTGACCTCTTAGATATCCTATCATAATCAACATCTAATAAACTTGTTACGAAGAATTTTTGACATATTTATCTACACTATATAATGTCATCATCACAATCACTTCCACCTCCTTTCATCAATCCATCGCTGGTTCTTAACCCTTGTCAAACAAGAGAGTTGAAATAATTTTTCGAAAGCAAAAAAATCAAAATCAATCAATCAAAAGCTAAAAGCTTCAAAGCAAAAGCAAATTGATATATAACTCTCTCTTGGGTTTTTCCAATAAACTCTACTGGGGCTATGGATGCTTGATCGGTAGTAGAGAAATGTTGTGATTAGAATCAAATGCATCTCCGTCAGGGCTATGGATGCTGGCTGGCAAATGGAGCAATGTACGGCTATCCTTCCACCCTTCATTCACAAATCACCTATCATCTATCAAAATAAATCATTCCTACACATTGGCTAGGGTGTCTTCACTTGTTGTCTATTAAATCTTCCCTTCAAGAGGTAATTAATTTCCATGTGCACACACTGAATCTCTATGAGTAGGTAAGATTAGTATGTTACCAAGTGTCTTTTTTAGACCTTGTTCAAACTTTTTGTTTAGTCCTTATCTCATCTCACAATTTTTGCCTTCGTTTAATCACTTCTTCATTGTGAGGCTTCTAAGATACATTCATATCATTCACATCATTCTTCTACTTCGTTCAGAACATCCATTTGTATAAGATTACTTTTTTTCCATGTTTTTGGACACGTTTGTCACCTTTCATGAAAAAAATTGCTTCTTCCTTTCTATCATGTGCTTTTAGGCCAATGTACGCTGGGGCATCCTTGTTTGTTCCCAATACTTCATTGGTTTATGTTCATCATCATGTTGAACCTATCCATAATGGCCTTGGGTCCCGCTTCTACCTGTGAAGAGTTTTCCTTTGAATACTCCCACCTAATCGTTGGGGCATTTTAGCATCTTCACCTTTCTCATACGCATGTGGCCTTCTACCCTTGTACATCCCATATATTGCTAGGGGCATCCACGCTTCCTCATCTTCTTGTACATAGTTTCAGAAAAATTTCAAAATCTAAAAAATTCAAATATGTTTAAGAAAACATAAAAAAGAATATAAATTATCCTACAAAATGTCACTCTTTAGTTCTCACCTATTCATGTGTGTGACTCACAAATCATCTTGATCTACCTCCATCAACAAAAGCTAGGCTACTTACTATGTCTATAATCTGGGCACAATGAGTTGCCTAGTACATGTGTCAGTAGTGCACATTACTTTTTCATCAGACCCAAGTGTCCTCCACTATTCCCCTTGCATGTATCCTTTCTTGGGGAGCCATCGTCAACCCTTGTCATTAATTCAAATCATTTAGGAATCTTTTACTTTCTCATATTGCATTGCATTATCTATGTTGCATAGAGTTAGGAATATTTTAATTTCTCGTCTTTTTTGCATTACATTTTGTATGTTGCATGGAGTTGGTGTTTTTAGCAATGGACATTTGTTCGTATATGGATTTTCATGTCATACTACACTTTTGTTCATTCTTTTTAATAAGGACCGATGATGAAGATCTCTAGCAATATGATGAAAAATAAATTTGTTTAAAAGGCACTGGATGGATGTTAGCTCATTCCCTCTTCCTCATACTCCTTTTCTTCTATATTCCCTTTCTTCCCTTCATCTTCTATCTATTTCCTTCATCTTTTCATCGTCGATCGAGTTCTTCTATCACCCTATCGACAATCGAGGGGGCATCCTCCATTCTACTCATTTTTCTTCTATCCCTTCAAATTTTCTACTTGTTTATGCTTGTCTACTTTCTTTGAAGTGACATCGCTTACATCACCCCAAAGAGGGAAAATGTAGACACCTAAAATATTCTTACACTTAGCATTTCATCCAATCCAGTCAATTAACGACACTTCATTAATTCCCTATTATTCACTCCATTCTCGATGCCCATGCACAACACCTTCTTGGTCGTATTCCTCCTATAATCAGCTTATTTGGCTAATATGTCTCTTATTAGCTAAAAATTCCTCCTTTCGACCATTTAGAACCTCCCTAGTTCTCTCTAGACCACTTTTATTGGCTTCGTAGGCTATCTATCAATCACAATTGGTTATCTAGACCCCTCCCAACTCTCAAAGAGTCTCTAATCAATTACTAATCAAGTTTAACTATCCTAAACCCTAGTTAACTAGCAAAACCAAACTTATCTAAGCCTAAAGCATGTTTATCCTAATCTAATCTAAAAGTGTTTTTTGAGCTTTAGTCCCACATGCACCCAAAGTTCAAACTCTTCCATTTGAAAACTATAAATAGAAGGGTCACCCCTCCCTTTCAAACTTACAACTTCACTCACAAGTCCTTCTCTCTCACATTTGGAGATATTGGCATTAGACCTCATTTGCATTAGCCAAGCTAATAGGCATTTGATCTTGGCTATCCTCCATTGTTGAAGCTCTTCCATCTTGCATCCATAACTTCATAGTAGGTTAGTAGGAGGGTATCTAACTTGGCCTTGTAGCCATTTTAGAGAGACCTCTTCACCTCCATTGAAGCAAACAACACATCTAATTTGATTTCTCATAGGTTTAACTAGGTTCAATTTATGTTTTAAGTAATCATAGAGTAGTTAGAGATAAAATGATAGTGTTTTAGTTTAATTCATTATTATAGAAGTTATCTTGTTTAGCACTCATCTTGATGTTTATGATAGGTTTAGTTAGATCATGGAACTACTTAGCTAGTTTCTTGTTTATTAACATAACTAATCTTCTCATGCATACACATAGTATGAGAATGTATTAAAAATAATGATGGGGAAAATAGAAGAAAAATGGCTAACTCCTTGTTCTTTCACAAGTAGGAAAATGATCTCTCATGAATTCACAAATTTGTAACTAGCCCTTTTGAAATGAAAAGCCTTTACATTTTATAATGAGAGAGGTGATGTTTTATCTACCCCGAAAGAATCTTCATATGTTTCGACATAACTTAAAACTTTTCACCTTCCTAGAAAAACATTAAGTCCCTTTTTATAACATAAAGGTGACTTATTACATTAGAAACCTAAAGTTACTTTTTAATTACATTAAAGACATATGAAAAATTGCAACCCCAATGCAAAATTAGAAAATTGAAGAGAGATAAAGTTGGGGGAAGAGAAGAGATAGAGAAAGAAGAAAGAGGAAGAATGTCGATGAAGATAAATCCACCTATGATGAAGTCCACCAATCCTTTCTAGATGACCTGATGAAACACTCTAAGGTAGTGAAATTTGGATCCTTAAATTCCTCACACCACAAGGAAACTTATTTGCATGAACACATGAGCACGAGAGGGCTAAGTGTTTAGAAACATTATTGAATGAAACCTTCGGTGGCCACGAGTGTCGATCACAGAGATCCCTTCTAAAGAGATTGAAGCTTTGAAACTAACCCTACCATGACTCTTTGGGTAAGTGTGCAAGTTGGGGAACCAAATAGTGGACATCAAATCTTGAATTTTACATCAAAAACAACAAAACATTAAATTTTCTCTTCAGCGGACTTAAAACATGCCAAAAATTAAAAATGTCACAAAAATGGTACCATCGCGTAGGAGAGATCATTAGTTTTATATAAATATTGATTTTAAAGTGAATATAATATGATAAATATCATTTTATAATTTCTTACTAATAGTAGGTCTTTTAAACACTTTTTCCTATGAATTTTCTTGTCTACGTTTAAGACTTTAACTTTTGTTTCACTTGTCATAATGTGATAAAACCTATATCATCCCAACCATGGCAAAATTCTATACACATTAAAAAAGTATTTGATTTGGATATTTTTTGATGAAGTTATGGAGGGCAAACGGAAAGTGCTCTATTTTATTTAAGTTTTCATACCACTTTCACGGAAAAAATCATAAAAAAAAATTATGCTATAAAAATACAAAATAAAATCTATCCCAAGATAGAAATTGGCATCTAAATTTTCACCAAAGGAAAGAATATTAATTTTTGTCATTCAAATCATGGGAAAATGGACTACAATCTTATAGGATTTTAAAAAAAAATACAAAGTTATTGAATTTTGAGTGCTTAATACAACTAAACTTGTCCATTTTTTTTTAAATTAATAGTTTAGAAACTAGATTATGGATGCTACAATTCATATGTCTATAAGTTTTTCTAATTTTGAGTGCATGCATTGCTAATAATCCTTACAAGTTGAGATTTCATTTTTATTTGCAATATGACGTCCACTTATGACCCTATTTTGGTCCCCCACTTGTTGTACTTACCCCTTTGCAACATTGTAGTTCTCCAATGACACACAATTGCTCTCATTCTCTTCACACATCGAGGAAATAAGTGACGAACATGGATGGAAACACCATTGATAAAAGTGAATGATGTTCATTCCGAAACACCACCGTTCCTTTGCAAAAGTTATTTAGACAATGAAACCATAACAATCTGGTGAACTTGAATTTCATGCTTCCTTGACATTTACTATATTTAGAAAAGGAATCTTATTAATTTTAGTAAGTGTCATAATTTAATTCTCTAGATCTCAACTAAAGATATTGACTTGAATGGTTACCCCTCTGTTCACTCCTTTTGTGAAAACTACTTTTTGGAATGACTTACTATTTTTAGTAAGTAGTGATTTTTTCCCAAATTGACCCACCAATGAGATTTGCTTATATTCTTTTATGCACATTACTCTTTTGTTGATTATTCTTATGGGAAGACTTAATAAAAATGTCAAATACCCATATGGGAGACTTATTATTTATAGTAAGTGATGATTTATTTTGTTTTCCAGATCGACTAATCAATTTGAACTTCTATTCCTCCTCGGTGCACACCATCTTTGCTACAATCGCTTACGTAATAACATACCAAAAATAGTTATTCCTCGTGTAGGTAAGCTTGCTATTTTCTCGAAAGTGGGTATCCGGTGACCAGTTCACGATGAAATAAATGTTTTTGAAATGGGTTTTTTTCCAATAGTGCTCCTCTAGGATTTTAGCTTCACCCAATCATTGGTTTGAGAGATTTCAAATTTTAAAAAATTCACAAGTAGGAAGCTCGGGGTTTCTTTGCTACAAAAATCTAGAGTGTGTATGAAAAAAATCTTTTGGATCTTCTTGGCCATTGAAAAACTAAAATATTACAAAAACATCACATTGATCCATATCTTGCTTTATGAGATATGAGTAATTCTTCATTGCCACTTCGAGGGTTTTTGAGAGTTTATTTGTTTGTCCTTGTTTTTATTCATTTGAATCTATTTTTTTAGTTTTCTTATTTTAAGATCATGGAGGACTTCATGGAATCGGTGAAGCATGAAAATGGTGGATTCAAATTTTAGAAAAAATTTTCAAAGATTCGACATCATTTGGAGGTGTGGGGGAAAATGGTGAAAAAATGACTAAGTGTCAATATTTAAAGTTTGAAATAGAAGAGGAGGGGATTGGGTTCAATTTTTTTCCCTTTTCAAAATGTGGAAAGGGGAAATTAAATTCCCCTTCATCCTAGGCTTGACACTTGTCATGTTTTCGTTTGAGAGGGGGTTGAATTGGAGTACCCGTGAGCTGGTTTGAGGTCACATGAGGGATTAGGGGGCTTACTAAGGATGGGGTACATTTTTATGTCCCTTTCATCCCTTTTCTAAAGGTGTGTTTTCATGCAAATGTGTAATGGGAAAATTTACAATTTTCGAGCATGACAACGATACCCCTATGTCAAAAATTTCAAGTTTCACCTTTCCAAGACACCCCAAGTCTACCCATCCTTGGCACCGACCTTACCTGAGTCAGTCAGTGACCTCCCGAAGTGATGTTAACTCATTCCCCTAGGTGAATTAGTAAATTCAAGTCAATCCCCTAGGTGATTTTAGGAGTTCTTGAAGAATGTCAATTTTGGGCAGTTTGGGAAGGGCTACCACTAACCTTCCCAGGGATGTAGTGTAACCCTTGGAGTGAAAAAAGAAAAAAATCCAACATGGAGATTAATTGAATGTCTAATAACATCAAGGAATTTATTTTGGAAGATTCATGAAAAATTTGGAGGAGTTGGGGTAGATTCATCAAAAATAGGGTTTACGGGCTAGGCGGTGTAAGGCATAAGGCCAAAAGAGCTACTGAAGTTCGGGAAGTGATTTAAGGAGTTATGGATGGATTTAGGAGATAAACAAGACATCATCAGAAAGGTAATTCATATATCTACAATATGGTAAAATCAATTTTTCAAATCACTTTGGAACAATAGTTTTATATCTTGTCTTTCACATGCTTAGCTAGGGATCCAAAAAAATCCACTTTTTAGGGCATAAATGGAGGAATCAAGAGTTGAGACACCCACCATTGGATTTATAAGGCCATTTTCAGTCAAATTCATATAAAATTTCACCTTTAAACTCCATCGGGAACTCCAAATACGACCTTCACAAGCTCGCTCTCAAGTCCTCATACTTAGTCATTTTTAAAGTGGACACGTGTCAGCTCTAGGATCCTAGCACATTTTGATGTCCCTTTCATCCCTTTAGAAAAGGTAAAGGACATTGGGGATAGTAAAATGTGCCTAGCCCTTTTTGGCCCCCAAAACACTAATGTGACCTCTTGTTTTCCAATTAAGTCCCCGAGAGCTAAGTTTGAGTCTTCCCTCTCCCTACACGGATGATCGCCAAGTGTCACAATGAGGCGTGAAGTGGAAATTTATGTCCCTTTCATCCCTTTAGAAAAGGGACATAGGGGACACAAAATTCCCCAACCCACTTAAGCCTTGTGGTTCCTCATACGCCCGAAAGTCAGCTCCCAAATGCTTTTTCGTAGTCTCTCCCTCATTCTCAACCTCAAATAACATCTTTCTCCTCCAGCACCACCTCTCTAATATCTGAAGATTGAAAAATCCATTAATGGCCACCATGAAGAAAAGTAGCGAAAAAGGCAATGAGCTACCTCTTCACTTCTCAAGGTTCCAGTGGGCAAAATCACGCGAAAATTGGAGGGAATGATCATTGAAAAATCTAGTTTCGCATGAACTAGTTTTCATGCCACAAAGTCCCTATTTTTTAGGGATATGGAGGACTGATTTTCATCAAAATTATTCCATGTCACATGAAAAATAGTAGTGAAAAATGAAGTGATATAACTCTTCACTTCTCAAGGTTCCGTGGGTTGAATTTGCGTGAAAATTGAGGGAATGATCGTTGAAAAATCTAGTTTCGCATAAACTAGTTTTCACACCACGAAGTCCCTATTTTTAGGGATATGGAGGGTTTTTTTTTAGTATTCTTCCCCACTGAAAAATATCATTTTCCACTTATTCGATTTAAGAGATTACCCAACATTCGGAGCGTGGAACCCTTAATAAAACCCATAATTTCAAGACTTGTTTTGTTGCAATCTAACACCCGTAGTGCACTTACTAAAAATAACATGTGTGTGTGCCATGGCATACTAAAAATAGAAAATGGATAATAATGGGAAATGCATTATAAACAAAGGATTATTGAAATTTTCCAAAGGTTTGAAGGCATTGGGATCAATTCAAAGAGAGCCTTTTGGAGTCGATTTAGTAAAAGTGGGTTTTCGGGCCTAAAGGAGCATACACCATGAAGGAGTACCTAAAATTTAAGCCAGGATTATCAGATTTTTATAAAGATTAAATATCCCAAAAAGTACCTATGGAAGGTATTTTCCATGCCCTAAATGGTGGAAAAAACGAGACCTCGTGAAACATCATACACTTCCCTAGGCAACTCATTCTTTTGGTGCACACAACTGAAATCCCTAGAAAAAGGGGGAATATGAAGGTGATGCAGTTATAATTGGAGATCCAAACCATAACCATTCAATTAATTTAGTGTTTTTAGTCAATATCATATAAAATTTCACCTCGAACTCATCCGGGAGCCCGAGTTATCGCCGTCACAAGTTGGCTCAAGGAATGCGTTCAACACTTAGCCAAATTTTCAAGAGGACACGTGTCAGCTCCAGGAGCTTGGAAAATTTTGATGTCCCTTTCATCCCTTAAGAAAAGGGACATGTGGGACATTAAAATGCACCTAACCCTATTTTTCCCTCTAGTCACCCATGGAGCCTTATGCATCACCGCTCATCCCCAGTGTCATTGTCGAGCCTATCCCCTCAACGTCGATTATGAAAAGTGTCACATGGAGGCGTGATGTGAAAATTGATGTCCCTTTCATCCCTTTAGCTAAAGGAACAATCAGTGATGATAAAATTCACCTAACTCCAAAAATTTGGAAAAAAATTCTAACTCCTTGTTGCTTCTCCATTATTTCCCGTGAAACTCATTGTCGAAAGAAAGTTGCAAAGAACTCCCAATCCACCATTGTTGCACTCCAAACCAGATTCTCCATGGCCAAAAAATCCATCATTCCATGAAAAAAAAATAATTTCAGAGGAAGAACAACTCATAAGATCAAAGAACAAAAGAAGGAAACGAAGAACTCCATTCAAAAACCTCGTAGCCGTGAATCGAAGAAACCAACATATCTTGCAAACCAGTGCATGAATCAAAGAGATATTTTTTGATACATTATTAATATCAAGAGGCCAAAAAAACATCAAAAATAGATCTCCCTTCCACAAGCATAGATTGTTTGCAGGGAATAAATATCCCTCTTGGCACAATGAAGAAAAAAGTCAGATTTCCCAAACCGACAATCGGTTTGAAGAGAAAATTCACCAGTGGAAAGAGAAACAAAAAAATTTATCAAAAATATGATTTTTGTAATGAATGAAGGAGAAAAAATACATGCAACTTTCAAGGTCTCGTTAATGGTTGTCATGTCCGTAGCTACGCGCCAGATGAAATTTTGAAATTTTAAAATCTCATGAACCGGTGATCGGGTAAGCCTAAAATTTTAGAGGGGTGATATTGGGAAAAAACCCATATTAGAAAAAAAAAAATTTCACCATGATCCAACCACCAGAAGCACACTTACTAAAAATAACAGCCTTCTACATGGGAGACTGCTATTTCGAGAAAGTCATTAATCAAGAAACTGTGAAGGAGGAGGTGAACACAAAAGAGGTATCGTAGGAAAAAATCATCAAAATGGTCATATTGGTTCATAATTGACACTTGCTAAAAATAGTAAGTGGTCTCACGAGCACCCTCGCTAAAAATAGAAAACTCATCCGGAAGGTGAGGGAACACAACGAGAAAGAGGAATTAGAGTTGCAATATGCAATTAAGGTTCAAAGGAGCTGATTTTTCATACGTACTAGAAATAGTAAGTAGTCTCATTAGCACTCACTAAAAATAGTAAGTCATTCCAGAGGGTGAAATTCACAAAAGGGGCATTCTGAGGGTTGAACATTCAAATTGGAAACTACGGTCAGAGTTTGGAGAAGAATTTTCACACTTACTAAAAATAGTAAGTTGCTACATTCAAGAATAGAAAGTGTTGATGAACCATTCATAGTTTTTCCAATATGTTCATCGGTACCTAACACTTGTACGGACAAATGTATCATTCTATAGGAAATATGCCAATAGAATACGATAATGTTGCAAAGGGGATCATCATTTAGGATCATCCATGGAATTTCTCACAGGGCATTCGAGATCCATCCTAGGGAATTAATAGTGTCTTTTGACACTCACTTCATGATTTAGGTCACAGGTATATCATGTGTGGGGTAGAAGTTGCAGTCATTGGTGAAAAATTCATTCAACTTGGCAGGATTTGTTCCAAGGCTTTAGTCCCTTTAGAGGGGATCTTCATGAGTGATGCTCATGGTCACTAATGAAGTCATTCGATAGTGTTATTAAACACTTAGTTCGTGGTATTCATGTGTTATCCAAAGGAAGTTTCTTAGGGTGCAAAGAATTCAAGGATTCAAAGTTCATCACATTGGAGCATTCCATCGAGTCATCTGGAAGGATCAACGGACTTTATCGGAGGTAGAATATTTCATCATCAACATCATTCTTCCCTCTCTCTCTCTCTCTCTCTCTCTCTCTTCAATGTTCTAATTTTATGTTGGGTTTGCAATTTTTCATGTCTTAATGTTTCCAATGTAATAAGTCACGTTTATGTTATAAAAAGGGACTTAATGTTTTCCTAAGAAGGAGAATATTCTTAAGTCACATTGAGACATACGACTTGAGTCAATGGGGGTATATGAAGAATCATCGGGAGATGAAGAGTTGTTCTTCTTCTATAAATTGTAATGAACTCCTCATTTGAGGGTCTTCTTAGCTATTTTTTGTGAATTCATGAGAGAGAGATCCTTGTGAAAAGAGAAAAGAGATAGAAAATTCTTCTATTCTCCCCTATTCTCAAATGTCTTCCATTCTCATACTATGTACAATTTCTGCTTGAGCATCAATACAAGAAGAAGGATTTTCTAGCCTTTTTTGACTAAGGGATTTATTGATACTTTGTGTTCATTAAATTCTAATTGGTCTTGTTGTTATTTACATAATTGTTTCTTCTTAATTTTAATGCATGTGATGAAACTTCTAACTGATGTATGCAAGACTCTAATTTTCTACTTGCAACATTAGTTCTCTTATCTAATGTTCTCACTCCCTTTCCCACTCTCCTAAAAATTCCTCCCTAGCAAGCCATTGCTAGATTTTCCACATGGTCGTGGAATGCCCCCGTGGATCCCTAGCCGCAAGGCCAACCTGATAAAACCCACCATTACTCATGCATGCATATATGGAAGTTGCACCGTTTAAGTAGAGGGACTTAGATTCCTAGAGTGTTGGCAAGAAACCCAAAAATTTGTCCTCTAAAAAAATTTATCGTCAAAAAAGTCAAAAGGGGACATGAAATTCCCCTTCATCCTCGGCATGACATGTGGCATACATGCAACGGTAGGTGGGTGAATGGTCAAACTGGTCAACAGGGGTTGAATTGGGTAAGTACATGGTCATATGGGTGTCTAAAGGGCTGAAAAGGGGTTGGGCACAATTTTTGCACCTCATGTACCTTTGAAAAGGTGTAAAGGGGACATGAAAATGTGCCTTCACCTGCTTGTTCCACGTGTCCCTTTGGAAATTTCACTAAGTACCAAATAGCATACCTTGAGAGCCAACTTGTGAAGGCCATATCTTGGGCTCCCAAATGAGTTTTAGGGCACGTTTCTATATGATTTGGAATTAAAATGGAATTTTGAGAATATTGGTGAGGGTTCTAAGGCCTGAATTTGACTAAAACACCTCCAAATTTCCCATTTTTCTTAGGACCACTAGTTGTGCGCGCCGAAGAATGAACTATCCGAAAATGCTTGTAGTTTCAAGAGGTTCCATTTTTTCCACCATTTATAACATTGAAAATTATTTCCATACATTATTTTTTGGGATTTAAAATCATCATGGAGCTCCCAAAATCATGCTTTGAATTTCAAGACCTCTTTTGTGGTGCATGCTCCTTCAGTGTGCACGAAAAACCCATTTATGATGAATAAGCTCCAAAACCTTCAAAATTTCCTTGAATCTTCCAAAATCATCTCCTTGATGTTCTTAGCACTTGAATACTCCTCTTTGATGAGTTTTTATCCTTTGATTGGGTCCGAGGGTGATGCACTAGCTATAAGAAGGATGATGATAGCCCTTCCTAAAACTACTCGAATGTTTAAATTCTCCAGAAGTTCCTCAAACATTGTTTGATTCCTAAATCACCTAGGGGGATACTTGACATTCACTTGGGGATCATTTGACTGACAGGATAGGACTGGTGTTGGGGATGGATTGACCTCGGGTGTCTTGGGAAGGTATGAATTTGAAAAGGTTCAACACCGTGACATGGTTGTCATGTTTTCTAGTGAATTTTGTCACTACAAAAACACAGAAAATAGGTAGATGCCCACAACATGTATCAAATCTCCTATTTTGGCACGTGTTGGGAGTATGCAAGCAAAGATGAATTGATCAGGTTGGAAAACTATTGGTTGTATTTGATGAAATAGTATGAATGCTTCATAAAGATTCTCGTCAATGTTTTTGGTTGCATTTTTGATATGTTATGATAAAAGAAACATGAGAGAGAAAATAAAACCTAGGCCCTTCTTTATTATTATAGGGTTGAAATGGTGCATGTTGTTATAGTGAAATCATAATTTCAGAAATTGTTTCACATAACATTGCCAATAATCTTTACAAGAACATCAATGTTCTTCCATGAAATGATGGAGCCAATTTCATCTCTTTTTTTTTACTTGTAGCAATCTTGGGGATAAACTTTGAATAGTGAAGTAACCAACACATACACAAATGTTCTAATGTCTGGAATAGTTGTGGTGGGGGCATGTTTAATTGTATGCACATATTTTTATGCACTCCATAGTCCCCAAGAAAACACATCTTCAACAAACCTATTTTGTGCATATCCTACCATCATTGTAGTCCATGTGATCATATTTCTGTCATGTATTTTGTTAAATAGTGCACATTCCTTGTGCATGCTTCCACATTGTGGATACATATGTACCAAGGAAATTGTAACTAAAACATATGACAAAAATTCATTCTCCATAATGTTTTGTTAGATGTCCCCTATTTCAAAGCTTATGTTTTGGTAGAGGATGGGAATATGTAAGAAAAGTGAACCAATCGGGATGGACACTTATTGGTTACATTTTATGAAACAACCTCAATGCTTTGTGAGAAATTTCGTGTCTTTTATTAGCTAAAAATATGGTATTTCATGATAAAACAAATACGTTGAATGAATTTATAATTATTTAATAAATTTGACATAAAATTTAAACCCATATGTTTGCAAATGATTCTTACAAAATTTCAATTCCTAATCCATGAATGTTTGTTATAATATTTAGAAAGGGTTTCTTCAAATGTATAATGGTTTCTTT
>CM031243.1:362745832-363068332 GCA_018340775.1 Taxus wallichiana var. yunnanensis | reverse complement strand
TAGAAAAAAATTGAATTCTCCCACTCCGAGGTTATGTGTATGTTTCTTTCACATCCAAATGTAATTTTTATAAAGAAAGTTATGATAGGAAATTTAGTTATGATTGTGGCAGTGGGATAACAACTACATTCATTGAACAAAACATGAGAAAAATTATGCATGATTAAAGTTGGTCAATATTGAAAACTATGTGGGTTTTCGTGGTTTGGAAGATTCATAGTACATTATGGACCTTATATTTGAATTCTTCAATGTTGTATTCTATAAACTCTAGCAATATATTTTATTAAATTAGTTCGTAAGGAGAGGATACTCATTGATTATGAAATTAAATTTCCACAAATCAATACAACCAGATTTTTTATTTTAATTTTTGATGCAAAGATCAATACCATAAAGATTGAAATGAACAAGATTATGATGATAACCTTAGAAAGAATAAAAGAACATTTTAATAAAGAAGGTTTATAAAGATCATGCAGAATTATTTTTACATTACGAGAAATCATCTTCCAAATTTTAATGGAAAAAATAAATAAAATTAGTTGTATTAAATAAATAAAGTCTCTTCCACTAAAAACACAAAACCACACTCCAACATTTTTTTAATATTTTAAATTAAATAATTTTTTTAATGTTTTATTAACATAGTGGTTGCTTCTCACACTCATTCAAATACTTATAAATAATATTAAATAATTCAATCATATAATTAATTATTTAATATATTGTAAACATAAATTATTAATGAAATGTAATATTATGTTTTTGTTGTAGTTTCAATTTTTCTTATTCAAAAAAGAAAGTTCTAATTTCGAAGGACATCTTACTTATTCCATTCAACAATGGTTTCTTTGTTTACATGGGCTTGGGGTTTACAAAATTAAAGACAACACAATTTTCAAATTGATAGATGTTTATGCACTAGGTTAATAAGAAATTCTACCTTAATTATCGAATTATTTTCAAGTTTCCATTTACAACCTTGTCTAATGGGATTTTTAAACAAATTGGTTAGATAGTTGGCAACACAAAGTTGTGTGTTCCTTCCATTATATTGGCTATCAAACTAGACAAAAATGGGTCTATCATAGAATAGAACAAACATATTTGGGGAGAGAATCTTCTTACTTGACCATTTAACCATATTATTGTTCTATTTGTATGTGAGTTTCCTATGTTAGATTCCATCCTATCCTTCATTTCTCAATGGAAAGTGGGATTTCTTGGACATAATAGGCAAGTTTTCCCAATAATAACTAAACCACATTTTCAATCAATTAGCTTGATTTCAGGTATTTCATGTTTTAGAAGGGGAAAATCATTTTTGTGTACTACTTATATCAATATATTCATGGAAAAAAAAAAAAGAATGAGACGTGGTTTAAATTAGGAAGACCATTTACTACCTAAAATCTTTATTAGAATAAATATTAAATGGAATTTGGGTATAATGGAACTCTAGTTAACAAAAAAATTATAATATAGTTAACCAATTTTTAAACAATGGTTTTATCCTATAAATATGGTGTCCTAGTAAAAGGTCTTGGAATGAGTGATTTTTTTTAATTTTAGGTTCCATCAGTTTTGATTATAGTTCACATTTTATTTATGTATATGTGGGTGGCTAAAGAGAATGAGAGATGTTTTAGTTGAGTTACTTCAAAAGATTGGAATCTATGACTTCCACATTAACATCGCATTAAGTCACAAACTACTCTCTCACCACACACATTATTGTAGAGAACATTTTCCCTGACAAATTTGTATTGAATATTGTCGATTTGAGAACGTATTGACATGACAAGGTGGTTTGGTAAAATATGCTCACGCAAAGGCCATATAGGGTATTGTGCTTGATATATGGTCTCCACAAATGAAATCTGCAAATAAAGAAGCCTACGTCTCCAAATTAGCTAAAGTGATAAAAAATGAGATAAAGCTTGTGTAAAACTCCTTTTAGTCATTGTTAACATGTCATCTATCTCTTCAATTACCGTATTTAAATCCAAAAAATATTAAAATAAGATAAAATTTATTAAATATTTAATTGGAGAAGCGGTTGCTTCTTCTACTCTTTTAAATAACAACAAAGGATATCAAAAGATACACATATATTGTAATCGATTGCCTTAAAAGAAATTATAAACACAAGTATATGTATGAATAAAAGATATAATTTTAATTGAATATTAAAAATTTTATCTCTTAAAAGATTGAGGCTTCACAAATAAAAACTAAGAATTATTTGAAACAATTGATTTTTTTTTATTGTTAAATGCTTTTGACCAAAGCTATGAACCGAAGGGTTGGTGGGGCCCCACCCTACAACAATGTCCTCAAACAAGATATTACAATTAAGACCAACACAAACCACTATGACCACCGAGCCCGCACCGACGATGTAATTTTCCGCCACCACCATTTTTAGAGCCACCAACCACCGCCAACACCAATGCCAATGATGCAAATTCTGCCACCGTCAAGAACCACCAACCAAAACCATGTGCCGCATCCATCGGTGATGCAACCCCGCCACCACCGAACCACCGCAACCTATCAAAATTTGAATCTGGATCCGAATCTAGACACAACCGTCTGTAACCAATCCACCCAAACACCATTAACTTTGAAACAATTGATATTAAACAGAGATTGTAGAAATAGTAACAATGGCTAAAGTAACACTTTGCCTTTGGTGGTCAACATTACTTTACATATAAAATGGTTCAGAAAGGAACGTAATTACACACGAAACCATATCACTGGTTTTTATTTTTTAATTTTTACTTTTAAAAACCGCACGTAACCCAATATGCACACAACGCAACCCTATATCCTATTATGGCGAGGGACGTTTATGGGACGTAAATTTTCTTGAATTGCCGGCTAAACTCTTCACTCTGGAAAAAGCCGAGACATTCCTCCTGTGCATGGCTTCTTTACCGGTTGCAAATCGATGAGGTTGCAGATCAATTCCCTGTGCTACATTGTCAAGCTTGGGAGAATCATTGGGCAACTTCGTGTACGAGCCTCCGGGAAATTTCCCGTTGGAATCACACGAGAAACTTCTGTATAAGTGGTGGCCTCTGTTTCGAATCACGGCTCTGTAAATAAGAGGTATCAGCCCTTCCATTCTCACTTTCACAGCGACCACGCTCTCAAAAAATCTGAAGATATGGAAAATACAAGGAAAACTAGGCACTTGAATAATTTGCTGCAAGAAAAATGGCGATGAATGAGAAGAGCGAATAATGTGGGTATAAAAAGAATAGAAATTAGGTAAGTGAGAGAGAATAGACATGTGCAGGCTACTACCAAACCAAGAGTTTTTCCTGTGGCGGCGGTTTTTGATAAGCTTTCCAGTTGTCAAAATGAAATAAGTCTCAACACGGAGGATGGTGGTTGTGACTGGGTAGAAAACACCCAATGTTTTGTCCGCGTGGTTTTAGTTCAAAGTCGAGACTCAATATTATCGCCGCCTGCTCAAGGATTTGAATAATTCTTAAATGGGTCATTAAGGATGTAAATGTAAAGTTACTCTCCAAAAACATTTGATGTGATAGTTGTATAATATTTGTATTAATGTTGTTTTGTTTTTTTATGTTGCGTTTGATGTCTTAGATGATTAATGAATCAAGAATGTAACCAACGAAGATGTCTATTGAATAGCAAATTAATTGTAAAACCATTTCCTTGTTTTATAATTTATCCATAGCCTAGATTAATAGTAAAAATTGTTTCCTTCTCTCTCTATTAGTCAAGACTCTCATTCTATGGGATGCCCTCGAGTCAAACCAAGCTTATCGTTTACACCCCTGTCACATAACCTTCTTACAACACCTCAAATTACAATCCACTTTGTTTCGCCCTTATATAAATTACATGTTCATTTCATATAGCTTCTATATATTATATTCAACCATACCCATCACAAGTTCAACACTTTTCTAAATTGGGCTCTCTCCATTTTGTTGTAATTTTCGTGCACCTTTAGAACGTAAAATGCAAGGCTTTAATATTTGTTCATATAACATGTTTTGATAACACATGGTACTTAGGGGTATCTTGTGGAATAGAGGACATCGAAGTGGAAAATTCAATAATAGATAACAATCCAAATGTAATTGTCAACTACTCACTATAGTGGCAAAGGAATAATTCTTTTTCAAGACTCTTTGTCCACGTCACTCAATACATGTTTTGAATCTAAAGCATATCTTGTTTCCTTCATCTCCCAATACATTTTCTCCAACTTTTCATATATCTCTTGTGTATGTGGATGTGATATGTCTCCTACACAATAAACATGCACCCTTTTATGGCCTTTGATCGAACTACATCCATGTATCTTTTTAATTCCTCTCTCCTTTTTCAATCTCCTTAGCATTTGAATCTCACCCCACCTGCATACTTTTGCATAGATGTTTGACATAAGAAAATAAGTTGTAACATTTTGAGGATCTAGCTCAAAAGAAGAGTTTCTCTAAATATTTGTAACCCCCAAAATGCATTCTTATGTGCTCTATAGGCACCAAACAAATACCACCACCAAAATTTTGATTGTTATGTTAGTTATAAAGTATTTATATCCCCCATCTCAATTTGTGTAAATGGAAAACCTAACTTTTCAGACCAACAAGAAGACTCCATCACGAACACCTATTGAGTCATTGTTTATTCAATATTAGGAGAACTACTAGCTAGACATATTGTTGCAATGAAAAGAAAATTTAGTGGCTACTATCTACTGAGAGAGGCCAAAAATACAATTAACTTTGACTTCACAGATGAATCTCTTATGTTCTCTTCCTTACTTCTGAGTGAGTTCACTCAACTTCATGAATTATTTTTCAATTTATTTTGACAAGCTTGAGGCCAAGTGCTAAAAAAGCATAGATTTTATTTAAATTGTTTTCATAAATATAAAAACAACCACAAGTACTAAGATTCTCCAAATTCAGAAAACTCAAGACATAAACTTACCCATGAATATTTGGGTTTTCTACATCATTATAAAGTGACAACAAATTAATGGGCACCAACATTAGCTAGATTGCAGTACAAACTATGCAAATAGACAAATAAATGATTGATCTTAACATGAAGAATTCATTACATACAACTTCTACAGATTATATTCAACCATACCCATCATAAGCTCTACACTTTTCTAAATTGGGTTCTCTTCATTTTTATGCATTTTTCAAGCGCCTTTAGAACATAAAATGCAAGGATTTAACACCTATCCATATAACTTGTTTTGATGACACGTGGGAGGGTAAGTGCAGGAAGTTGATGGACAAAAATGGGGTCATCTGTGGACGTCATATTGCAAAAAAGTGAAATCTCAACTTGTAGGGATTATTAGCAATACGTGCATTCAAAATTAGAATATATATATATGAATCGTAGCATCCGGAATCTAGTTTCTAAAATACTAATTTTTTTAAAAAATGGACAAGTTTAGCTATATTAAACACTTAAAATTATATGACTGGTTTTTTTTTTTTTGAAAAAAACTTATAAGATTGTAGTCTGTTTGCCCGCGATTTGGATGACGAAATCTTGTTATTTTTTTTTCATTTGGTGAAAAGTTAGATGTAGTTGTCTATCTTGGGATGGATTTTATTTTGTATTTTTTCGAGCAATATTTTTTTTAATGATTTTTTCCGTGAAAGTGGTATGAAAATATTTAGAAAACGGAGCGCTTTCCGTTTTCCCGCCATAACTATATCAAAAAATATTGAAATAATTTTTTTAATGTGTATAGAATTTGTCCACGCTTGGGATGGTATAAGTTTTATCACATTTTGATAAGCGAAACAAAAGTTACAGTCTTAAACATAGACATGAACATTCACGGGAAAATATGTCTTAAAAACCTATTGTTAATAAAAAATTATAAAATGATATTTATCTTATTCTATTCACTTTAAAATCAATATTTCTACGAAGCTAATAGTCTCCCCTATGCGATGACACCATTTTTGTGAAAAATTTCAGTTTTTAGCATGGTTCAAGTCTTTGGAAGAGCAAATTTGAGGTTTTTTGACCTTTTACACTTCATAATGACCTTCCATAGCTTTGGTTGGGGAAAAAAAAAGATTTCCCGAGGCTTAGGGTCGGCAGATAGATCCGCGATCGTGGTTTATAAAGCACGATCACGATTTTTTTAACACAAACCGCGAGTGTGCTTTAGAAACCATGATCACAGTTTATAAAGTGTGCTCATGCGGTTCATAAATCATATTTACACACATCCCAATGTCTGAATTACCATGTGATTTTTACTCTTTGACCTTACCGTATGAATTACTATGAAATTTTGTCTTTTTCTGCACGTTTTCTTATCACCGGAAGCAAAACATCATGGGAGACAAGAAACGAAGTCAAAAAGGAAGTCATTAAGTAAAAAAACACCAAACGAATTAGAGGCCAACAAAATTCAAAATGCTGAGCGAATGCGGAATCTTCGTGAATCAAGAAGAGGTTCATCTTCAACCCCAACTATTGTAAGCAATGAAGAACTAGGTAATGTTTCTACTGTCAATGTTGAAGTTGAATTAAATACTCGTGATGAAGATGTTTTTACCGTCAATGTTGAAGAAGAATTAAATACTCATGATGTAGCAAATGTTGAAATTGAAGGAGACAATGAAAATGTGAATAAGGAAATTCATGTTGAAACTATAGACAGGAAATTTTTACAAAAACACCTCCTAGGATTTTACATAAGAAACCTAATTTTTTTATTGAAATTGATGAAAACATTTTGAAACCAATGTCTAACAAACTTTTTGAATGAAAAATCAGAAGAAAAGCCACTGAAATTTGGGATAATCATTTTGAAATTTTAAATGATTCCCAAAGATGTCAGTTATTGGTTAGTTTGATGAAATTGATTAAAATGAGACCTACATTAAACACCTTAGGATTGACAACATCTAATATACATGGTCAAACCTCTACAATTGTTGAAAACCTTCATGATGCATATCACACTGTTGGTGTCAAGAGACACATTAGGGATAGTAATATTGTGCATCGTGTACTTCTACTTTGTTGTAAGTGAATCAATAAAAAAACAACATTTGATTACGCAAACAAGTTGAATGTTGCAAGTTAATCGAAAAACTCTAATGAAAGCAATTGAAAGACGTAATATCCTTCAATCACTTAATAATGCCAATTTTTGGGCATTTTCTCATTAGAGCACCGCGTAAGGACAAAAATAATTTTGATGCTATAAGAGAAGTTTTTATTCAATTTTGGCATGATAACACTAGAGTTTCACATAATACAAGAGATGTTATAAAAAAGAGAGTTGGTTCTACTAATCATGAATCACATCCAAAGCATTTCTTAGATATGACTCAAACTCAAGTTTTTCGTAAGTTTGAACAAGAGAATCGGAAATTAAAATTAGTCAACGTTTTTTTGAAATGTTGAAACCATTCTATGTGAAAATCAACCACGCTCGCACCACTTGTTGTTGTAGGCAACATGTTGAATTTGTGATGCATTATGCTAAATTTTTACGTATTCGTTCTATTTTTCATTCTGAAACTATATTATCGAAATGTGGTGTTCAAGTTCCACCAATATCTTCCAGGGATTTCATTCCTACTATATTTTGTGAAAAAGAAGTTGGACAATTTTTTTATAGTCAGGATTGTTTAGATGGAAGTTGTAGTACATGCGGTAGATTACCTAAATTGGAAAGTTACATCCATGAGAAAATTAAGGTGCAATAGGACATAATTTAGTTGATTTTGATAAATATAAATCGATTACACACCAGTTGAAAGATGGAAAAGAGTCTAAACGGTGTGAGCTAGTTACAGAACAAATGTTTGTTTTCCAATTTTTGAGAAAATTTAAGGATGAAATTGTTTATGAGTATGCTAGGCATACACATAGAGCTCAATGGTTGGTTGAATAGTTCAAGATATGCAAGGACACATTACCTATAAATTCTATTGTTTCAGTGGTCGATTTTGTAGAGAATTACACATTGCAACCACAAATGGAGGTTCAATCGCAATATTACAACTCAGTACAAGTTGTCATTTTTGTGCATATAGCATTTCTACATTCTCCTGACAGTACAGAGAATGATCAAAAAATTTAAGAGAGTACCACTTTTATATCAGTGATGATCATACTCATTCTATTAAATTTGTGCAAGGGTGTTTCCAGTTATTTTATGGAAACTCGTCGATAGGGACATCCACTTCAAACAACATTATATATGGTCAAATAATTACACGTATTAATAAAAGAATGCACGAATGTTTTATTGGATGAGCAGAATGCACGCGTCAAGATTGGTGTGTGCAACATATTTGGATTTTCACCGAGGCGGACATGGAAAAGGAGAGCATGACGGTATAGGGGCATGCGTGAAAAGAGCTCTTGCAAGAGAAGAGTTGAAGTACAAAGATGGTGCTAAATTAAAAGATGAAAAGAGCATAGTGGAATGGTGTATTGACAACATGGTCGAGGTTCTCAAGAAAATTCCATAGTTTGCAGATATTTTTGGTGGATAGAGGAACAACAAATTGCTAACTACAAGAATTGTATGACACTCATCGGTCCAAAGTGATATGCACTCATTTTGTAGCTCGACGCTACTTCGTGGGCCATATGGGAAAAAAGTTGACATTTTTTGTGCATCTTGTATCAAATTTGTCACTCGTTGAGTGTGATTCAACCTCCACAAGCATTACGACTTGTTTCTCGCAGATGAAGTTGCAACATCCAAGGACTTTGATGAAAATTTTATTTATTTATTTTTTTTTTTTTTTTGTATTGAGTTATGTCCATTGAAATTTTAATATGTAATTTAAATTTGAGTTGTTCAACCTTTGTTTTTTTTTGTAGGACATGTGTTTGCGCAGTTATTATGGACAGAAGACAATGAAGAAGGAACAAACTATTTCTTATGTCATTGCATCGAGGAAAGAAAGAAGTTGACTTCTCCTATTATAGATGGCGAAGATATTGAGTATCCTACAAGGTCAATGGTAGTTACTGAAACTTGGTTTCAACGGTATCCATTAAAAACTCCTATGTTTAGGTGTTTGACGACTTTGAGACACATAGGAAAATACTCTTATATTCACATCTAGTTCTAGCAACAAATATTCAGCTGTATAGATATCGAGGAAGGCCTAATAACAATATTCTTTAGAAGGTTCGAGAGTCAGATCATGAAGTAATCTTGTCCGCTATTCAGAGTAGATCCGATCCTGATGGTTCATTGGAATGAATTTACAATGCTCATGTCTAGTATATATAATTTCTTTGATATATATAAATTTGTTAGTTAGATAGATTTAAGTTCATATATTTTATTTTAAATTTTTGTATTTTGTATATATCTAGTATGGTTTTGATTTGAAACTTAAATTTCTTTGACTAACACTTTTATGTTCAGGTTAGTGGTGCCAAAAAAGCTTCCACCTTCACGTGGTTGGCATTGTTAGTAGAGAATTTTAAATTCTCGAAGCTAAGAGAAGATTTCATTGTTTTACAAGAAAAGAGAAGCAATTAACAACGATTTATGTACCCGTGGAGGGGGTTCTTGGCTCTGAGAGGAGGTAGCCCAGAAGCACCTGGTGCTTAGAGAACAAAAACTCCTCCCTAAGTGTTTACAAGACCATACCTATGCATGTGCACAATCGGTTTGGTGCCACGACCCACCATTTGCAAAATATAGCATTTGACAACCTTACACTGGCTCAAACTGCACTATTTCGTGCGTTTGCAAACAATAGGGCAACGAGAGCACCGATATGGGAAGGAAAAAATCGAGAGAGGCTATTGTAGAGGGTCCCTATGCCAAGGTGTTGGATCAGACGAGATGTCTCTAGGTGCCACGAGTCTAAGTAGTCACCCATCGAAGTTGAACGATATTTTGGTCTCAGGGCTCTTAAAGGACTACGCCCAAACAAAGTAGCCCGGAAGCAATAACCTTGTCGTGCACTGAAACACCACCTCCTCTAGTGTTCACCTAGCCACCCGGATGTGTCGACGTAGTTGGTTCGGTGCCACGACCCACCGTTTGCAAAATATAGCGTTTGACAACCTTACAATGGCTCAAACTACACTATTTCACGCATTTGCAAACAATAGGGCAGCAAGAGAACCGATCTGGGAAGGAAAAAACTGAGAGAGGATTTTATAGAGGGTCCTTATGTTGAGGTGTTAGATTAGATGAGATGTCTCTACATTCCACGGAGTTTGAGTAGTCAACTATCAAAGTTGAATGATATTTTAGTTTCGTGGCTCTTAAGGGACTATGCCAGAACGAAGTAGTAGCCTAGAAGCAACGACCTTGTCGCACACTAAAAAACTACCTCCTCTAGCATTCACTTGGCCACTTGGACATGTCGACGTAGTTGGTTTGGTACCATGACCCACCGTTTGCAAAATATAGCGTTTGACAACCTTACACTGGCTCAAACTGCACTAT
Organism: Taxus wallichiana var. yunnanensis; assembly: GCA_018340775.1. Classification (NCBI taxonomy): domain Eukaryota; kingdom Viridiplantae; phylum Streptophyta; class Pinopsida; order Cupressales; family Taxaceae; genus Taxus; species Taxus wallichiana. Next base: position 363,057,852 of record CM031243.1, on the reverse strand, counting down.
TTCACATGTTTGCAAACAATAGGGCAGCGAGAGCACCGATATGAGAAGGAAAAAATTGAGAGAGGCTATTATAGAGGGTCCCTACGCTGAGGTTTTGGATCAGATGAGACATCTCTAGGTGCCACGGAGTCCGAGTAGTCACCCGTTGAAGTTGAATGATATTTTGGTCTCATGGCTCTTAAGGGACTACGCCCGAACAAAGTAGCCCGAAGCAACAACCTTGTCATGCACCAAAAAAATGCCTCCTCTAGCATTCACCTGGCCACCCGGACATGTTGACGCATTCATTTCGGTGCCACAACCCACTGTTTGCAAAATATAGCGTTTGACAACCTTATATTGGCTCAAACTGCACTATTTCACGTGTTTGCAAACAATAGGGCAGCGAGAGCATCGATATGGGAAGGAATAAACTAAGAGATACTATTGTAGAGGGTCCCTACGGAAATTTTTTGGATTATATGAGACGTCTCTAGGTGCCACAGAGTCTGAGTAGTCACCCATCGAAGTTGAACGATATTTTGGTCTCAGGGCTCTTAAGGGACTACGCCCGAATGAAGTAGCCCTGAAGCAACGACATTTTCGTGCACCGGAACACCTCCTCCTCTAGTGTTCAACTAACCACCTAGATGTGTCAACGTAGTCGTTTTGGTGCCATGACCCACCATTTGTAAAATATAGCATTTGACAACCTTACACTGGCTCAAACTACACTATTTCACACGTTTGCAAACAATAGGCAACAAGAACACCGATCTGGGAAGGAAAAAAATTGAGAGAGGCTATTGTAGAGGGTCCTCCACCGAGGTGTCGGATCAAACGAGATGTCTCTAGGGCCACGGAGTCCGAGTAGTCACTCATCGAAGTTGAACGATATTTTGGTCTCAAGGCTCTTAAGGGACTACGCTTGAACGAAGTAGCTCGGAAGCAATGACCTTGTTGCGCATTCAAACACCACCTCCTCTAGTGTTCACATGGCCACCGGACATGTTGGTGTATTTGGTTCAAAGTGCCACAACCCACTATTTACAAAATATAGTGTTTGACAACCTTACATGAATTAATTTTCAATTTATTTTGACAAGCTTGAGTGAGTTCACTCAACTTCATGAATTATTTTCTCAAGCTTGAGTGAGTTCTTATGTTCTCTTCCTTAGTTCTGAGTGAGTTCACTCAACTTCATGAATTATTTTTCAATTTATTTTGACAAGCTTGAGGCCAAGTGCTAAAAAAGAATAGATTTTATTTAAATTGTTTTCATAAATATAAAAACAACCACAAGTACTAAGATTCTCCAAATTCAGAAAACTCAAGACATAAACTTACCCATGAATATTTGGGTTTTCTACATCATTGTAAAGTGACAACAAATTAATGGGCACCAACATTAGCTAGATTGCAGTACAAACTATGCAAATAGACAAATAAATGATTGATCTTAACATGAAGAATTCATTACATACAACTTCTACAGATTATATTCAACCATACCCATCATAAGTTCTACACTTTTCTATATTGGGTTCTCTTCATTTTTATGCATTTTGCATGTGCCTTTAGAACATAAAATGCAAGGATTGAACACCTATCCATATAACTTGTTTTGATGGCACGTGGGACTTAGGGGTATATTGCGTAACAAATGACATCCAAGTGGGAAACTCAATAATAGATAACAATCCAAACGTAATTTATAGCTACTCACTATAATAGCAGAGGAATAATTATTTCTCAGGACTCCTTATCCACCTCACTCAGTACATGGAAAGGTATTATGCTTCCTTCATGCCCTAATACAATTTATCAAATGTTGCATATATCTCTTGTGTATGTGGAAGTGATATGTCTCCTACATAAAAAACATTCACCATTTTATGACATTTAATCAAACTAAATCCATGACTCTTTTTAATTCCTATATCATTTTTCAATATCCTTAACATTTTAATCTCACCTCACTTGTATACTTTTGCATATATGGTTTATTATTTCTCAAGACTCCTTAACCACCTCACTCAGTACATGGACAGGTATTATGTTTCCTTCATGCCCTAATAAAATTTATCAAACGTTTTATATATCTCTTGTGTATGTGGATGTGATATGTCTCCTACACAAAAAGCATTCACCATTTTATGACATTTAATCAAACTAAATCCATGAATCTTTGTAATTCCTATATCATTTGTCAATATCCTTAACATTTTAATCTCACCTTACTTGTATACTTTTGCATATATGGTTTATTATTTCTCAGACTCCTTAACCACCTCACTCAAGACATGGACAGTATTATGTTTCCTTCATGCCCTAATACAATTTATCAAACGTCAGATATATCTCTTGTGTATGTGGATGTGATATGTCTCCTACACAAAAACATTCACCATTTTATGACATTTAATCAAACTAAATCCATGAATCTTTGTAATTCCTATATCATTTGTCAATATCCTTAACATTTTAATCTCACCTCACTTGTATACTTTTGCATATATGGTTTATTATTTCTCAAGACTCCTTATCCACCTCACTCAGTACATGGAAAGGTATTATGTTTCCTTCATGCCCTAATACAATTTATCAAACATTGCATATATCTCTTGTGTATGTGGATGTGATGTCTCCTACACAAAAAAAAACATTCACCATTTTATGACATTTAATCAAACTAAATCCATGTATCTTTTTAATTCCTATATCATTTGTCAATATCCTTAACATTTTAATCTCACCTCACTTGTATACTTTTGCATATATGGTTTACATAAGAACATAAAATGTAGAATTTTGATAATCCAACTCAAAAAGAAGAGTTCCTCTAAATAAATGTAACCCAAAAATGCATTCTTATGCGCTCTACAAGAACTAAACAAACACCACCACCATAGGTTTAATTGTCATGTTGATGATAAAGCATTTATATTCCCCATCTTAGTCTCTATAAATGTAAAACCTAAATTTTCAAACTAACAAGAGGCCTCCATCACGGACACCTATTGAGTCCTTATTTATTCAAAATATCAGGAGAACTACTATGTAGAAATATTGTTGCAACACAACGCAAATTTTGTGGCTAATATCTATTGAGATAGGCCACAAATATAATTAAATTTAACTTCACAAACATATCTATTTTGTTCTCTTCCTTATTTCTATGTGAGTCCACTCAACTTCATAAATTATTTTCAAATTTATTCTAACAAGCTTGAGGCCATGTGCTAGAAAACATAGATTGATTGAATTTTTTTCGTAAATATAAAAACAACTACAAGTACTAAGATTCTACAAATTAAGAAAATTCAAGATAAGTAATCGACAAAAAAATTAATGGGGACTAACATTAGCTAGATTGTAATAAAAACTAGGAAAATAGACAAACAAATGATTAAGCTTAGCAGGAAGAATTCAATCAACAAAAATGTTCTACATGTTGTTCGATGTATTTAGTAATAGTTATCCCAAAAAAATCTGAAGTGAAATTTATAATCCTCACAATTCACAAAAATTTCATATTGAAAGGGTGGACAAACCCTTTAAATATTTATTGGTTTCCTAGGCTACAGTTACCCAACCAAAGCATTCAAGATGACTAAATATCAAATTGTAAAACAAAATCATGGCTTTAAAATTGGTTTGAGATATATGCACTGGACCAACCTCATTCTATAAATCCATTGTGCCCATTAAGTATGTTATTGGTGCTTTGAATCTATTTAAAGTCAAGTAGAACTCACAAACTCCTACAACAACAATAATCTAAAATGGTCTCACCATTTTTCACCCTCTTACCACTTGGAAAGTGGGAAATGATGCAAAATTTAGATTCTAGAAAGACAATTAGGGAGAGTAGGTACCCCTTTCCAACTAAAATTTTTAAAAATTTTATAACATTGAACCATTTTACAATCTTTTGACCACATTTTTAAACTTTTATTGGATGTGAGAAAGCATGACAAAAATACATGTAACAATGAGATGATTCATATGTGGATAAAGCATAAGATCAAATTAAATCCTTAATTAATTTGTACAACACATTTGCAACATTTGCATGTGAATGATAAAATATTTATGGTTGGATGCTTGTAAAAAAAGAAGCTTACATGGTTATGGTATGTTCTCTCAAACCACATCTCTTTGATACATTTTTTTAAACAATTGACTTCCCTTATGTATGCTTCCACATTTTTCATACATGTCTGCTATGATACTTGCAACTACATATGATAAACATAAGATTCCATTATACTTTGATGGTTTTCCATGTGCTTCTCTAAATTTCGCAATTTGATAGAGGCTGGGAGGATGCTAAATAAGATTGTGGAGCCTGGTTTTCACATACCAATTGCATTTGTTTGAAAGTTTTTGTCTTCTCAACAAACCCATTTTTGTGTGTATCTTTCCATCATTGCAATCCATTATAACTTTAAGGTATTTTTTCAAATATCTCACATGCTTGTAAATTTCACATACATATCTACTAGGCACTTGTAAATAAATAATCTCAAAAACTTCCTTCTCCATAATGCTTTGGTGGATTTTCATACCATGTTTCAAAGCTCTGTTTCAACACATGTTGGGATTACACCAAAGGTGAATTGATCAAGTTGGAAAACTATTGGTTGCATTGATGAAACAATACAAACATTTCCTAAAGATTCCCATCAATGTTTTTGGTTGCAATTATGATATTACATGATAAAAGAAACATGATATAGAAAAATTAAGCATAGGCCCTTCTTTATCATTATAGGTTTGAAACAATACACCTTGTTATATAGTGCAAGTCTAAGTTTACATAGTTTTCACTTAAAATTACCAATAATATCTACAAGAACGTTGTGTTTTATTGAAATGATGGAACCAATTTTTATCTCTCAACATTTTTTGACATGTAGCAATCTTGGAGATAAAATTTGAATAGTACAAAGATAGCTGACACATGCTCAAGGTCCTTTATATCTCTAATAGTTGTGTTGGGGGCATGTTTAATTATAACCCCATGTTCGTATTGTTAGGTTGTGGAGCTAGATTACTTCACAAGCTTAGCATGAAATAGAAAGTGACTAGAAATACAAAGAACGTGACATCGGTTATGATGGGGATCGACGTTGGTCGAAAAGGAGGAAATGGACGCAGGTTAGGTCTAACCGGCTACGGTTACCCGTGTAAAGAACTTTTTTTTTAAGTCACGGGTTTTAATATTGTTTTTGTTTTAAAGAAAATCTATTGGATGTAATTTCATGGCTAGGTTTCCTAAGTTTGTCTAAGCTTATATAAGCTAGAAAACTAGGGTTAAAGATGAGTTGATGAGAAGAAGAGCATAATCCTTGGTTGAAGGATGAAGAAGAAGAAGAAGAAGAAGAAAGTATTACATGAAGACAAGAGTTTTCATGGAGAGAAGATGAACAAAGGAAAGTGCAGTACTTACCATGTTGGAGAAGATGGTATTATCTTCTACTGTATTTCCTTTGTATTGTTTAGTCTCATGTAATGGCTTGCATAGTATGCAAAGCACTTAGGGTTTCTTCTTGTTAGATCCACAGGTTGTTGTGAGATCTTGTTATTGCTTATTCTTGTAGATCCACATGTTGTGAGATCTTGTATTGCAAATCCATGAGATCATGTTGTATTGTTGATCCATAGGAATCTAGCATGGTAGAGGAAGTTGTCTTCATGTTTGTAGTTTGTTGCAGTGATGGAGGAGAGACTTACTTCTTGGTGCATGGTTAGGGTTGCACATTGGTAGATATTTCTAGAGGTCTTGTTTACAGATTCACAATACAAAGGAGAGCTTGGCTATATAGCGGAAGATATGTAGGGTAGCTTTAGGTATGTGATATCTGGTTATGTTTGAGAGGCATGGTTGTAGTGCACTCAAGTAGATCCAGTTAGAGATCTAGAGGATACATAAGTGGTGGTATGGAGGCATGGTTTAGTGTACTCAAGTAGATCCGGTTGGAGATCTAGGAGGAGGAGATACTCTTGTAGAGATACATGTACTCTTGTGCGAGGCAGTTGGTTGGTGTAATCTCTTGTTATATTATATATATATGAGATCTCTATCTTTGGTGGACGTAGCCCACATTGGGTGAACCACGGTACATGCTTGTTATGTGTGTGTATTTTTGTGTGATTTGGATTATTCTAGTTTATACTTCCACTGCTATAGATTTTGTGGGGAATTGTTTAGATCCTGTGTGCATGATTTGATTTGTTATTAAATCATAACACTATTCTGCAGTCCTAAAATTCCCAACACTTATGCACTTTATAGTCACGAAGTAAGAACATATTTGAAAAACCTAATTTGTGCATATCCTACCATCATTGTAGTCCATAACACCATATTTAAGTCATGCATTTTCTCAAATAGTTCAATAGCTTGTGCATGTTTCCACATTTTGGATACATATCTACCGAAACACTTAACTAAAACATCAAACAAAAACTCCTTCTCCATAATGCATTGGTTACTATTAATAACCTATTTCAAATCTCATGTTTTAGTAGAGGATGAGAGTATGCTAGTAGTGGTGAACTAGTGGTGAACACATGTTATTTGCATTCAATGAGACAACCTCAATACTTTGTGAGGAATTCCATATCTTTTATTAGGTACAAAATATGGTATTCCGTGATTAAAAACACATTAAATGCCTTTTTATTTCTTTTAGAAATTTGATAGAAAATTTGAACCCATATGTTTGTAAATAATTATTATACAAATTCAATTCCTAATTTCTTGATTTTCCTGAACTAGAAGAGCTCCTTGCTCAGGACAGTCAGGGGAAAGTGCAATCTTCGGGAATCACCCCTCAACTTCAGATTATGACTCTGATCTTGCACACAATAGTGAAACCTGATCTCTGTTACCTCCCTGCCGAGTAACATACATCATCTGTTGTATGCAATTAGCGATACCGACCCCACCATGCAGGTGGGAGTCTCCAGGGAATGCTCCTGGTGAACACCGTTTTGCTTCCACCTAGCCTTAAGGAGGCCTCGCGGCTAATCTCCCCAGTCCCGAAAGGACAGGGGCCAAGTGAAAGAGAAACTCTTCCAACTGTGTGCCTGATGGGAAGGCATTGCCCTACACAATCGTGCATTGCCCTAATCCATGTATGTTTTGTTGAGTTGTGGATCTTAATTGCTTCACATTAGAATGCTTTATTAACTTGCTGGATCACATGTAGTAACCGGCATTGGTCAATCGATCGGTGTCGGTCACTTGGAACCGATATCGGTCAAGGCAAGGAGGAACCAACATCGGTTACCTGTGCATGATTGTTTTATTTAACTCACGGGAATTAGATCTAACCTTTGATATAAATTTTATCTAATGGTTGTAATAGCATAGCTAAGTTTCCCTAAGTTTTTATATGGTTATATAAGCTAGAAAACTAGGGTTAGATGATAAGAATAAGGGAGAATTGTAAGAAGGAATTCTTGGAGAGAGAAAAAGAGAATCTTGTGAGGAAGAAAGTATTGTACATCTAGGAGGTGTGGAAGATTGTAGATCTTCATTGTATATTCTCTACAAATCTTTGAATAATAAGATTGGTTGTTTCTTGGTGGACGTAGCCCACACTGGGTGAACCATGTTATATCTTGTGTATTATTCTTCTGGTTTATTTCCGTATTTATTGTTTGTATTCTTAGATCTTAATAATATATTTGTACAACTAGTGTGATTAACCCTAACATGTTTGTTATAATATTTAGCAAAAGGTTTCTTCATATGTATAAGGGTTTCTTGTAAGATTTGCAATCCATGGCATGGGGATTTGATTTTAGGTTGCATGAACAAATGTGAAATACTAGAATACACATGAGTGAAGATGTATTGTATAAGATACCATTTCATTACATGCACTAAAATAAAAACTAAACACAATCACCTTAAAAGATTGAATTCACTAAAAATTAGTATTTATCATATCCCAACCTACCTAGAATATACATAACATAACATCTTTGAAATAGGGCATACATTCCATCAAATCATAATGGAAAGGAACGTGTATTTGAAATTGTAAATTATAAGAAAATCAACCAAAAATGATGGTAGATGAAATCATTCGAACGATCATTTCACCTTTTCCACCACCACTAGACACCCCAAAATGAGAAAAATAAAAATATCTCAAATAGGGTATTGACATCCATGAAAAGATAATTTAAAAGGTAATTTATAGGTCTTTCAATAGCTATGTGTATACTATATCAACAAAAAAAAATTTGGTGGTGATCATGAACCTCAAATGAGTTATAGGAAAACATAGAGCAGTGTTGAGAAAGCCTCTACCGAATGTGAGAAAACTGAATAATGTCTGCATTGTCCTTTCCTTCAACACAATATATTTTTTTAGTAAAATGGTATAGCTATCTAAATCAGCTACCTCTCCTAACCCACTAATAATAGTACATGTTATCAGAATATTTGATATTGCCATAGAAGTTTCCAACAAAATTTCCTACCGAAAATTCTTGACAATTTTCGGAAAGGAATCCCACCATAAGAGATTCCTTCCACATAATGATGTTTAGGGGAACATTAATCCCAAAAATAAATAAAATATCTATAGAACCATGAAATTGAGTTTTATAGTGTCATGGTTGGGCACATTAATGGTTTTGGAATGATGGCCATCTTTACGTTTGAAAAAATAAAATCCATGACAAATTGATCATTTATTTACGTAGTTTATTTGGGAGATTTTTTATTTTAATATTTTTTAGTCATTACTCAAATGAACTCTATTAATAGTTACTACTTTAATAACACTTTTCACAAATAGAAAAATGTTGAATATAAGTCACCGCTTTGGGCTTCTCATCCTATAGCCTCTTCCAAAAAAACATTATGTTTGTTTACACCTAATAAATATTTGTAAGAATGTGATGTGAAAAATATATATGATGTAAAGGTTCTTAAAAGGGGGCTATTTTGAATTAAATAATTTATAATTAACAATCCATAATCAAAATAACACATTAATAATTACAATAATGCAATAAATGATATAAAGATAGCTCAAAAACACAAGAGGAGATGATGTGTCATGATGGATGAGCTAACTAAATAGAGGATGCATGATCACTATAGATTATGAAGTTACACTATCACTATTAATTTGATTGCATGTTATATGTAAAATTAAGTGTAACTTGGTTGCAAATAATATGTTGTGTTGCACTTAGCCAAATCTACAACGAAAGTTGTTGAGAAATATATAATGTTTCTATTGAAATAATTTCCTCTTATTCATTAATATGATCAAGATTGAGTTGTTGCAAATGATAAAAAAATCAAGTTATACATAGTTAATGTAATAGTAATCAAGATCAAAATCATATTTTTCATCAGAATTGACTAGTAGTGATAAATTAGTGTTGTCCGTGAAATTGTATTGTTGAGTTGTGGAGCTCAATTACTTCAAATTAGCATGCTATATTAAACTTGCAGGAAAACACAGTAACCGACATCGGTTATGGAGGGACCGACATCGGTCACCTATGACTAACATCGGTTAGGGGGCTAACCGGTGTCGGTTACCTATGCATGAGTGTTTTATTTAACTCATGAGAATTAGATCTAATTTTAGCATTAAAACAAATATATTGATTGTAATTACATGGCTAAGTGCCCTAAGTTTGTATATGCCTATATAAGCATGAAATCTAGGGTTTAGAAGTAAGAGGATTGTAAGAATTGATGATTATTGTGAGAATAATTGTGTGAGAGAGAATTCTTGGAGAAGGAGAAGCTTGAGAGAAAGAAAGTATTGTACATTTGAGAGGTGTGGAAGATTGTAAATATTCATTATATATCTTCTAAAATCTTTGGATAATAGATTGACTTGTTTCTTGGTGGATGTAACCCACACTAGGTGAACTACGTTAAATCTAATGTTGATTTGTATCTCTTGTTTTGTATATTTCTTCTGGTAGAATATATTTTTTATTGCATGTATGCTTATATCTGATATATTATTTGTACAACCTTATGCTAACCCCAACAACTGGTATCAAAGCTTTGTTTGAGGGTTTTGTGTGTTGACAGATTTACTCACAAAGGGTTTTCTAATTAAGTGGGAGCTACAACAATGGTAGAAAAATACAAGGTAGAGAAGTTTGATGACCGAAATTATCAATTATGGAAGATGCAGATTGAGGATTATCTGTATCAAAGAGATTTGTACTTACCATTGGATGAAAATTCTAGACCTACGAAGATGACTAATGAAGAATGGAAGATTCTTGATAGAAAGGATTTGGGATCTATAAGATTGAGCCTGACAACATCCGTGGCTTCCAATATTATAGAAGTGACTTCTACGGTAGAGTTAATGAAATCTCTTGCTAATTTATATGAAAAACCTAGTGCTTCAAATAAAGTTTATTTGATGAAGAAACTATTTAGTTCTAAGATGCATGAATGTGGATCTGCATCTAGTCATTTGAATAATTTCTGATCTATTTTAAATCAGTTAAAATTGGTTGATATTTTGTTTGATGATGAAGTGAAAGCACTTTTATTCTTATGTTTTTTGCCTAATAATTGGGATAATTTGGTAATGGTTGTTAGTAATACAAAATCTAATATTAATATTTTGAATTTTGATGATGTGGTTAGTATAATATTGAATGAATAAATTCGTAAGAAAAGTATAGAGGAATCATCATCTGAGAATAATTTGAATGTAGAAAGAAGAGGCAGGCAGAAGGAGAGATCTAAGAGTAAGAATAATGGGAAATAAAAGTCAAGGGATGACAGATCTAAATCCAGAGGTAAGGGAATTACCTATTGGAAATGTGGAAAGAAAGGACATGCAAAGAAAGATTGTTGGTCAAAGGATAAAGAGAACCAACACCCAGACAAAGGTAAAGAGGAAAATAAAGAGGAAAATATTACAACAAAGGTAATGCAAGATGCTCTTATTATTTCTTTGGATAATAGAATAGAATCATGGGTTTTAGATTCAAGAGCTTCTTTCCATGCAACCCCTAATAAGGGTTATTTCAAAAATTATGTCTAGGGCAATTTTGGACATGTTTATTTGGGTGATGATGAACCTTGTAGTATTACTGGTAAAGGGAAAGTTCATCTAAAATTACAGAATGGAAATACATGGGTATTGAAATATGTGAGGCATGTGCCAAGCCTCAAGAGGAATCTTATTTCTGTAGGGCAACTAGGTGAAGTTGGTTGCATGGTTACATTCACAACAGACTCTTGGAAAGTCACCAAGGGTTCTTTTGTTGTGGCAAGAGGTAATAAGGTAGGAACGTTATATTTATCTACCTGTGTTATTGATTCCTTTTTGTGTTATCTACTTTAGATTCAAATGCATGCATGTGGCATAATCATTGGGCCATATGAGTAAAAAAGGAATGCAAATCTTAAAGGCTAAGGGTAAGTTATCATATTTGAAATATTTAGATCTTGATTTATGTGAGCATTGTATCTTTGGAAATAAAAAGAGAGTGATATTTCTCAAATTTGGGGCAACTAAGAAGGAGCAAAAATTGGAGCTTGTACACTCAAATGTGTGTGGACCAACTCGAATAGCTTCTCATGGAGGATCCCAATATTATGTTACTTTCATTGATGATGCTACAAGAAAGGTACATGTTTACCGTATTAAACATAAATCGATGTCTTTGATACTATTAAAAGATGGAAAGCCCTTGTTGAGAATGAATCAAATTCAAAGTTAAAGTGCCTTAGATCTGAAAATGGTGGTGAATATTGTAGCAAGGCTTTCAATGATTATTTTTAGTGAATGAAATACGTAGAGAAAGGATGGTTCCAAGAACACCACAAGAGAATGGTGTTACAAAAAGAATGAACAGGACAATCATGGAACATGCTAGAAGTATGAGGATACATGCTGGATTGCCCTTGCAGTTTTGGGAAGAAGAAGTTGATACAATAGTTTATTTGATTAACCGCGGGCCTTCAAGTTCACTAGATGGAGGAATACCAGAGGAAGCTTAGATCAGAAAAGAGGTAGATATTTCTTTTCTTAAATATTTTGGTTTAGAAGATTTTGTGCATATTGATAAGGAAAATAGAAAAAGTTGGATGCAAAATCTAAGAGATGCACTTTCATTGGTTATGGATCCGTGATTTCGAATCTGCTTTTGGAATTTAAAGAATTTTAAAATTATTGGGAGTCGTGACATTGAATGAAATGAAAAGAGAATGTACATGGATCAAATTTTGGTACCCAAGGATGAAATGGTTGAGAAGTTTGTGAATGAAAATGAACTCTCGGATTTAAAAATAATATCAATAGGGTTACACAATAACCGGTGTTAGTTGACCCCTACCAACATCGATTAGCGGAACCGATATCGATTACTGAAAGAACCAAATCAGCATCGGTTATCGTAACCCGTGTCATTACAGGTGACTAGCGTCGATCACCGCTCATGTCGAATTGGAAACAAATGTTCCAGGAGGTCCAAAATGAGCCTTTGGTACCCTAAACTTCTGTGAGAAGGTCACAAAGGGTAAGTAAACCTACAAAAATATTTACACCTCTATCTTATTTATTATTGAATGATAATGGTGGACCAAATGTTTTTGAAGAAGCAATGCAAAGATAAGACTCATGTTCAAAGTGGGAGCATGGCATCGATGGGGAGATGGAATCCTTAGAGAAAACAAAACTTGGGATTTGGTTAAGTTACCAACAGTGATAAGAGGACATTGTAGAACAAGTGGGTTTATATGATCAAGGAAGAAGATGGTGGACATAAAAGATACAAGGAAAGGCTTATTGTAAAGGGATTTGCATAGAAAGCGGTATTGAATTTGGTGAAATATTTTCTCATGTTGTTAAAATGACTTCTATACATACTATATTGAGTTTATTTGAACTACATGATTTACATTTAGAGAAACAGATTTCCTTCATGGTGATTTTGATGAAGAGATTTATATGCAGCAGTCGCTTGGGTATGAAGTCAAGGGTAAGGAGAAATTAGTTTGCATGTTGAAAAAGATTCTATATGGGCTCAAGAAAACTCCGAGGTAGTGATACACGAGGTTTGATAGTTTCATGCATGAGCATGGTTATTTGAGATGTGAATCGACCATTGTGTTTATTCTAAAAGGCTTGAAAATGGGAGCTATATTATTTTGTTCTTATGTATGTGATGATATGCTTATCAGTAAGATCTAGTATGCATGACATTGGTGAGCTTAAGGGAAAGCTAGCTCACACATTTTATATGAAGGATTTAGAAGTGTAAAATAATCCTTGACATGGGTAAGTGCACCAAGTTGGGGGACCAAAAGGGGTTCTTAAGTGGATGCATTTTCTGAAAAAAAAAAAAACTTTAACTTGTATGAGTTTTTCAAAATAGTTACACTCAAAATTGGAAGATGTTGTAGAAATATGAATCGTAGCATTTTGAGTCTAGTTTCTAAGATACTAAATTTTATTGAAAACGGATAAGTTTAAGTGGGTCAAACAACTAAAATACTAATAGATACTCCTATTTTTGTTAAAAAACATAATAGAGTGACTTTCGTGCCCCCACCACTTTTTGAGCACCATTTAGTATTTTTGAAAACCCTTTAGTAGAAAGATAGCTAGGAGCATCTAGTTTGGGATCCATTTTTAAAAGATTTTTTAGCAAATATTTTTTTATTTATGATTTTTCTAGTACAAAAATTTTATGTTTTGAAAAATAACGGAGCTCTGACTGTGGCCCCCTAACTACCTCAAAAAATATCGAAAATTAGATTTGTTTTTTTTTTAATATGTATAGAATTATGCCTAGTTTGGGCTAGTATAATTTTTTTAAAATTTCGATCACCCAAAAAAATACACCATGAAAGATCGACATATTTACATTTCAAAAAATAGCTATAAAAAGGCATAGTTAGAAAATAAATAATATGAAACCTTATATTAGTCAAAAAAAATTTGAAAAATTATATTTTTAGAAAGAAGAGACTCTGCTCTATGTTGTGGTATAATTTTTTTAAAATGGATCGATTGTTTTATTTTGATTTATCATAGAGGAAGTGGCATTTTTACATTTTCTTGTAAAAACACATTGTTTGTTGTGTTTGTGTGGATCCATGCCTCAGTGCAGGGGATCTAAACTAGATCCCAAGCCTTGAGGAATGGCTTGGGAAAAGAGAAAATGCAAAAAAATGCGTACGTGTTATGTGTAGTATAAACATTATGCATGCTTTTGACATGCTTATATTTACATAAATAAATGTTTAAGTATAAGTTTTTCATTTATTATTATTTATGTAAATATAAGAAATTAGGGTCACTCTACACCTTATGGAATTAGTCTCACATATCCATGAGTCATGGTTTAGGAGATAGTTTTTTAAAGTATAATATGGTCAATACATAGGTAATTTTTCAGATTTCAAAGATTCACCTAAATATTTTAGCGTTTAACTTCTAGAATCGAAACCCTAAACACTAAACTGTAAAGCTTGAGCCCTAAACCCTAAACCCTAAAACTTAAACCTTGATCCCTAAACCTAAACCCTAAAACTTTAACCATGATCCCTAAACCCCAAACCCTAAACCTTAAGCATTTAGCCCTTACCCGTAAACCTTAAACCATGAGCCTTAAGCCCTATACCCTAAGCCATAAGTCCTAAACCCTAAACCCTAAACCATAAACACATAAACCATAAACCATGAATCATGAGCCCTAAATAACCCTAACCCTAAACCGTAAAAACTAAATCATAAACCCTAAACCCTGACCCCTAAACCCTAAACCTTAAACACCGAATCCTAAACCCTAAACCCTAAGCCTTAAACCCTACACCCTTATCTCTCGAGCCCTAAAATATAAAGCCTAATCCCTATACCATATACCCTAAGCCCTAAGCCCTAAAACCTAAACCCTAAACCCTAAACCCTAAACCCGAGCCCTAAACCATAAACCCTAAACCTTAATCCCTAAACATTAAATCCTAAACCCTAAACCCTGAACCATGAACCATAAACCCTAAAACCTGAATCGTAAACCATAAACCCTTATCCTTAAACACTAAATCCTTAACCCGAAACCCTAAACCCTAAACCCTAAACCTTAAACCCTAAATCCTTAACCTTGATCCATAAACCCTAACCATAAACACTAAACCCTAAACCCTAAACCTAAAACCTAAATCCTAAACCATAACCCTGAACCTTGAACCTTGAACCCTAAACCCTAAACCTTAAACCCTGAACCATGAGCCCTAACCCTAAACCCTAAACCCCAAACCATATTTCATCAATATTTCCTAGTCTCATGCCTAGAACCATCATTGAGTCTACTTATAGAACTACCTTGTTTATGAGAGGTGGGACAAGTAACTAAATGGATATGACATCTACCTTGTTCCTTGTAATGCATATATTACACATCTCTTCCAAACTTGTTTCTCCCCACATATACTTGCACTCTTGAATGTAAATTTATTCACACTTTGAAACAAATTTCACATTTCTCATATTTCCATGTATGGTATTATGCAAAGCCAGGGATGACCCATTGGAAGCTGGAAAAATAACCATCACAACAAAAAAATTAATCTTAAAGGAAACAAAAGAAACATAGAGAATATACCAATGCGGAGGTGTAGGATCATAATTGAATTTCCTACAGTATCCTCTCCTCTGGAGAAAGAGAAAGTTCTTGTTCTACTGGAATGGATAGTAAATTTGACAGAACTTCCTGAAGTGTTCAAAATAAGCATAGAAATAGGAGAATGGCTAAGAACACAAAGGGGTTATCAATCGCCCTAGTAAATCTTTCTTGTTTAGTTCTAAATGAGAGTTACCCGGCCTACGACTTAATGACCTCCATTCATTGATAATTCCTTATATGATAAACCCATGGATGTTTTCAAAATTTCCCTGAACAAAAAGATAGGAGTAGTCATCAATCCTAGTGAAGGGTGTGATGTAATTTCCAAGAAACTTGAAATTCATATAGATTTAGAGGTCATAACAAGAATTTACAAATATCTCTATCATTATAAATGGAAGCCAAGTAATATTGTCTCCCACTGCACATCCAAGGATTGAGGACTACCTGGGGTCTTTGGAAGGATTGGACAGATCAGAATATGACATTCCCTCCTTCAAAATATCAACAGATGAAAGACATCAAATTTTGATGACTCTCTTTGAATGTTCTACCTAAAAATTTGATGAACCCTAAACTCTGTGACCTAAACCCTAAACTATAAACCCTAAACCCTAAAACCAAAATAATAAATCCTAAACCCTAAAAACTAAATACTAAAACCCTAAACCCTAAATCGTGAGCCCTAAGCCCTAAACCTTAAATACTAAATCTAAATCCAAAGCCCCAAAGCTCTAACCCCAAACCTTAAACTAGTAACTCTAAACCCCAAACCTTAAGCCATAAACCATGAACCATGAACCCTAAACCCTAATCCCTAAACCATAAACCCTAAACCTTAAGCCTTGAACCCTACACCCTAATCCTTGAGCCCTAAACCCTAAACCTTAAACCTTGAGCCCTAAACCCTAAATCTAGAGCCTTGATCTCTAACCCCTAAACCTTAAACCCGTAACTAACCCCTAAACCTTAAACCCATAACTCGAACCCTAAACCTTAAACCAGTAAACCTTAAACCATGCACCCTAACCCCTAAACCCTAAACCTAGAGAGCCCTGAGCCCTAAACCGTAAACCCTAAACCTTAAGGCCTAAATGTTAAATCCTAAAGGTCCCTAAACCCTAAACCCTAAACCCTAAAAAAAATCATAAACCCTAAACCCTAAATCTAAACCCTAAGCCCTAAACCCTAAACCCTAAACCCTAAGCCCTAAACACTAAACCCTTAACCCTAAACTTTGCAACCTAAACCCTTAACCCTGAGACCTAAACCCTAAATTATAAAACCTAAACCCTAAAACAAAAATAATAAACCTTAAACTCTGAAACACTATAACCCTAAACCCTAAACCCTAAACCCTAAACCTTGAACCTTAAGCCCTGAGCCCTAAGCCGTAAACCCTAAACACTAAATCCAAAACCCTAATCTCTAACCCCTAAACCTCATATATTTCTAGTAGGTCTCATGAGTGAGTTCATTTTTTGAATATCTTAGGACCATATTTTGTAGTCTTGTGCTTAGAACCATCAATAAGCTTTTATAACTACCTTGTTTATGAGCTCGGTGGGCATTTCCCTCCTTCAAAATATCAACAGATGAAAGACATAAAATTTTGATGAATCTCTTTGATTTTTGTTCCTACGAAGTCGATGAACCCGTTTTCAGTTGAATACTCTTTGTCAATACTAATAAGAATGGGTAAGACACAAAACATTACAAAGTGAGTGAAATAGTTCATGCATGCAATGATCATTTCCCTCCTTTTAAATATCAGAGACAAAATGCATCAAATTATGATGACTCCTTGAATGTTCCGCCTACGAAGTAGATTAACCTTTTTAGTTGAATACTCTTTTCTTGATACTTATAAGAATGGGTAAGACATAGAACATTACCATGATTGAATGGATGAGACTAATCCATGAGCTTTAAATCCTAATCCCTAAACCCTAACCCCTAACCCCTAAACCCTAAACCTCGAGCCTTAAACCCTAAACCATGAACCCTTTACCCTAAACCCTGAACCCTGACCTTTAAACCTTAAACCCTGACTCCTAAACCCTAAACCGTAAACCCTAAATCCTTAACCCTAAACCTTAAACCCTGAGCCCTAAACCCTAAACCCTATACCATAAACCATAAGCCCTAAACCCTAAACTTTAAGCTATAAATCCTAAACCCTAAACCATAAACCCTAAAACCTAAACCCTGACTCCTAAACCCTAAACCTTGAGCCCTAAACTCTAAACCCTAAGCCCTGAACCCTAGGCCCTAAGCCATAAGCCCTAATCTAAAACCCTAAACCTTGAACCCTTAAACATAAACCCTCAACCCTAAACCCTAAAAACTAAACCCTGAGCCCTAAACCCTGAACCCTCAACTCTCAACCCTAAACCCTAAACCCTAAACCCTAATCCCTAAACCCTAAACCCTAAACCTTGATCCATGAACCCTAAACCCTAAACCCTTTTCCCTAAACCTTGAATGCCGACCTTTAAACCTTAAACCCTAACCCCTAAACCCTAAACCCTAAATATTAAATCCTCAACCCTAAACCTTAAACCCTAACTCCTAAACCATAAACCATAAACCCTAAATCCTCAACCCTAAACCTTAAACCCTAAGCCCTAAACCCTAAACCCTATACCATAAACCCTAAGCCCTAAGCCCTAAAACCTAACCCTAACCCCTAAAACCTAAACCTCGAGCCCTAAACCCTAAACCCTAAGCCCTAAACCCTAGGCCCTATGTCATAAGCCCTAATCCAAAAACCTAAACCTTGAACCTCAAACATTTACCTCAACCCTAAACCCTAAAAAATAAACCTGAACCATCAACCTCAACTCTCAACCCTAAACCCTAAACCCTCAACCACGATTCCTAAACCCTAAACCCTCAACCCTAACCCCTTAGCCCTAAACCTTAAACCTTGAGACCTAAACCCTAACCCTTAACCCTTAACCCTTAACCATAAACACTAAACTTTAAACCCCTAAACCATGAACCCTAAGCCATGAGCCCTAAACCCTAAACCCTAAAATCTAAACTATGAGCCTTAAACCCTAAACTCTAAACCTTGAGTCCTAAACCCTTAGCCCTAAACCCTAAACCCTAAATCATAAACCCTCACCCAAAGGAAAGTCCTAAAAATATCATTCAGCATGTTTCAATGTGTAGGGAATAGTGTTTAAGGTGATTGATCGACTCATTTAGTTTTGATGAGATACTACTTCCTTTGAAGGCCTAAAAAGGCATTTTGGCCATTATGTAGTTAATTGAACACCCTTCAGAACAAGCTAAAATGAGCTAGTCATGTCACCAAGTTATTAAGGACCATTATTTGTGAAGTATTAAGGCATCATTTGTCTCCATAAGAGACATATGAGCAAAAGCATGTATGAGAATCATGAATTTGATTCCATGAAAGGATGCTTTTAGAGCTAGGAAAGGTGAGGGGATGATCTTTATATGGAGCACCATGTTTCTAAGAATGAGCAATCATCTGAGTTCACTTGATGCAATTCACTTGGTACTATTCGTAACAACTCATTCAACACCTAGTAGTGTTATCACACCTTAAGGAGGAGGCACATTACAATCACCTCATTTTGGCCATAGGACAGGAATCCCATTTAGGGAACAATCCTCTATCTACAAAGTGAGGATCTCTTTTTAGTAAGAAGTAGACAAACATCATAGAGTTAATTCATGGTCACTAAAGTGAATTATGGACCAAATTTAAAAATTAGTACCAATTCAAGCAGTGGTAGGGCCAAAATCCATTTTAGAAGGTCAAAAACCTTAAAAATGACTATATGCTTTCCCAAAACAAAGACCGACTACAATATATATGCCTTGAAAGTTTTAGGTCATTTGCTGAAATCCTAAAAATGAGTAAGTACTGACCAGATTAGATTTTGAAAAACTATCTTCTAGATTATAACATTGGAGCTATGAGACCACTTCCATAAGGTGTAGAGTGACCCTAATTTCTTATATTTACTAAAATAAATTTGAAGTATAAAAATAATAAAAACATTTAACATTTATTTTGTAAGTATAAAACACCAAAACACATATGCATGGTCCATACACATACATGTTTTGACTTCTTTAAAATGCGTACGTGTTCTAGGTTCGGTGATTACTAAGCCAAAAAAATTAAAATGTGAGTGCATTTTAGCAAAACGCGTACGCATTTTGTTTGTTTTCAGGTTTTTGTCCACTTTTTGGCCCCCCAACTTCGTGCACTTACCCACATGCAAATACATAGAGACATGAAGAACAAGAAATTGTATTTATCTCAGGAGGCTTATATCAATAAGGTGTTGGAAAGGTTTAACATGCAAGATTCAAAACCAATGAGTACACCTATGGCTGGACACTTCAAATTGAGAAAAGATCAATGTCCTTCATCACATGAGGAGGTCAAATACATGACACAAGTACCATATGCTTCAGCAGTTGGGAGTCTCATGTATGTTATGGTTTGTACCAGACTAGACATTGCACAAGTAGTGGGAGTTGTGAGTAGATTTATGGCCAATCTAGGTAAAGAGCATTGGAAATTAGTCCAATGGATTCTCAGGTATTTGAGAGGGACATCTAGCATGTAGTTATGCTATGGAGGTTCAAATATTACTTTATGTGGCTATGTTGATTTAGATATGGTTAGAGATCTGGATGGTATAAGAAGCACTACTGGATATATTTTCATAGTAGGTGGGATGACATTTAGCTATATTTCGAGATTGCATAAGGTTGTGGCTTTGTCTACTACAGAGGAAGAGTATGCTACATGCTACAGAGGATATAAAAGAGATTATAAGGATGATCGGTTCATGGAAGAGAATCGGGAAAGGAGCAAGATGATTGCAAATTGTTCGAGTGACATTCATAGTGTAATTCATTTTGAAAAGAACTAATCCTTTCATTTTAAAACAAAACACATTCGGTTGAGGTATCACTTCATATGGCCAGTATTAGAGGATGGGTAACTAAAACTAGAGAAGATTCATACGAGTGAAAACCCTACGGATATGCTAATGAATCCATTAGCAAAAGAGAAGTTGGAGCTACACTCCACTTTTGTTTGTCTTCAAGTTTGAGACTTGAAGAGGAAGAAACAAAGCTAAGGAAAGGATCCAAGAATGACGTTGTAAATGTATAGTGCAATAATTTATCTCCAAGTGGGAGATTGTTGAATTGTGGAGCTCAATTACTTCAACTTATCATGCTATATTAAACTTGCAGGAAAGCACAAACCAACATTGGTTATGGAGGGACCGGCATCAGTCACCTATGACCAACATCAATCAAGAAAGTAGGAACCGACATTGGTTAGGGCTAACTAGCATTAGTTATCTACACGTGATTGTTTTATTTAACTCACGAGAATTAGATCTAATTTTAGCATTAAAGAAGATCTATTGATTGTAATTACATGGCTAAGTTCCCTAAGTTTGTATATTCCTATATAAACATGAAAGCTAGGGTTTAGAAGTAAGAGGATTGTAAGAATTGATGATTATTGTGAGAATAATTGTGAGAGAGAGAATTCTTGGAGAAGAAGGAGAAGCTTGAGAGAAAGAAAGTATTGTACATCTGAGAGGTGTGGAAGATTTTAAATATTCATTGTATATCTTCTAAAAGCTTTGGATAATAGATTGGCTTGTTTCTTGGTGGATGTAGCCCACACTGGGTGAACCATGTTAAATATATTGTTTATTTATAGCTCTTGTTTTGTATATTTCTTTTGGTAGAATATCCACTTTTATTTCATGTATGCTTAGATCTGATATATTATCTATACAACCTTCGCTAACCCAAACATATATTATGTTTCCCCATTGGGGATGGGATCCATGGTGGTAGAATATGTAGTAGAAAACTTAGGATTTAGTTAAAGTGATCTTATGCATGTAGAGATATACATATCATCATCATCAATATTTGTATTTGGATAATTCCATCCATACATAATAGGTGCCACCTTACTAGTAACTGATACATGAATAATATCATTCATATATGAATTCAACCGATATCATCATTTGAATTAAAGTGAATCCCAAATTTTTGGGGAGTAATATAAATATCCATAGGATCCATTATTGTGTTTCAACATGACCGGGGTTTTGTATGCCATATGTGTTGTAAGTTTATGTATAATTGTTTAAAGTCAATTGGTAACGCTTCCACATCTGTTTACACAATATTAGGATGTAATTATGTTTCTAAGAGTGGTTCTTGTGAAGGAGGTATTTCATGTTTATCCTATTTTTCAACTGGCGGCTCCTATAGTATAAAATACGTTGCACTATTTAGTTTCACATTATACTCATCTCTGATACAATTATAGCCTTCAGTACCCATTGAGATTTTAGGACTTGAGATGTTTGTATGGAAGAATGTCATGTATCGAAGGTGATAAATCATGTATGCTCAAGTTGTTGGATTATTTATTGTAAAGAATATAAATTGTTTCCATGATGTCTCTTGATTCCATGATAATTACAAAATGGTTAACCTTTGAGTTTTTCAATCTAATAGTGGGGATAGTAATGACTAGGTAACAAAGATATTTGGTGATTATTGAGTAGCTCATATAGAATATAATGTTGTCTAGGATTCTCTTGTAGATAGTTTTTAAAATGTTGTGCTATGTCATTTGCTAAAATATGACTATCATCCATGTCATGAACCCCCACCTTGGGTAGTTTTAGTGCAAATTGTAAAGACAAAGTTAGCAAAGACATCGACATGTACTTGGTCATAAGAAATATGAAAGGAATATTTAGAAGATGGTAGAAGAGTAACATGGATAGTGTGGGGGAAGGAATAGTTTGGAAAGTATTATAGATACAAATAATATCCATGTGATTTGGCATCATGAGGCACAACAATAAATAAGGAGAAATTAGAAGAGGAAACCTAGGGTCACTAGGGTTTGAACAATTTAAATTTGATTCAAATGTTGTGTTCATCAAATGTTTACACACTAATAAGATTTTCTAATGAAAAGGATGTAATGTCTTTCCTTTGTATCAACTCGTTCTCTCTTACTAATGATGCTCTCACTCTTATTTGAACTTGTATGTAGTCCCTTAGAAGGATTTAAAATTCATCAATCCTTTTTAACTCTTCATGCAATGTTATATCATCTATTTCATCATTGCCTTCATCATATCTAGGAACTAAGTCTTTGTTTTCCTCTTCTAGGATCTTTTTACATCAACATGTTATTCCATTGCTTCTTCTTGTCTCAAGAATTATTTATAAGCTTCATTAGATATGTTTTAATCCTCTTTACTCAATGCATTCTCATCCTCTACCATCACCTAATCATGATATTGATCTTTTTTTCCAAATTAGATCCTTCACCCTGCTGCATGTTAGTCATCATAGGCATGTTATTCAACATTTCATCTTCACTTAAACTGAATTGAGATGATAAATCAGAAGTATACTCATAAATATCATCATTCAAATCACCATAATCAATATGTTTACCTTTCATTTTCTTTGTATACCTCTCATGCTTTTTGAATGCTTCTTACATGCTCATCATTTCACCTTCACTCTCCTACTTTCTTGAGCTTGCTTCAACCTTCTTCCATAGGATTCTTGGTGCCATTATCATCTTCTCATGCCCATCACTATCATCTGCATCTTCTTGAGATGTATCTCCATCATTTCTTACATTTTAGCTACCCAAACTTGAGTTTTTACCTTAGGATCTGATTTCTTAAGCCATTTAGGAACTATGTAGCCATGATCATAAGCCAATTTTCTGATTTTTACCTCATTCATCCCCTTCATAACCTGTGCATATATATTCATATTCTTAAAGGCATTATAAATATCAGATTTAGAAGCTAAATTCACCTTTAAAACCTCATGTCTATATGTACTTTCTTGTATGAATTGGATCTTTGCAATTTCTTTTTCATATGTATGATAATAATCAAAATTTGTATGTATCTTTACCTTCTCATCATTATACTACATGCTCATACCTTTTGTCAAGACTTATTCACTTAAGGGCTCTTCCTTTTGATGTACTTTCTCTATTTCATCTCCCATTGCATCATAGAATTCAAGTTCATCTTCTATATACCTTCATTTTCTAGCTGCATGACTATGCTGTCCTCTTTTTGGATGCTCCCAAGTACATTTCTTCTTCTTGAGCTACTACAAGATCTCTCATATCTTCCTCATTTTTCCTCATGGATTCTTGATTTGAATCATTTATTTCTGATTTCAAGGTCATACTTATGATCTTCTTAAGACCATATTTCATCTCTGTATATACAAACTAAATTAAAGAGTTAGAAATCAAAACAAGATACCAAAACATATTTATGAGTGCCTTCATCATAGACACTTTCTCATTATTCATGCTTTATTTTTCAAGTGCCCCTTTAGAAACCTCTTTCTTCATGTTTTCTACAATGAGGAATCTTTTCACTTCTTCATAAGGTAACTCATTCTTCATTCCTCTATGAGTACCTTTCTTCTTTTCTCTCTCCAAGGAAATCAACTCTTTCCTCCTCTTCTTCTCCATCAATAGCTCAATTGGCCACTTCACCTTATTTCTTATCCTCCATCTAACTTTTGGATTTCATCTTATATCATGGTCTCTATCATGGAATCTAACTCCTCAATCTTCTCTCTTATTTCCTCTATCTCTTCATCTGATATTAGATCTCTTCTTCTCCTATGGCATATCTCTTCTTCTAAGCCCTTCACTCTTCTCAATTTCTCCATTTCACTAGATCTTCACCCAAGTCTTTTTCACCTTGGTCTATTGATCTTCTTAGTCCTCACCTAGGTATTTTTCACCCTAGTCTTTTGGTCTTGTCTCACCCAAGTCTATTTCACCTTGGTATCTTGACTTCTTCTTGAGCTTAACTTGCTCTTGGGCTTCTTCTTTGCCACACTTCCTCCTTTTAGCCACTCTAGGCCTTGACTACTTGTAGTCTCTTCTCATTCACCTATGATCTACACTATACCATTTAACATTTCATCATTAGTAACAATATGAATTCAAAAAATTCTTCTCAACATCGCTCTAATACCAAAAATGATGCCCATCCTTAGCTTAACCAATCTTCTTCATCATGTCAATATCTCCCGATTAACATAAAAATCCACATACAAATTTTTCTCAATAAGTTTTCACTATATGAGGCATATTCTCAGTTCATTTCACTTGAATATGAAGTCATTTTATATACTATCTTGCATGTAGTCAAGAACATACCTTTCCAAGAATACTTATAGTCTTAAATCCATTCTATAATGCTTAGACAAATTAAATCCTTTCACCTCTTAGCTTGCTCGGATCTTTATATGATGAAAAAAACATACCTTACACTATTTTTGCATGACAATAGGTTTTTAGTGTTAAGAGAGGAAATCAACACCATCTAAGCATAGATCTTCTCTATCTTGACCTCCTTAGTCTCTATAAGCTTCATTTATTTTATTGATCTTTGTTTTGTCCTATACTTCTTTATGTGCATTCAAGAATATTGTTGTCTAGGACAATATAGGCCTGTTAGGAGCATGATTTCTGAGTTTCTTCATGCTTGACATCTTCTAAGACACTTAACCACCTATGAAAACCTTGGTTCTCTATCCTTATTCCTGGATCAAACTCCAACCTTGCTTAAACCGGTCAGTTTGTATTCTTCACATTTTGACAAATCAATGTTAAGGATCTAATCAATGTTTTTGCTTTTTTGTGCAAGGGGAATTTAAAGGAAATACTTCTCTCATTTGGATTGACCTAATAAGGTATCCTTGGTCTAACTTCATTTTCACAATGACTCCTTGAATCTACTTGCAAACTTGACTTTCTAGTTGTTCTCCTTGGTCTAGTAAGTTTTGTTCTTATCTCTTTAGATTATTTCCTTCACTATGACTGAGTTTAAGGGATTTTAATAACCATTTCCACCCCCTTTGTTGAGACTTAAAAATATATAAACTCTACAAGGTTCCTTTGGCAAAAATAGAGGAAACACAGTTATGCGGTCATCTCATGGACCTTGTTTAGGACTATCGTATAACATTTGGCTATAAAGGACTTATTACACCATATAAACCATCATGAACATTGTGCAAGTACTCTAATACATTATCCATGTCTTTCTAAAACCTTAAAACATGAGGAATTACAAAAATTGCATCAATTGTCATTGCCCCTTGTTCACTATCACTACTTCACAGACATGGAAAACTCTGTGAGATATATCTTTGTTCAAACGTGCTTTTTCAAGCTTAAAATTGGAAATATTCTTCCTTGGTGTGGGGTAGAGATTACATCCAAATTTCATTGAATTCTATTAGTTAGAAAAATAGTTAATATTGCTTTCCCTAGATCTAGACCGAGACTAGAAAGATGTGTATAAAATCCTTATAACCCACTATCATGAGTTATAAATAATGTGTACCTATTTTTCATTACTTTTTCCTCCTTTTCAAGGTAACAATCAGGAACTTTAGTGAATTTTTGGGATATGGAGGGTTTCTAGCTCACTTGTTCTAGCTAAAACCTTACACACAATCCTCATAAACGTGTAATTTCACGAAACTGATATTATTCCCATTTATTAAACTCCATACACATCTTAATTACATTAAAATACATACCATGAAAGATAATTTGCATGCCTATGAGGCTAAAAGGTTCAATTCCACTATATTCATATCCAAAACTTGCATACAACATTATTTTCATACAATTTTTGCACTCTCACTCAAAATATCAACTTCCTCTTGCAATTACTCACTTATCTACCTCCCTATTGATAGAATTCAACCCCTCCCTACCTAATCTAGATTTGAGTTAGTTGTTATATTCCTTTTTAGTCTATAATTCCTATCTTTGGTGAGATTTTCTTTCAACCATGCATGCTTGATTCAAGGAATCAATTTTGCCAACTTAGGGACAATCATGAATAGATCACTTTGACTTCACAAGATTTTTGGAATTTCCCATCAACGTAGCACACTCACAAGAAATTTAGCATACACACCTAACACACCTAATTTCTAATTTTACACTCATGGTAAAGAACCTTTTACATCACAATTTGAAATATCTCAAACATAAAATTTGGAGGGAAACTTGACAACACTTAGTACATGATGTTCATGCCTTGATAAGGCTTACTGTGAACTATTTTAGTTTCTTGTAGCATCATAAGATGCTCCCGCATCCTAATTTGTTGATTCAAGACTACACATGATTTATATAGTCCATATAGGGATTGCATGGTCCAAGAAAAGATTTTATGGTGTTGGACCAATAGGTAGTGGGGCTCTGTGTAACTTTATGGGTTTTTTTCTTATCTAGAATCGATGCTCATTATGTGTTTCTCTTATTTTCCCAACCTTGGGATGACTTATAATTATCTCAGTAACAAAGTAGAAATACTAATAACTTCTGTAACCCTTCATTAAAGCATTAACAAACCAAAGGAGAAAAACATATATGTGTGCTTGATGTTGGACCACCGTGGGCATTCGAAATCCTATCTATCAACTAATCTCGGTGTTGCACTACTTATCCTTGATGCAATATCAAGCTTCATGTAGTTCTCCTAGATGTTCATGTAAGTGTGTAAATTTAACCATCCCCTAGGGGCACCCTTATCCCTCGTGACACCAAGATAATAGGATAATTATGTAATATAGAATGTAATCTCGGTAGTAGTGAGAAGTGGTGTGACTCGACTATGCGACCTAACCCTTGTTTGATCAAACCCTCGTGCAATACTTGGAATGACTTTGTTCTTACTTAGGAAGGATTTATGATTTTTTCATGTTTATAAATGGGTGAAACTAGAATTATTGACATGTTTGAGTGCTTCATACTTGTAGGGAGCTCCTATATGATGTGAAAATGATTTGAGAATATTTAAGAACCCTTTGAGTTCTTTTGGAATGGTGTTTACAATAAGAGTTTGTAAGAATGCTAGGTGAGTTAGAATGTGATAATGACTTGTTTAAATAGTATTCCATAGATGAGATATTATGATAAGGATGACCCTAAGAATTTGAAACAACCAAAAGACTGATATTACATCAAAATCATAGTCATTGATTGAGAAGTGGTAAGATTGTATAGGTTGGTCAAGGTCGTACATCACACCCCACATCTCGACCTTTTACGTATGGTTTCAAACATGAGATAAAAACTCTAAAGCTGAAAGTTGTGCAATGAATATCAAATATTTGAGGTCTCTTTGATCGAATAATATTTCCAGATTTGTCGAGAAAGGATGATGTAAAGATAATACATTTGTATAATGGCAAAAGAAATGATGAGATTGTATTATAAATGCGAACATTTGTCTTAATAAGGATACAAGGTCAAACTTGACATTGCACAAGGACAAGTTATCATATTTTATTGTATATCTTGACCTAAAATTCTCATTAAAATAAATTGAAAATGAAATTTGAATATAATGAAACTTTAGTGAGCTAGAAAATATGATATATTTGCTAATTTCCAAACAAGGGATTTATCTTAAGAACATAGTGTCTTGCTTTTAAAAAAAAGTCATTAAATTCCATGATTTTTTTAAATTTTAGGAACCTTTAATTTTGATTAAATATTAAATTTTAGTCATGGATGAGCATTCCCTGAAGATTTTAGTGGTTGTTGTTCCTAATATGTGGTCTCTATAGATGAAATTTGCAAACGAATAAACCTACTCCCAACTAACTGAAGCTAGAAAATGTGACACGAATCCTATGTAGAACTCTTTTAGTAGTTGTTAACATGCCATTTATCTCTTCAATCAATGTATATAGATCTATTGTATAGCAATAAAGAATAATAAAAAGTACAAACATATAATCGATTGTCTTAAATTATCTATACGAGTAAAAAGATTGGCTTTTATTTAAGTTTTACCTTTTGATCTTTGAAAATATTAGAGTCTTCACCCACCCAACCAAAAACAAAAAAACTAAGAATTATTTGAAACAGTTAATATTAAAAAGATCGGCTAAATTGATAATATGCTTGCCACCCTAATAAATACAAGTGTGTTGTAATGAGCTTGATCATTTGTCATAACGAATTTTAAGTAAAGATAGTGAAAAAGGCTTATGACAATAATTTTACATTACTAAACACCGCCTTTCAAAATTTAATGGAAAACACTGAATTTTTAATCAGCTTTTATTCGAAAAAATGAGTAAATACACACGTAACACACTTTGCCTTCGGCGTTCGAACGTCGTAATTACACACGAAACCATGTCACCTTTAAAAATAAAAATAAAAATATACCACAGAAAACCACTATCCAAAGCTCCTCTAATCACAGCCAAATATTCCCAAGAAACACCCAAAACCACACCACGCAACCCTAAAAATATTCCCGCTCAAATATCTCATCACGGAGACGGACGTTTATATGACAAATTTCTCTCTGTAACTTTACTCGGACTGCCGGCTAAATTCTCCCCTCTAGAAAATGCAGAGACATTCCTCCTGTGCAGGGCTTCTTTACTGGTTGCAAATCGACGAGGTTGCAGATCAATTCTCTGTGCTGCATTGTCAAGCTTGGGAGAATCGCTGGGCAAGTTAGTGTACAAGCCTCCGGAAAATTTACCGCTGGAATCACACGATAAACTCCTGTATAAGTGGTGGCCTCTGTTTCGAATCACGGCTCTGTAAATAAGAGGTATCAACCCTTCCATTCTCACTTAACCAACGACCACGCTTTCACAAAATCTGAAGATGTGGAAAATTAAGCACTTGAATTAATTGCTGCAAGAAAAATGGCGATGAATGAGAAGAGCGAATAATGTGGGTATAAATAGGGTAGAAAACGAGAGAGTTTGTGCGAGGGGCGGCTGTTTTTCAGCTTTGCAGTTGGTCAAAATGAAGAAAAGTCTAAACAAGAAGGATGATGATGATGATGATGATTCTTCAGTGGGTAATCAATGTTTTGCTCAGGGGCGGCTGTTTCTGCGATGTAGTCAGTCAAAATGAAATTGAGTTAGTCAAGTCAAGATTGCTCTCTCCAGGATAAGGATTTGAATCGTTTTTAAATGGGTTGACCCTTGATAAACGACAAATAAATGATGCTCATAATTACATTTAATGGTGACTGCGAGGTGCCGTGTTTTTTAACCGCATGGTATCCGTAAAAAATTAACCGCCGACAACAATAGGCTCAATCTGTGTGTGTATATATATATATATATATATATATATTTTTTCTTTTTCTTTTTGTATATGTGCTGTATATGGATATGTATGCGTGTTTATTTGAGAAAATATATAATGTATTTGTATTTACGTAAAGGAATCATAAAAAAATTGTAAAATTTATAGTTATTTGAAAGAGTTAAGCCATCAACAAATTTTGATTTGACAGTAGAGATAATTACATCAAGGCCTTCCCCTATGGGAAAGGCTCTTCCGAACGCTTTCTATGTGTTAAATTCTACGCCTTAGACGTTTTCATTTTTTTACCGTGTTTTGACAATTTAGACATGGGTTGTGACGTTTTTACTTTTTTTACGTTGTTTTTACTGTTTTTATCAGGGCGAACTCCAGTTGCATGCCCACTTTTGAGGAGCAGGGCGAGAATAAGAATGATGCTAAGAGCAAGGAATCCGGTCCGGCAATCTAAAAAGAAGAAGATCCTTGTAAAGTGCAGTGGGTAGATGGAGATAGAGATGGTGGGCGTAATGCAACAGAAATTGACATGGATTGCAGGAAATTTAATGGGTGATTTGCCTGACAATCAGCGATGGGTTGTTGTGGGGACGTTGTTTAGTGGATGGATTTACGGGACGGCTCCACCTGGCGTCCTCATCGGTGCGTTGGACGCCTATATCTTTGCTCCCCTACAATTCCTCTTCGATCATCTTCTTCTCAAGCGTAGAAATTTCAAGAGGACGGATTTTGCTCTCGGGGAGCGACTGGGAGAAGGGTCCTTTGGAATTGTGTACGCAGGCACTATGCTTCCTTCCAATGTGGAAAAAGAGAGGAACAAGCTGGTGGGCTCACGGACCAAGCGCATTCAGGAGTACCGTGGCTTTCAGAATTTAAACAAGGTCATTTTGAAGAAGGTATCCCCATCCCTCTTCAATTTCTTACGCTCATTTGTTTCGCTCAATTTTCGACCTTGCTTTTCTCTTTTCACACTTCAGCGCTATGGTTACACATGCCCTCCACCAAATTTAAGGGCTCTCCTTAATGCTAGTGGAAACTCTAGAATTAGGCAATGCTCAACGTAGATTAGAGTTGGGATGTGTTAGCTCCCAGGAATGCCTTGGTACAACAAAAAATTGATCTGTGAACTTTAGAACAAATGTTGCATATGGTAAAGATGGAACCCAAGACGCTGCATCAAAAAATATAGGTCTAACCAACAAACCCTTTAATACTACTTAACAAAAACCATGAATGAGAATGAGGGATTTTTGGTATCATTGAAGTCCCTTTACATTTTATGCCTTAATTTGCATGCGATCTTTGATCCTCTTAAACTCCCTTAATCTCCTAAGTGGAGAATTCCTCGCTTCCGCTCCTTCGACACTCCATCTCTTTGGTGCCATGCAACACATTAGGGAGAGAGCAATGTCCTCAACAACATTTCCAGAATTCCATTACAAACATACAAACATCAGTCCAATACCAAACAGTTCTATATCGCCTCTTTTTATGGGGGTCACCGGTCTTCGAGTCTTTTGGGTGTCAACACTATAGCTCATCATCTGGAACCTTAGCAGAACATCCTGTGCTTTATGGTATGACAGGGCGTCAGGCCTTTTGTGCTTATATTTCCCAAGTGTGTCCATGCCCCCTTCAATTTTAAAATCATTGCAACCTCTTCCCACACCCAATGTTCAAAATAATACTCCTACCTTTATACTGTCACACATGTATCTACACAATTGCCCAACACAGCTTTCAAGCTCCTTTAGCATGAATTGGGTCTTCACACATCATGATGCATTGCACAGAAACCTTTCATCTCCAATAATATGGTAGAACTAACTGTAGTCCGAATAACCCCCTTGGAGCTATTCTAACAACCCACATCTTCATTTTGGACTTAGCCCCCCCTTTTGGGCCTTAGCAGGCCTTTTTTGAGAAATTGCAGTGTTGCAGGTGCAAATTGCAACCGGTGGTCCGAGCCCCGAAAGCAGCTCCATCGGACTCAGGGAAGTAGTTTGCACCCTTGCAGTCTCGCAAGAACTACAAAATGCGTTCGAGGTCCGAGGCCCGATCACAACATGGACACATGGTGTGTTCTAGGAGCTCGGGAAGGAAAAAGCAGACTCGTAGTTTGCATTTGATCGAGGACCCGACTTCCTTGTCCAATCCTTTAACGCCACATGGCATCTCTAGCGGAGGTTCAAACCAAAATTGCAGCTCATAGTACCATAGCAAAACCCGCTCTAGGGCCCGAGCTGCGTTTTGCATTTTTGATCGTATCTTTCTCTCCAGGCCTCCAAATCTTATGAAATCGGTCTCGTTGGAAAGGTCTTGTCATGCACTTCAATTTGGCATCATTCATTTCAGAAGATGGTGGATTTAGATGGGAAAAATAGGTAAAAAACAGCTTTAGTAGTGAAATCTGTTATCCCGTAAAATTGACAAGGGCAATTTTACCGATAACCATACCGAAATTTTGTTCCGATCCCTCGTTAGGGATCCCTTGCGTTCGAAACGTTGTAAAATCCCTTCCCGGGAAATCTGGTTTTTCGAACTTAGTCTTTTGAGCCTTTTTTGGCTGGGCGCATGAAATTGCTATGTAACACCAACTTTTGGTGCGCCCCTTTAAAACCTTTGGCGCATGATTTTCAGTGTCAACAAACCTTTCGTGCGCCAAAGTATGTTGAGCCTTCCTGCGTGCGCGAAGCGCATGCGCCTTTGTGTTGGCACAACTTTTGTTGCGCCATGTTTTGGTGCGCCAAAGGGCGCACATAACTTCATGTCGACATAGCTTTTGGTGTGCCAAAGGCGCGCTTAATTTCCTGCTGGCAAACGTTTTCATGCGCCAAAGGGCGCACGCTTTTCCCTGTCGACAGCAACTCTCATGCGCCCTTTAAAAAGTGGGTGGCGCATTGATGACCAGCTCACCTATATATATATGTGTGTGTGTGTGTGTGTGTGTGTGTGTGTGTGTTTGCGCGCCCAAATGTCATTTTCACTATTCGCAGAGCACGTGATTTCCTTTCTCTGAGCCTGTCAGCCCTTGCCTCGTTTTCAACGCGTTGTGGACCCGTTTTCCAGATTTTTGCTATTTATCCGGGTAAGTGCTCTTGTCTCTTTCGTGAGTTTTGCTAGATAGTGCTTCTTGCTTGCTGGTTTGGTTTTTGATATGCATGTGTTGAGCTTTTCCCCCGCATGTCAGTCTTTCCTTATCTTCCTCTTTCCAGATCATTGTAGAGGAGGATGTCACCTAGAAACAATGGTTTGTAACCCTCCGGTTTTAACCATTTCATTTACCCAAATGACACCGTGAAAAGGAAAAGAGGAGAAGAAGAAATCTAAACCATGTAAAGCCCCTTTGAGAGTGATTTAGTTCACTGTTTCTCTCTTGCCTTCGACGCATCTGTCACCCCACTGTTACATGAACAAAACTGTCGCGAATGGCGCACCTTTCATACTTGTTGCATCATGAACTCCTCGCGCCCTCGGGCGCGCCTCTTTCACATGCTTTGCAAGTGCTAAACTTGCACCTCTTTGGCGCAGAATCCTTCCTTGTTGCATCACATTTCCATGCACCAATGGCGCACCCAGCATCCATGCAACACAAGCTTTATCTGCGCTAAGTACAAATCTTTGAAGGCGCAGGTGCATCCCCGATTACAATAACATCATGTTGTGTAAACCTTTCGTGCGCCGCGCCATGCTCCCTTTGGCGCACGAAAATTTCTTGTTACACGAACCATCCATGTGCCAAAGGGCGCACCAAATCCCAATGCAACATGAAAATTCCATGCGCCAAAGGGCGCATCCTGTCACTATGTAACACACGCTTTTCATGCGCCTTTATAAAATGCACTCACGTAGTATGCATGTGCCATGCGCCTTTGGCGCCAGTTTTATCCTTGCAACACCCTCTTCCTGTGCGCCTTACCTATTTAGCCCTGTAAGCTGCAATTTTCATGCGCCCTGCGCCCTGAGCCTGAAAATAACTAACTCTTTCTTCTGTTAGCACTTCAATGGGAAATCAAATGACTGATACAACCTTTCTACGTTGGGTTTCGCTTCTTCTTCATGCAGATCAGCAGATAAACTTGGAAGAACATATGTCTACATCCAGCAAGAGACCCACCAAATCGAAAGGAAAGGCTAAGCTTACGGAGGAAGAAATGAAATACAAATATCAGAGGGTCAGAATGCCCGAGTCACAGGCCGAATGCAGCATGGACGTCAGAGACTCAGAATTGGGGCATATCGACATGGAGGAATTCTGGGCCAGAACTCAGAAAGTTACAAGGAGTCCATGGATGGACAAACTAATAGGCAGTGCCCTGCACTTCGCCGGAGGAATCCCCGTCAGCGCCGTCAACAATGAATTTATGATGGTGGTTGCCCAGTCTTATAATAAAGACACAAGGTGTGTCGAAAACAGCAAGGGCGAGGTAGTCATTAACCTCACTGCCCGTCATTTTGAGATCATACTCAGCATCCCTCACCACCAAAGACTTTGTGGCCGTTAGCTGCCAGCGAGTGCATCAAGGCCTCGGAAGACAATGAAGACCAATGTATGCAGCTAATGAACAAAGTCTATCTCAAGAACAAGAAGGTAATAACCCGGTGGCCCCAAATCATCCACCGCGCAGTGACTTCTCGAAAGAGCTCAATGATACCATTACCTTCCTGAGCGGGTCTTCTTGCTTTCTCGACGCCCATTACTTCCATAAATGGATGATGCACTACTTGGAAACAATGAACAAGAATTTGCACGATCGGTGCTTTTTTGGGGAAATTATAAGTAGCACCATCTCCAAGCAGCTACAACAATTCAGCACAACAGGGGCATTCCATATGAACTCCTACGTAGTCTACGCTGCAGCATCAGCAAGGGACTATCCAGGCCTGACGAGGAGTGGAGTTTGGCCTCAGGTCAAGATATACGAGTACTACCCAGAGTTGAGGCTGGAGAATAGCATCTCCCAGTTCAAAAAAGTTAACGATGTGTTTTTCTATCACATCATCTGCCTACTGAGGCCGAACATGACTTATGGTCACACGACCAAAAGCATAGTGGCAGCCACGGAGAAATGGGGAGCCCTGTTCACCCAATTTCCCACATTCACCTATCTGAGGGCTGCCAACTTTTTGGGAGAGCCAACCAGGCTACCAAGGTATGCTGGGCCTAAGCTGATTCTACTGGAACTGTCAAGGCAGCTAATCACATACCACGAAAAATGCCTGAAAAGAAAGAAGGGTGGAACTCCTTTCCCCCTCACAGTGGGCCGATACACATGCTCTACCCACCACAAGGCGAAGGAAATGTTTGCAGAGACACGACTTCCCGACCAGGCCTACCTTCGACCCAAGGGGCTGCCTACCAAGAGCAAAGCTTGATCCAATCCATGTTCCTCAGATCGAGGATATTTATATTGACGTCCTCCATGAGGTAGAGCTCAGAAGAAAGGATCATTCTCGCTTTAGCATTGGTAGAAATCATCCAATATGGGATAGCCATTGTCCACAAAAGGCTTCCAAACTACGAAGATGAAGTAGACAAGGTATATACTTGATACGAGATGGGGATGATTGGCCCTTTCCAGCCATTGATAGAACTAAGGCTCCTCAGACAATAGAGGAGAGGGTCAAGGAGACTTTGCGGAGGACAGAATATTGGTGCCGATGAACGGCCTAATCTACCTCGGGTTGATTTCACTACCTCCCCACCGGTAACGCACCTCCACGATCCAAAAAGCAGCCTCAAGGTAAAGGCAAAGGCGTAGAGGGTGGGTCCAAGACCACCCAAGAAGAAGCCCCGGGAGTCCTCCTTCCGCGGCACCCGAGCAGGTAATATCTCTGGTCACACCAGAGAAAGAAGCAGAAGAGGAAGTTCCAATTGGCCCATCCACTCGGGATGTCGGCATTGTTACAACAATAGAGGTCCCTTCTATCCCTTCTTCTTCTCTTCCTTCCTCCTCGAGTGACTCAAGTGACCATCCCTTTGGTCGTGTCCTCTGTCCCTTCTTCTACTCTTTTCCCTGCTTCTTCGTCTATCTTCTCCTCCTCACTGATCTGTCCTCCTCCATTTCTTCCCTCATCTCCGGGCTCCTTCCCTTCCTATGTCTTCCGCAGCTACAGTTTCCCTTCCTCCCGTGGACACTTCTTCGGCTATTCTCTCAATGACGCCGCCGTGTGTCTCCACGTTTTTCCTCTTCTACCGTAGCTGCCTCCTCCTCTGCCTCTCTCGGTCCTTCTTCCATAGGACCATCCCGGATCTCTCAACGCCTAAGCCAAAGAAAGAGGAAAGTTCCCATCGCTCCGATGGACTTTTCGATGATCCTAGCCAAAGGCGAAGCGGCTTTGCGTAAGCTTCTCTACACGCTTCTCTAAAAGAGAGAGAATCATGGAAATTACATACCCCGATCCCTCAAAGAGAAAGGATCTCTCTCCGACAGATTTTACTGTGACCCAAGTCACAATGGGGACATCTTCTGAAAGTCTCCAGGGGGAAGCTCTTTCCGCGGTTGACGCCCTCTGTCAAAAGCTTCAAGAGACAAAAGAAGAGAAAAGGCTACTAAAAGAGCAAAACAAATATCTGCTCCAAGCCTTACAGAAGATGGGTAGTGTGCCTCCCACAACTGCCGCCGAGACTTCTGAGCTTCTCAGCCAGGAGAAAATCAACGAATATGCAAAGATCGGTGAGCAGGGTATGGCCGTTTCCGCTTGGAGGAGCCAAATCCTCAAAGACAGTGAAAAAGTGATCGCCGAGTTCTCTGACTTGTACCTGAATATCAGTAAGGTGAATAAAGAGCTCCAAGCGCTAGCAGGGCCCATATCAGAAGAGCTGGAACATGCTAGACTGCAGCACGAGGCCTTCCAACAAATGTTCGACTATTCAGTCGAAGATCTGGTCAAGTTCGGTGTCTTCGGCCACCCAAGGGCTCTCAACAAAATCATGTCCACTCTGGACTATCGGGTGGATCAGCTAGAATTTATTCTAGAAAAGATTGACAAAGTCAAGGAAGAAGCCCTGGATGCGATGCACCAAATGGAACAAATTGTTCTTAACATGTCACCAGGGTTGCTTACTCCTTCCTTTACCTTAAGGTCAGCTGATGAAACCATCCGGATCTTCAAGGAGATCGCTTCTCAAGGAACGGGGCCAGAGGTCACATTTGACACTGAATCTATCAACAACCTGCTGGCCTGTAGGGACTTCATCGGGTTCCTCATTGAGGCGGAGAAGGACTATTCCAAACTTCCCGAGAAGCTCATAGATGAGCGGGAGACTTGTGAGGCAATCAGCGAGCGGCACAAGGATCCTTCCTAGGATCAATTTGGGCCAATGATTAACAAGTTTTTGGAATACCGCGCTCAGTTCCATATCTCATCACCTGAGCGAAGATCAAAAGCGAAAGCACCCCCTTTCGGCTGAAAGATGATGACGATGAGTAGCTGCTCCTTTTTCTTTTTCTTCTTCTTCTTCTTCTCTCTCTTCTCCGACTTTCTTGTTGGAATGTCTAAAGTATGTTGGCACAAATGATGACATCATCCATGTTGCATCATGGGATGATGTCATCCATCAAGTTGTAAAAAGTCAACATGACTTTTAGATATTTTGTAAATATCTTTGTAAATAGTTGTTGGCTCCTTTTTGCCTTCTTTTCCCTTCTTCTTCTATAAATACTCCAACACTTGTAGTATTATGGATGCATGAGTGAATATCTTTCAGATAAGAAATAGGAGTAAGGAAAAGAGACTTTGAGCTTTTTGTAACAGAAGAGTAATTAATACAAATATTTAGACTTTGTGTCTTTGAATACTGTGTTATCGCCATTAGATCTTTCTTATGTCCGATCTATGTGCTTATTCATTAAATGCCTTCTGTTTCATTGTCATTTATTCATCATCGTATTGCTTTGTTTATTTATGCAAGTAGGTTTGGCTCTGCTTACTACCAATCCCAAAACATAAATCTTCCGACCTTTCTCGCTTTAGAATTCATTTCTTTTCTTCCTTCGAACCTACTCTTTCCTCATCCCCTCTTCCTTTCCTTTCTTTCACACAAATGGAAACACCCCACCGGGATGAGATCCCAAACCCCGAAGGTAGAATCTCATGAGACTTGCATAGATTCTCGCTGGGTAGAATAGCAATAAACCGCTTTGCTTTCTTGACTCAAAGAGGGCTATGCCCACACACTGTTGGCTCGCTTATCCATAGATCTCTGCCCAAGCGAAGATTTTTGGACCAACAGCTTTTGGTGACTCTGTTGGGGAACGAATAGATCATCAGATCTATGATGGTGGTAAGATAAAAAAATCAGAAAAAATAAGAAAATCGCTGCCTGTTTGCAAATCTGAACTTTTTGATAAAAATCCAAAAATTTGCAAAAGTGCTCTGAATTGAAAATTTTCTTCTGAGATCCATAGATCTGGCCTAGTTACAAATCTTTAGTTCGCTGAGTTTTTATAAAAATTAGTATTTTGCCGTAGATCTGGATTTTTGGCTGTTTGCTAAAAGTTTGAAACCCTCTGAAAAAAGTCAAAATCAGATCCGAAAATCAGCTTGCTATTCTTCCCTGCCATCTTATCCTCGTTGTTATTTGTCATTAACCGCAATCGGTTTTCTGAAGAGGATAGTTTTAAATATTTAGAAAAGTATTTCTTTGCTGGTTTTATAAAAAAACCAAAATCAGCAAGTACAACCAAAAAGAAAGTTTGAATCTGTGCCATAACGTTACAGATCTGGAAGGTACACTGGCGAGTGAACCTTTTACGTGCAGCAGGAGAGCCCGTGGAGAAGCTGATCCTACTTTCGATCTGCTTCAAAGGCACAATTTCAGCGTGACACCGGCGCATTTTTCAGCAATGCTTAAGCTCGCTAGCCGGACATCCAAGAGTGTCTCACCTTCACGAAGAAAAGTCTTTCATAGGGGCATCCACATCCCTTTGTAGAGTGCCTGCTACTCGGTGGAACCACACTTCCACTCGTGTTCTCTTTCCGACTTTTCGGATGGCGCATACCATGGGAAATGCTATGGGTCCTTTGGCTTTACCACATCCAGTTCACGCGCTCCCTCATGGAAACCGAAAGAATTTTCCCAAATTCGACGGGAGTGGAAATCAAAGCATGGATTCCCACATATCTGCATTCATCATGTCATGCAGTATTTTGGATGTGACTCACGAAGATGTGTCGGTTCACCTTTTTCTGGAAACCCTACAAGGGCCTGCAGCTGAATGGTTTCAGCATTTGCCGCCGATCTATCACCAAATTAGGGCCACCTTGCGGAGGCTTTTGAAGACAGATACAAGCCTTCAGAGGATGCGTTCGCATTGCTATCATGGATCACTCACCTAAAGAAGGAGGCCAATGAGACCATGCGCGATTTTATCACCCGGTTCAATGCACTAATCAACCGTGTCCCTGTTGCCATGCTTCCAACACCGGAAAATCAAAAGTGTTTCTTCATGAACGCTATGAGTTCGAAAGTTAGTTTCTTACTCCTTCAAGAGCGAGTGGCTACCTTGATTCTCACCCAAGCCGCCATTTGGATAGAGGATAATCTGATAATATCTGGCGAATTGAAAAAGGAATCAGCTAAGCCTAAATCTTTGGGCCCTTCGCCCACTACTTCATCTGATCCAGCCTTTCAAAAGATGGCAAATGACTTGCTTGCATTGAAGAAGTAGTTGGCCCAGGACCTCCCCAGTTCCTCGTACCGGATATTCCATGGAGGAATTTCGTTCCCAACAATGTTTCACAAAGGCCGTGCCTACCTACAATGCTCTGTGGTCAAGCGCTTGAGGCTCCTCCGGCCAACGCTCCGCCGAAATCGAAGAAGAAGAGCAAGATATGAAGAACCTTCGCCTCAAGGCGAAGATGATCAAGATGTTTCGGTGAACCGGCCGGCGACTTTACTATCGGGTATATGGAATTTGATGAGGAAGAATCGATGAAGAAGAGGGTACCCCGAGTGGATATATGCAAGCGGACAAAGTATATGCTGTTTTTACTCGCCGCAAGGAAAAGAAGTGGAAGTTGCTGCCCATGTCCAGCAGAGAAGGCCGTGTCAAACGCGCTCCGATCATTGCTAAAAGAGGTAATCCTCTTCCTACTCAACTCCCCTCGCAAATCTTTTACAAGAAAATCTTTTCTCCCTATCTCTCCTCCAAATCAATCCTCTCACATTCCTACCAAGGCCACCAATCCTATTCCATCATCGCGAAGTGAGGGACTCATTCCTTCACCAACACAACCCTTGGCTGCATTTGATATCATAGATCATGCAAAAAATACCAAGATCCAAATGTCTGAAGCTGAGTACCTTCACTCAAATCCCGAACATCTTGTAAGATTGACCAAATATATTCGAGTCAAGTCACAGATCTAAGCGAGTTTCCCAAAAGGAATCCTTTCCACTCCCCCTGAATCCCACATAAATGTTGCTTCAACATCGGCATCAGGCAAGATAGAGCCTTTCTATCTCTCTCTCCTGATCAATGGACACAAGTTGAGTAACTGCATAATTGATTCCGGGGCTTCTGATAACGTCATGCCGGAAAAAGTCACCCATGCTTTGGGCCTCACTCTTACCAAGCCTTTCGGCAGATGTTATTCATTGGAAACCAAGCAGGTTCCGTTGGTTGGCCAAATCAAGGACGCGCAATTCGCATTTGCGGCTTTCCCAGATAAAAGAGTAAAAATGACAGTCCTCGTTGCTGACATTCCGGCAGCCTATGGAATTTTGCTGGGAAGAAGTTTTTGCAGCGAAGTTGGTGGAGAAATTCATATGGACTGGTCTAAAGCTAGAATTCCAGTCAAAGGTGTAATGCAGACTTTGGAGCCAGAATCACAAAAGAAATACTTGGTTACCAACTCTGAAGACCCCAAGGCCCAAATCCTTTTTGAATCATCAGGGATGGGGAACTACTTCTTATCTACCGAGACGGATAAAACGGGTGTTCTCGTTCAGGAAAAAGATCTTAATGAGATCTGGACCTTGCAGTTTGATGGCATCTGTAACTAGTGGATGTGGCGCCTGGGGCCGTCTTGATATCTCCCAAGAGGAGGTAATTCCTCTCTCTTTCAAATTGCGAGTTTTTCAAAGACAAACAATATCTGCTGAGTATGAATCTCTCTTACTCGGTATGCAAGCCGCAAGGGAAAGAGGAATTAAAAATCTAAAAGTACAAGGTGATGTAGAGCTAGTTGTAAATCAGGTCAAAAGGATTTACCAAGTGAAGAATGAAAGGCTCAGGCATTACCGTAATGCGGTGTGGGACAACATCGAAGAATTCGATGCTTTTTCAATAGAGTCCATTCCAAGGGCTCAGAATGACATGGCCGATTCATTGGCCGTTTCAGCGTCCCTCATGCTCCCACACCCAGGTTTGAAAACAAACAAGTACACCATTGAGGTGGTTTTCCGCCCAAGCATGCCAGACAATTCTCAGCATTGGCAGGTGTTCAACGACGATAATCAACTCATTGCTTTTCTGGAAAAGGCGGAAAATTTTAAAGAATTGCACTTTGAAGGATCTACTTCCACTTGCCGTGAATCAGTCACCGATCAAGGCGACGAATCCGAAGGGAACGACGGCATATGTCAGCTCAAAGGAAATAAAATTCCAAAAGGCCTAGTTTCTCTGGAGCGCCTGTTCGACAGGCATGACCGTTTTGTAAAAAAGAAAAAGCGGGATGACCCTAACTCATCCCCAGAAACCGAACCGGTCAATATAGGTTCGATAGAGCACCCGCAATTTGTGAACATTGGCAAATGTTGCATGCCTGAGGAGAAATGGAAATTTGTCAAGTTGCTAAAAATATATGGACGTGTTGGCATGGTCTTATGCCGATCTAAAGTCCTTTAAGCCAAAGGACGTTCAACATGACATTCCGTTGAAAGATGATGTCAAAGCCTTTTGCCAGAAGAAGAGGCACTATAATCCTAAGATCTCGGGTACCATCCAGCCGAAATTCAGAAGATGTTGGATGCAAGGATCATCTTTCCTATCCATCACAGTACTTGGGTAGCAAATATTGTGCCAGTGCGTAAAAAAAACGGCGAGATACGCATATGCGTAGACTTTCGCAATTTGAATCAAGCTTCCTTGAAAGACAACTACCCTCTTCCGATAATGGATCAAGTTCTCGCAAGCGAAGAATCGGATCGAGATGTCGCCCATGCTTGACGGTTTTTCAGGTTACAATCAGATTGAAGTTTCACCTGAAGATCAGTTTAAAACAACATTCACTACTCCTTGGGGTACATTTTCCTACAACAAGATGCCTTTTGGCCTAACTAATGCTGGTGCCACTTTTCAACGGGACATGGATTTTGCATTCAAAGGTATGATGGGGAAAGTCATTGTGGTTTATCTAGATGACTTAACCGTGTTCTCTAAACAACGAAATGATCATTGTGATCATTTGGAGCAAGTGTTGGCAGTGCCGAGAACATGGGATTTCCCTAAACCCAAAAAGTCTGTTTTGGAGTCACGGAAGGGAAGTTGCTAGGGCACGTGGTTAGTAAAGAAGGAACAAAGATAGGAAAGAGTTAAGGCTATTCAAATCCTTACTCTGCCTACAAGCAAGACTGGTGTTCATTCTTTCTTTGGAAAGGTGAACTTTCTCGTGCGTTTGTTCCCGACTTTCTTTGAGAAGACCCGTCACATATTGAACATGATGAAGGGGTCACCAACTTTCAAATGGAGTGAAGAGGGAAAAAGTTCATTTGAAGAAATAAAAGCTTCCGTTGCTCATGCACTAGTCCTGGTATGTCCCGATTTCTCCAAGGACTTCATCATGTATAGTTACGCATCTGAGCATATTGTGTCCGCAATCTTAATGCAAAAGAACTCGGAGGATGTCGAATCTTCGATCGCGTTCATGAGTTCTCCCCTCAAGTCTCACGAACTAAAAATGACTCAACTAGAAAAGCATGCCTTCGCCGTTGTCAAAGCAGTGAAGAATTTCAGGTATTACATTCTAAACTCGCATACGGGTGCTGGTCCTCGACACGCAGCAGTGAAATCAATTCTAACTCAGCAGGAGTTAGGAAGCTTGCGAGGAAATTGGATCGCAAAGGTCCAGGAGTATGACCTGGATATTAAACCAACCAAGCTAGTGAGGGGCAAGGGCCTGTGTCAGCTAATGGCTGAAAACAAAGATTCAGGAAACCCTGATGACAGGGGTGACTACACCGACGAAACACAGGACCGGCAGGAAGAGCCTGATTCTCTGCCTCTGGTTCTATTTGTTGCAACTAGTGATGAATGGTACTCCGACATCGCTTTCTTCCTTACCTACGGCGAATGCCCAATGCACCTAACTGCAAAGGAGAAGCACACTATAAAGCTCAGAGTGGCTAAATATGTCATCTGGGATGACGGTTTATATAAACGTGGGATAGATGGCATCTTTTTGCGATGTGTTGACAAACCCCAACAAGTAAAACTACTGGAAAGTTTTCACAATTCAGCCTGTGGAGGGAATTTCTCTTCCTCCGTAACTACACACAAGATCATTCGAGCTGTACTATTAAATTTACGCTCTTTCAAGATACAGCCATCTGGGTGGCGAAGTGTGAACCTCACCGAAGAATTCGCCGGCAAGCCTAAGTTGGCCTTTTCCCTAAGGCCGGTCATTATCAATGAACCATTCGTGCAATGGGGAATTGATTTTATTGGCACACTCAATCCTCAATCGAGTGCCGGACATAGCTATGTCCTTACAGCAACGGATTACTTCACCAAGTGGGTGGAAGCCATACCAGTCAAGCATGCCACTTCGAGGTGGTTTGTAATTTCATTAAAGAAAATATCATTGTCGAGTTCAAAGATTCCAAACAAAATTGTTGCTGATAATGCTTCTAACTTCTCCTCACGAGAAGTTATTAGTTTTTGCTATGAATATGGGATAACTTTGGCTCACGCCTCAGACTATTACCCTCAGGGAAATGGTCAAAGGAATCCAAAGAATAAGAACTTGGTGACCATCATACGGAAGTTAGTAGATGAGAATCGAGTGAATGTGGCACAGTCTTTGTACGACGCTTTGTGGGCCGATCGTATTACTCCCAAGAGATCTCTCGGCATGTCACCTTTTCAAGTGTTATATGGCACTGATGCCGAGCTTCCCATTTCTGCGGAACTTCCTGCTCTGCATTTGGCACGAGCCATCGAAGACGAAACTTTCCAAAATTCTCTTGAAAAGAGAATCATGTATCTGGTCGACAGGATCACTGAACATCAGAATCAAGTTAAGAGGCTTTTTGATAAAAAAGCAAAGCAGAGGGATTTTCAAGTGGGAGATCTCGTCCTTTTGTGGGACAAGCGAAGAGAGCCAAAGGGCATGCACGGAAAGTTTGATTCCCTGTGGAGAGGGCCCTTCAAGATCAAGTAGCTCAACGGAGAGAATAGCTTCTATCTCTCATATCTGGATGGAACCGAGCTCCCGCTTCCTTATAGCGGGCAACATCTGAAAATTTTCAGGAAGTAGAGCTTGCTCTCTTCTTTGTACAGTTTGCTTTAGTTGTGTGTTTGCTTTCGTCGTGTGGTTGCTTTCGGTTTGTTGTGTGTTTCCTTTCTTCTCCCTCCGGTCGCCCTTGTTTTTGACTCTGTTACCCAATGGATAGGCACATGAGAACTGGGATTCTCTACCCCCGAGTTTGCTCAGGGATAGTCCCCAGAAAGAGCCAGCTGTTATCCCGTAAAATTGACAAGGGCAATTTTACCGATAACCATACCGAAATTTTGTTCCGATCCCTCGTTAGGGATCCCTTGCATTCGAAACATTGTAAAATCCCTTCCCGGGAAATCTGGTTTTTCGAACTTAGTCTTTTGAGCCTTTTTTGGCTGGGCGCATGAAATTGCTATGTAACACCAACTTTTGGTGCGCCCCCTTTAAAACCTTTGGCGCATGATTTTCAGTGTCAACACACCTTTTGGTGCGCCAAAGTATGTTGAGCCT
This sequence comes from Taxus wallichiana var. yunnanensis, assembly GCA_018340775.1. Classification (NCBI taxonomy): domain Eukaryota; kingdom Viridiplantae; phylum Streptophyta; class Pinopsida; order Cupressales; family Taxaceae; genus Taxus; species Taxus wallichiana. The sequence continues at coordinate 363,013,049 of CM031243.1, read as the reverse complement.
TCCCTGCGTGCGCCAAGGCGCATGCACCTTTGTGTTGGCACAACTTTTGTTGCGCCATGTTTTGGTGCGCCAAAGGGCGCACATAACTTCATGTCGACATAGCTTTTGGTGTGCCAAAGGCGCGCTTAATTTCCTGCTGGAAAACATTTTCATGCGCCAAAGGGCGCACGCTTTTCCCTGTCGACAGCAACTCTCATGCACCCTTTAAAAAGTGGGTGGCGCATTGATGACCAGCTCACCTATATATATGTGTGTGTGTGTGTGTGTGTGTGTGTGTGTGTGTGTGTGTGTGTGTGTGTGTGTGTTTCACGTGCCCAAATATCATTTTCACTATTCGCAGAGCACATGATTTCCTTTCTCTCGAGCCTCACACCTTGCCTCGCAAGCTAACGCGTTGTGGACCCGCTTTTCCAGATTTTTGCTATTTATCCGGTAAGTGCTCTTGTCACTTTCGTGAGTTTTGCTAGATAGTGCTTCTTGCTTGCTGGTTTGGTTTTTGATATGCATGTGTTGAGCTTCCCCCGCATGTTGTCTTTCCTTATCTTCCTCTTTCCGTGATCTCGCTAGAGGAGGATGTCACCTAGAAACAATAGTTTGTAACCCTCCTGGTTTTAACCATTTCATTTACCCAAATGACTGTCAAAAGGAAAAGAGGAGAAGAAGAAATCTAAACCATGTAAAGCCCCTTTGAGAGTGATTTAGTTCACTGTTTCTCTCTTGCCTTCTGCGCATCTCGTCACCCCCATTATGAACAAAACCCACACCAATGGCGCACCTTTCATACTTGTTGCATCATGAACTCCTGCGCCTCAAGGCGCACTCTTTCACATGCCGCAAGTGCTAAACTTGCGCCCCTTTTCGCAAACAATCCTTCCTTTCCGAATCACATTTCCATGTGCCAATGGCGCACTCCAACATCCATGCAACACAAGCTTTATCTGCGCTTGGCACAAATCTTTGAAGGCACAAAGCATCCCCGATTACAATAACATCATGTTGTGTAAACCTTTCGTGCGCCGCACCATGCTCCCTTTCACCGCACGAAAAGTTCTTGTTACACGAACCATCCATGCGCCAAAGGGCGCACCAAATCCCAATGCAACATGAAAATTCCATGCGCCAAAGGGTGCATCCTGTCACTATGTAACACGCAGTTTTCATGCGCCTTTTATAAAATGCACTGCGCATGTATGCATGCGCCATGCGCCTTCAGGCCGATTTAATCCTCGCAACACCCTCTTCCGTGTGCCTTACCTATTTAGCCTCAGAGCTACACTTTTCATGCGCCCTGCGCCCTGAGCCTGAAAATAACTAACTCTTTCTTCTGTTAGCACTTCAATGGGAAATCAAATGACTGATACAACCTTTCTACGTTGGGTTTCGCTTCTTCTTCATGCAGATCAAGATAAATTCGAAAGAACATATGTCTACATCCAGCAAGAGACCCACCAAATCGAAAGGAAAGGCTAAGCTTACGGAGGAAGAAATGAAATACAAATATCGGGGGTCGAATGCCCGAGTCACGAGCCGAATGCAACATGGACGCCGGAGATTCGTAATGGGGCATATCGACATGGAGGAATTCTGGGCCAGAACTTAGAAAGTTACAAGGAGTCCATGGATGGACAAACTAATAGGCAGTGCCTTGCACTTCACCAGGGGAATCCCCGTCAGTGCCGTCAACAATGAATTTATGATGGTGGTTGCCCGAGTCTTCTAATAAAGACACAAGGTGTGTCGAAAACAGCAAGGGCGAGGTAGTCATTAACCTCACTGCCCATCATTTTGAGATCATACTCGGCATCCCTCACCACCGGCACTTTGTGGCCGTTAGCCAAGCAGAGTGCATCAAGGCCTGGGAAGACAATGAAGACCAATGTATGCAGCTAATGAACGAAGTCTATCTTGAAGAACAAGAAGGTAATAACCCGGTGGCCCCAAATCATCCACCGCAGTGACTTCTCAGAAGAGCTCAATGATACCATTACCTTCCTGAGCAGGGTCTTCGGGCTTTCTGACGCCCATTACTTCCATAAATGGATGCTGCGCTACTTGGAAACAATGAACAAGAATTTGCCTGATCAGCGCTTTTGCTGGGGGGAAATTATAAGCAGCACCATCTCCGAGTAGCTACAACAATTCAGCACAACAGGGGCATTCCATATGAACTCCTACGTAGTCTACGCTGCAGCATCAGCAAGGGACTATCCAGGCCTGACGAGGAGTGGAGTTTGGCCTCAGGTCAAGATATACGAGTACTACCCAGAGTTGAGGCTGGAGAATAGCATCTCCCAGTTCACAAAAGTTAACGATGTGTTTTTCTATCACATCATCTGCCTACTGAGGCCGAACATGACTTATGGTCGCACGACCAAAAGCATAGTGGTAGCCACGGAGAAATGGGGAGCCCTGTTCACCCAATTTCCCACATTCACCTATCTAGGGCTGCCAACTTTTTGGGAGAGCCAACCAGGGCTACCAAGGTATCTTTGGGCCTAAGCCGATTCTACTTGGGCCATCAAGGCAAAATAATCACATACCACGAAAAATGCCCGAAAATAAAGAAGGGTGGAACTCCTTTCCCCCTCACAAGGGGCCGATACACATGCTCTACCCACCACAAGTTGAAGGAAATGTTTGCAGCAGACACGACTTCCCAGCCCAGCCTACCTTCGACCCAAGGCTGCTCCGCCAAGAGCAAAGCTTGATCCAATCCATGTTCCTCGGATCGAGGATATTTATATTGACATCCTCCATGAGGTGAGCTCGAAAGAAAGGATCGTCTCGCCAGCATTGGTAGAAATCATCCAATACGGGAAGCCATTGTCCCCAAAGGCTTCCAAACTACAGAAGATGAAGTAGACAAGGTATATACTGATACAGATGGGGATGATTGGCCCTTTCCGGCCATTGATAGAACTAAGGCTCCTCAGACAATAGAGGAGAGGGTCAAGGAGACTTTGCGGAGGACAGAACATTGGTGCTGGATGAACGGCCTAATCTACCTCGGGGTTGATTTCACTACCTCCCCACTGGGTAACGCACCTCCACGATCCAAAAGCAGCCTCAAGGTAAAGGCAAAGGCGTAGAGGGTGAGTCCAGCACCACCCAAGAAGAAGCCCCTGAGAGTCCTCCTTCCGCGGCACCCGAGCAGGTAATATCTCTGGTCACACCAGAGAAAGAAGCAGAAGAGGAAGTTCCAATTGGCCCATCCACTCAGGATGTCGGCATTGTTACAACAACAGAGGTCCCTTCTATCCCTTCTTCTTCTCTTCCTTCCCCTCCTCGAGTGACTCAAGCGACCATCCCTTTGGTCGTGTCCTCTTCCCCTTCTTCTACTCTTTCCCTTGCTTCTTCGTCTATCTTCTCCTCCCTCACCGATCCGTCCTCCTCCATTTCTTCCCTCATCTCTAGGCTCCCTTCCCTTCCTATGTCTTCCATAGCTGCGCTTTCCCTTCCTCCCATGGAAACTTCTTCGGCTATTCTCTCAATGCGCCGCCGCGTGTCTCCACGTTTTTCCCCTCTTCTACCGTAGCCTCCTCCTCTGTCTCTCGGTCCTTCTTTCATAGGACCACCTGGATCTCTCAAAGCTAAGCCAAAGAAAAGAGGAAAGTTCCCATCGCTCCGATGGACTTTTCAAGATGATCCCACCTAAAGGGGCGAAGAAGCGAAAGCTCGCGCACGCTTCTCTAAAAGTGCTGCAGGTGAGAGAATCATGGAAATTGCATACCCCGATCCCCTCAAAGAGAAAAAGGATCTGTCTCCGACAGATTTTACTGTGACCCAAGTCACAATGGGGACATCTTCTGAAAGTCTCCAGGGGGAAGCTCTTTCCGCGGTTGACGCCCTCTGTCAAAAGCTTCAAGAGACAAAAGAAGAGAAAAGGCTACTAAAAGAGAAAAACAAATATCTGCTCCAAGCCTTACAGAAGATGGGTAGTGCGCCTCCCACAACTGCCGCCGAGACTTCTGAGCTTCTCAGCCAGGAGAAAATCAACGAATATGCAAAGATCGGTGAGCAGGGTATGGCCGTTTCCGCTTGGAGGAGCCAAATCCTCAAAGACAGTGAAAAGTGATCGCGAGTTCTCGACTTGTACCAATATCGATAAGGCGAATAAAGAGCTCCAAGCGCTAGCAGGCCCATATCGAAAGAGCTGGAACATGCTGATGCGCAGCACGAGGCCTTCCAACAAATGTTCGGCTGTTCATCGAAGATCCGTCAAGTTCGGTGTCTTCGGCCACCCAAGGGCTCTCAACAAAATCATGTCCACTCTGGACTATCGGGTGGATCAGCTAGAATTTATTCTAGAAAAGATTGACAAAGTCAAGGAAGAAGCCCTGGATGCGATGCACCAAATGGAACGAATTGTTCTTAACATGTCGCCAGGGTTGCTTACTCCTTCCTTTACCTTAAGGTCAGCTGATGAAACCATCCGGATCTTCAAGGAGATCGCTTCTCAAGGAATGGGGCCAGAGGTCACATTTGACACTGAATCTATCAACAACCTGCTGGCCTGTAGGGACTTCATCGGGTTCCTCATTGAGGCGGAGAAGGACTATTCCAAACTTCCCGAGAAGCTCATAGATGAGCGGGAGACTTGTGAGGCGATCAGCGAGCGGCACAAGGATCCTTCCCAGGATCAATTTGGGCCAATGATTAACAAGTTTTTGGAATACCGCGCTCAGTTCCATATCTCATCACCTGAGCAGCATCAAAAGCAGGCTACCCCCTTTCGGCCACAGGATGATGATGACGAGTAGCTGCTCCTTCTTTTTCTTCTTCTTCTTCTTCTTCTCTCTCTTCTCCGACTTTCTTGTTGGAATGTCTAAAGTATGTTGGCACAAATGATGACATCATCCATGTTACATCATGGGATGATGTCATCCATCAAGTTGTAAAAGTCAACATGACTTTTAGGTATTTTGTAAATATCTTTTAAATAGTTGTTGGCTCCTTTTTGCCTTCTTTTCCCTTCTTCTTCTATAAATACTCCAACACTTGTAGTATTATGGATGCATGAGTGAATATCTTTCGTATAAGAAATAGGAGTTAGGAAAAGAGACTTTGAGCTTTTTGTAATGTAAGAGTAATTAATACAAATATTTAGACTTTGTCTTTGAATACTGTGTTATCGCCATTAGATCTTTCTTATGTCCGATCTATGTGCTTATTCTCATTAAATGCTACTTTTTCATTGTCATTTATTCATCATCGTATTGCTTTGTTTATTTATGCAAGTAGGTTTGGCTCTGTTTCTACCAATCCCAAAACATAAATCTTCCGACCTTTACCTTTGGAATTCATTTCTTTTCTTCCTTCGGACCTACTCTTTCCTCATCCCCTCTTCCTTTCCTTTCTTTTCATAGTCGGAAACACCCCACCGGATGAGATCCCAAACCCCGAAGGCGTAATCTGTGAGACTTGCATAGATTCTTCTTTGGTAGAATAGCAATAAACTAGTTTCGCTTTTGACTCAAAGAGGGCTATGCCCCGCACACTGTTGGGCTCGTTTATCCATAGATCTCGCCTGCTGCGATTTTCGGACCAACAAAAACATAGTTACAAGTAGCTCAACCATTCAAATTGATGAAGGATGGGCTCTTACCTTCCCTTGCAAGCAAAACGACATGGGAGAATGTCTTGCAGAGGTGCCCATCATGTTTTTCAAAGATTTAATGCGTCTTATTGGTGGTTGCAACCAAGAATTCAAGTTTCCCTCCCTTTTCCCCATCTCTCTCTCTTCCTTTTTCTATATATAGTAAAATGGTGCCCATTTATAAAGGTTGGACCCTTTTGAAATGCAAGGGCATCATTCAAGGTGGGAGAAATAGGTGAAAAATAGTCCAACATTGAAAACACAGTTACAAGTAGCTCAACCATTCAAATTGATGAAGGATGGGCTCTTACCTTCCCCTGCAAGCAAAACGACATGGGAGATTGTCTTTCAGAGGTGCCTATCATGTTTTTTAGAGTTTTAATGCATCTTGTTGGTGGTTGCAACCAGGAATTCGAGTTTCCCTCCCTTTTCCCCATCTCTCTCTCTTCCTTTTTCTATATATTGTAAAATGGTGCCCATTTATAAAGGTTAGATTCTCTTGAAATGCAAGGGCATCATTCAAAGTGCTGTGCCAAATGTTTTTGAGCTGCAGGCCTTAGATTTGGACTTCTGCAATGTGTTTGTGCCTTCTTCCTTCGTTGTAATGAACTGTGCATCCTTATAAGGCCATAAAATTCATGTTTTGTGGCTATTCTCTATGCTCTAGCTTGTGTTCTATTACATTTTCTTGCCTCTTCATTCATTGTAGGTGTGTTGTGTGTTTTTCACTTTGCAGGGTTTATTTCTGTTGTGTTTTGTGTGAAAATGGAAGTTTAAAAGTTGTTTAGATTTGTGGCAATCAAGTCTACCCTCTTCATCATCATTTATTTCCACCTTTCCCTCATTGAGAGTGTCTTTCCCCCCCTTTTTCTTGGTGATATCACCTCTGTTAGCTTAGGATTTCATTTTCATGCATCTCCTTCTAACCCTGGTCCCTTTGTGTGTTAGATTTGGATTAGATATGTTGTCACCTACTAAAAAATGTGCAATTTTTGATTTTTTTGAATTTTTGGCTAAGTGACCCCATGCCTTGATGTATTTTCCTTTGTTGGAGTCTAACGAGTGAAAAAAGTTCAGGAGTTAGTGAATTTTGGGTCATTTTGAGTGTTATGCGGCTATTGTGGACTTTGATGGAACATGAGGAACAATTCTTCCGTTCCTCCCATTCTCCGCTTCCCCATTTTACCTGCAGTTCATTCACTAACAGTGTTGTTTTGTTGAAGTGTTATCTGGCAAAAATCAGGTAGGCCCAATACCACAGCAGCTCTCCAAGCTTACCAACATCACGTCACTAGATTTATCCCACAACAATTTCACTGGACAATTTTCTGATCGATGGTCGTCTGAATTTGGTCAACCTGATGGCACTCAATTTGGTAGCAAACCACTTCACGGGGCCTCTTCCTCGTTCGATTAAAAATCTCACTAGACTACCACACTACCTTTGTCTTTAGAACAACAACACTACCACACTACCTTTGTCTTTAGAACAACAACTAGCTCTTGATACCATATTGCACCATTCATCAAACAAAACACTTCTACCTCCACTAAGATTGATAATTCAAGGAACAACTGGCACAGGAAAATCATTTCTGATAAATAAAATCTAGAATTCATTTACAACAACATCAACCACATCTCCCTCACCTCTCCTTCTACTTGCCCCTACCAGTATTTCAACATTCAAGATCTCCGCACCCATAATCAATGTATCCCTACATATTCTAATCAAAGAATTAAAACCCCTTGAAGGCCAAGCATTATCGTCTTTTCAAGAGTCGCTAAAACATATAGAATATGTTCTTATTGATGAAATGAGTTTCATTGGCCCAAAGTTGCTAGGAAAAATTGACAATAGGTTACGCGAGGCTTTTCCACACTCAAAAAATTTTGAATTTGGAAACAGATCGGTTATCCTCCTCGGCAACCTCGAGCAATTACCACCAGTTATGGATAGTCCTCTTTATGCAAGTAAATCCTATGGAGCCACCCTTTGGAAGGGATTTCATTCTTCCATTACATTATAAGCAATATTTCAGCAACAAGGAACAACTGATGCACAAGTTTCATTCCAGAATTTATTGCTCAACATGTGAGATTCAACCCCTCTTATTGAGGACTGGGAACTCCTAATGTATCGCACAGACACACACCTAACTCAACAAGAGCTCAAATATTTTAAGGATGACACCGCATTTTTTTACAAAAAACAACCTTGTGGACTCCCACAACCTTCAAATGCTGAAGGTATTGAACGTTCTGATTGCCCAATCCATTCCTGAAAGTAATAGGTGGGATGGACCAAGAAATCCTGATGATGATAAATTGGAGCACAAATTTCTACTTTGTAAACAACAAAAAATCAAGCTTATTGCAAATTTATGGGTTGACGTAGGCCTCGTAAATGGTGCTACAGGAAAAATCACCGGCATTGTCTACGATGCATCAATTCTACCACCAGCATTACCTTTATTTTTTGTTGTCAAATTTGATAGATGCAATGACCCATGTTGGGATCCCTTTAACCCATTAGATATTCTGATATCCCCTATTTCAGAGGGAATCAAGAAAAATTACCACTTAAAATGGCACAGGCATTAACTATCCACAAGTCCCAGGGCCTTACTATGCATAGAGCAATTGTCAACATTGGAACCAATGAAAGGCAGAGTCTGACATTCACAGCTTTTCTCCAGAGTTTCCTCACTTACAAATATGCTCATTCCACCTCTTTTTTCATTCAAAAGGTACTCAAAAATGGCACACGTAGCAACACTTGGAGCAAGAAGAAAGGAGGAAGCAAGACTACTATCACTCAACCCTTTGTAAATACTACACTCTACTTTGATAACACCTCCACTACTACTTTACTCAACACTTCTTCTATCCTAGACACCATTTTCGTTCAAGGGGTATCAAATGTACTCATGTTTACCGAAAATAAAATTACCCTCAAAAGGCTACCATTCATGATATAATTCTTCTCATGTTAAGTTCCAATAAAATAGTCCACAAAATGATACCACTCATGATATGAGATTTGTAAATGTATATGTACGAATTTGTAACAACTTTGAAATGAAGAGATGAAACCTTTAAATGAAGTGGTTCGTCTATATATCTACAATTACAAAATTACACGTTTCAACATACATGTTCAATTTTTCCTTTTTATTGTTTCATGTTTCTTTATGTTAACCAACAAAAACACATTTTTAATGTCTTCATCTGCACACAAATACCTATAAATTTAAAATGTCGAGAAAGGACCATGCAAATTATAGTTGTTTCCATCCAAAGCTTTGTACATTATATCACTTTTTGGCATTTCAAATATTTTTAAGGGTAAGACTTCGTGTTTGCGATTTTTAAATGAAGTGACTCATATATATTTCTACACATACAAAATCAATCACCCATAGTTTAAACAAACACAACTACAAAAAAACTATCCCTATAACACAAATAACATATACCATTTTTGTTTACAAAATGCCTCAAGGAAATGTGATCTCATGAAATGCTATGATTGTAAGATATGCACTAAATAGCTCTAACGATGATGCTCTCAAAATCGTTGAGGTAATAAAGAAATTTGGAATGTACCATAACCATTTCAATTTTTATATATATAATTGCATATTCTGTCTCTTTTTAGTTTCATGAAGAGATAATATGTTAAAGCACTTAGTCATTCTTTCAATCTAATTTGACAACACTTCACATTCACTACATTCTTGAGAGTGAGTTTAGCAAACTTACATGTCTCACTTGTATTTGTATTCAATTATTACATAACTAACTATTATCTAACATCCCTTCTAATGTATTTCACAACATTTGTTCGGACTTTAATAGAAAATCGGTATTGTCAATCACACCCCTTATCAACATAAACTACAAAAGTAATAATTGTCTTTCTAAATCTAATAACATATGCCATTTGCATTGTACACATGCGATTGCAGTTTTAGATTCTACATGTGATTGCTAGTTTTAGATTTTGGTGTCCATATGAGGAGAATATTATCACAAAAAGGGATAATACATGGCATGAAACCATACATATATTGAGTTTGATGGTATATATATATGTTCATATAATAATATAGAATATGAGTAATAATGTCTTACATATTTTGAAGAGTAATTTTGAAGAATTATTTGACCACATAAAATTGTTTGATAGGTATAGGTAATTGATTGACTACAAATGTGGAATAATGGTAGTTAACCTAAATTAGGAACAACAAAGGTAAATAAAAGCAATAGATACATATGGGAAGTGACTCAAGAAACTAAGTAAATGAAAATATGAAACCCTAATTAATAAGTAGGGTTAGAAAGAGCTTAGTTGATTCGATGAGCTTGCTTTGGATTGTGTCACAAAGATGGTGGAGAAACAGGAGGAGGAAACAACTGTGCCAATGTCTAAAAAGTGCGGATTCGGGAACGCTAGTGGATTGGGATGCCTTGATAGCTACATGGGTGTCTCGGGAGTGGCTCTTGTTGCATTTTTGAGGGTGCATTGCATTTTTGGTTCTTGCATTTCCTTTGGTGATTTTTTGAGGATGGTGTCTTTATCTACTTTTGCATTAGATCATGTTGAGCCATTAACAACACATAATTACCACACATGGAAACCAAGAATGGAAACAATAATTAAGCGGAAAGGATTATGGGCTTTAACTTCTTCATAACAATAGTGTTCACTTGAGAATATGAGAATTTTTCAGTACCGGTGCAAATTTGATGAGTGTATGGGTTTGATAGGAACTTATGTAAGTGACAGTATTTTATTTCATTTGGAAAAGTGTGACTCTCCTTTCAAAATATGGGAGAAATTAGAGGATTTATTTGGTAAGGTGGATCATATGAGAGCCATGCAACTTGAAATTGAGATCACCTCTCTTAATCCCAAGATTTTCCAACAATTATAGACTATCTTACCAAGTTCAAGCATTTGTTGACACAATTGAAGGGGAGTGGAAGAGATAAGAAAGAGGAAGAGTGTGTTTACTTGATTCTATCCAAGTTGAGAGGACCATTCCAAAAAAATTATTATACCTTTTTTTTAGCATGGATGCCTTAGGTGAGACATTCAAAATTCCTAACTTAGAAACATTTTGTGAAAGACTTACTAGGGAAGAATCCAAATTATCTCACCTTGAGTCTTCCACCTCTCAAAAGGCATTAGTTGCATCTAATCCTAAGGGCAAGGGAAAACCAAATCCACACCTTATCCATCTCAAAATGCTCCTAAACCCAAAGAAAACAACTCAAAACCCAAGGAGTCTTCTAAATCTAAGAATAAGTCTAGTCGTTCATGCTCTTTTTGTGGGGGTAGTAATCATGAAGAACATAGGTGTTATAAGCAAATGCAAGCCTTAGAGGATGCAGTCAAGAAACACAAAATTTCTATCTCCACGCCACCTCCTTCTAATCAACATGGAAAATCACTTAATGTTGTTGGGAGATCTCAGTCACCACTTGTAGACAATTGGGTTATAGATTTTGGTGCTTCTCATCACATGAATTCTTCCAAGGAGTCTTTTATTTCTCTAGGTTTGAGTTATACTTCCAAAATTGAGGTTGGAGATTCTTCCTTTCTTTCTATTAAAGGAAAAGGTGATATACAACTTGATGGTGGAAATATCCAAGATGCACTATATGTTCCTAACATCACTACAAATTTGCTTTCTGTATATCAAATTTGTCATTTTGGTCAAGGAAAAAAGTGACTTTTAAACCACATGGAGTAGAAGTATGAATTTTGTTGGAGCCTCATTCACTTTGGTTTCTCAAGGTATTGTTGATCATAGTTCTAAACTATATCACTTTGAGGGTTTTGATGACACTTCTTCTATAGGGACATGATTGGTTTCTCATGCAGATTCATAGAGTAAGCTTTGGCATGAAATATTTGGACATCTCAATTATAGATATTTAAAGGAGTTGAGCACTCATGGTATGGTAGATGGTCTTCCTAGAGTTTCTTTTCTTAAGGGAGTTTGTCATGGTTGTGCATTAGGGAAACAACACCAAGATCATTTTCCTAAGAATTTGTCTAAGAGAGCTTCTTCACCACTTGAGCTTGTGCATAGTGACTTGATGGTTTTTCCTACCCCATCTTTAAATGGAGCTAAGTATGCACTTACGTTTATTGATAATTTCTCAAGGCATACTTGGGTTTATTTTCTCAAGTACAAAAGTGATGTTTTTCACACTTCAAAGTCTTCAAGGCTTTGGTCGAGAAATAATCTTCTAGTAGCATAAATAACCTTCATACTAATAATGGGGGGAGTACTTCAACAATGAGTTTTCTAACTTTTTGGCAACTCAAGGCATTATTCACCAGCATTTTGTTGCTCATAATCCAAAACAAAATGGCTTAACAGAAAGGAAGAATAGAACTTTGAAGGAAATGGATAACTGTATGATGCATTCTAGAGATATACCTCCTATCTATTGGGCATAAGAAGTTAATTGTGCTAACTACATTCAAAATCGCACACCACACAGAGCACTTGAGCATTTGACTCTAGAGGAAGCTTGGTCCAACACAAAGCCAGATGTCTCATTTTTTCGAGTCTTTAGGAGCCATGCTTGGGCTTTATGCCAAAGAAGAAAAGGAAAGCTTTGGATAAGAAGAGTAAACCTTTGATCTTTGTAGGGTATTGTGAGGACATGAGAGCTTATCGACTTTTAGATCTTGATACTCATGATGTTATTTTTCGAACACATGTTCAGTTTGATGAGTGCTTCACTCCTCATGATTCTTCATCTTCTTCCATGCCTCCTCTTCTTTATCTCATCTTGAGGATCATTTCTTTGAGGAGATTGATGAGGAGGTTATAGATTTCGTTGAGGATCATATTCCCATTGATGTTGTCATTATGCCTAAGTGGGCTCGTACTACAGTTTCTGAGGCAACACCTTTCATACAGGATCTTCCACCCACTAGGCATCATCACACACATTCTACAGGTTCTAGACTTTTGTGTCAGGCAGTTTCTAAGGATCCACAATATTTTTCAAAGGCTCATGGGATACATGAGTGGGATGATGTGATGGCAGCTGAGTATTCTTCTTTGATGAAGAATCATACTTGGGATTTTGTATCTCTTCCTAAAGGAAGAAAGATGGTTAGGTGTAAGTGGGTATACCAAACCAAATACGCAGCTGATGGGTCCATTGAAAAGTATAAGGCTCATCTTGTTGCAAAGGGTTTTCACAAGTTGAAGGTATTGATTACTCTGAGACTTTTGCACCCATTTCCAAGATGGATTATGTACGCCTTGTATTTTATATTGTTGCATCACATGGGTGGCCCGTATACCAGATGGACGTGAAGATTTCCTTCTTACATGGAGATCTACAAGAGGAAATATACATGGAGAAGCCGAATAGATTTTTCAAGATTCTTCTCTTGTTTTGTAGGCTCTGAAGGTCTCTCTACGGTCTCAAACAAGCCCCTCGGGCTTGGTATGAGAAGATGGATTATTTTCTTCTATCTACTTGGTTTTGTTCATACATAAGTGTATCTCCAACATGTTGGTGAGGATATTGTGATACTTGTCTTGTATGTTGATGATCATGCTGCTTACTAAAAAACTTTTCTTCCCACATTTAGAGTATTCAAAGAGCAATTTCTACATAGTTTGACATGACAAATCTTGGGTTATTACATTATTTCCTTGGTTTGCAGATTTCTCAAATAGATTCAGGGATTCATTTGAGTCAGTAAAAGTACACCCATGATCTTCTTCGGCACTTTGATATGGTTGATTGCAAGCCAAGTCCATATCCTTTTCATTCCTGAAGTTACTCTTACTTCCACATGTATCACACCACTTTGTGATCCTACATTGTATAGGCGGTTGGTTGGGAGTCTCATGTACTCGAACCCATACTTGCCCTAATATTTCATTTACAGTAGGGCTTATATCTCGGTTTGCACATTCTCCTCATAGTAGTCACTAGCAGGCTACTAAAAGGATTTTGTGCTATTTACAGGGAGGCACTTCCCACTTTGGCCTACACTACACTAGGGGTTCTACTCAGTTGGTTGGGTATATACATATTCATATTGGGTAGGTTCTATTGATGATAGGCGTTCCACTTCTAGCTATCTTTTCTATCTTGGTTCTTCTCTAGTTGCTTGGGCATGCAAAAAGCAATAGGCTATTGCACTTTCATCTTCAGAGGTAGAGTACATGGCAGTTATAGTGAGTCAACAGATTCTTTAGCTTCACTAGTTATTGACAGAGTTTGGATTCCCACAGGATTCACCAACTATACTTTGGTGTGACAACCAAAGTGCAATTCACATTTCTCGCAACCCAGTTGAGCACCAGTGGACCAAGCATATTGAGATACACATCCACTTCATTCGTCAACACATTTAGGATGGATTTATTTTCTTGGAGTACCTTTCGACTCAACAAGTAGGTTGTAGACATCTTTACGAAGCCTTTTGCATCACCTCACTACCTTGAGTTGTGTGGAATGCTTGGGGTTTCAGAATTTGTTCTTGGGGGTGTTCGTGAGAACATCTTCCTTCTTCTTCTTCTTCTTCTTCTTCTTTCTTTTCCATCTAGCATAATTTTTCCTTTTTTTGGGTCGATATTTCTTCATGGATATATTGTACATGAGTACCTCATTAGGCCTAGTTGTCGAGACTTATACTTGGACATGCACTTATATTTTGGCCCCTAGCTTCACTTGAGGGGGTGTTAGAGTAGGTATTTACCTTAACTCATGTTTACCTAGGTACATTATTTACCTTTATTATATTTATCCTCACCCACTTATGTGTGTGGATATATCTTTTTATTTATTTAGATATTAGGAGATATTATCTAGTTGTTAGTATAGTTCTTTCCTTGTATAATTCTTTCTTTTAGATCTATGGTATTGACTAGATCCTTGATTTCTAGTTCTCTCATAAATCTATGGACTTAACTAGTTCTTTCCATGATTTATGGTTTGATCTACAACTTTGACTGGTTCTTAGATTATTATTCCTTGCCTATATAAGAAAGGCCCATTCTCATTGTATTTCATTGAGTTCCATAATAATATATGATATTGTTGCTCATTTGTTTACAAAGGTTTTATGTAAATTTATTCTGGTGAATTTCTTTCATCTTATTGATCATGGTGTTTGATTAGCATATGTGTTCTTGGCTTGGTACGATCTGGTTATTGTTACTTTTAGGATGCTTTTGTCTGTACACACTTTGTGAAAAGTAGCAAACAATAACTATGTGTAGAAAATGTAATAAAATGGTGGATGGAATACAATAAACTTCCCTCATATGTAGTGTGATGAAAATGAAAACTTTGATGGATGAAACCTTAGGTGATGATAATAGTGTTTAGTGCTTGGTCCCTCATTATGGTTTCATAAATTTATATTTATATGGTTCTCTTGATCTAATTTCATAATTAACCCCAAAAGGCTGACCACAAGAAATATGAAATGCTCAAATGACTAGAAAGTGCCCAAAAAGTGGGAAAAGGATTAGGGCACCTTGATCGGGACTAGGGCACCTATCGGTGGCCCAATACTAGCTGGTTTCCCAAATCAGAGATAAAATGACACCAAATGGAAGAACTGACTGGGTGAGTAGATGTGGGAGGTCGATAGTGATGACAACAAACAAAGTAAAATGGCCAAAGGACATGGGTTAATTAGTACTTTCTTCACTCAAAAACATATGAATAGTAGTATGAGACCGAGACTAAATAATGTCTAATTGCATGATTTAGTGTTTACATTTGTCGTCACTTTATGTTGGTGAGTGGAATGCTCATAACATAAAGTAGATAGAGATGTGTACCTAATGTCCATGAAGATTATAGTAGAAAATGTGTTGAAGGACTAGATAAAGCGTGGAATGACAAAAAGATGATGGAGCGTGGAAACTAAATATGTAAAAGTACAAAAAAGTGATGAGAGTGAACCTATGGTGGAAAACATGTGTAGTTGTTGATGTGTGTGATGTACCTACATGGTTAGTATGTTGTGTGTTGCTGCAAAAATTTGTTGTTGGTGCCCCCATTGTTATAGTTGTTGTTGACTACTTGCTTATGATACGGTTGGGCCTGCAGGAGAAGACTGATCA
The DNA here is from genome assembly GCA_018340775.1 of Taxus wallichiana var. yunnanensis. NCBI lineage: Eukaryota > Viridiplantae > Streptophyta > Pinopsida > Cupressales > Taxaceae > Taxus > Taxus wallichiana. The sequence continues at coordinate 362,997,320 of CM031243.1, read as the reverse complement.
ATTAGTCAAATACACATATATATGTCAAAAAAATGCATGTATATAATAAAAAACATGTAATGGAAATGAAAAATGTAAAAAGAACATGTGCACCTGATCCATGATGAGAGAAAGGGTGTAGAAATAGGATATCATATCATGGGATTTTTGGCTATCTAACACCATAGGTCGAAGAAGTATAGGGAGGAATTATGTTACATCCTCCAACATTTAACTGTTTCTTTGAACATGTATGAATAGATCTTTGTCTTGCCTTGTTTTTGTATGATCTCGACATCACTAGATAAAGTAGTGTAGAGAGGAAATGTGTTGTATCCTCTAACATATAATCTGCTCCCAAAATGCTAAAGATAACCATTTCTTGTAAAATTTGTTGTGTATGAGGTTCGTAAACTAGTTTGAGCTCATTAGGTTGTATAAACCACAATGTCAAGGGTGGAAACTGAACTAAACTGAACCGATGTAGAAGCGTTGTATAGTATGTAAACCCCAAATGATACCCCCCTCTTTGGGTGCACATGTGATGTCGTTGATATAATAATGTGGCCCCACAAGAGGGCCCACTGCATGAAATGTGTAACTTTGCATTGTAGGGGGAAAGGAATGCGCTTGGTAGAGATAAAGGCATGCAAAAACAAGAGGCTAGCCAAAGACAAGTGTTAGTACAAAAAAGCATGCATGTATAAGACAATGTGTAATCTATGCAAACAATGTATAAACTACCAAGAAATATAGTAGTGTAAACACACAAGAAGACAAAGTAAGCCACACAAAGTGGGCTGCAAACATGGGACATCACTCATGATGTCGTAAGACACGCAAGACCATCATGGATGCATAAAAAAATAAGTGTGTACACCAAAAAAGGCAAGGCCTACATACAATAACAAAAAGTAGACAAGTAAGTATACAAAATAGATAACCATGGAAGAAAGTAATCCTGCAAACAAATGTTGTGAGAGATGAATGTGGATGCCCCCAGCGACCAATGCAGGATAGTTAGAAGGAGAATCCATATTGCATGCAAAATACCTATATCTACAATCACAACTAAGCAAAGGCATGAACACGCATGTGTGTATGGTATATATAAATGACATATAAGAGATCTAATTAGCATGTGTAATAAAGTGACCATATATAAGAAAATGTAAGCAAGAGTAAAAGAAACCAAGATATGCAATATGTTGTGGATGGGTGGAATGGAATGCAAGATGGAATGATAGGATCCGCGTGCCCCTTGAGTGAATGGAAATGTATGCAGTGAGGTTCATTTGGTTTTCCCCCTCAACAATCAAGAATGAACTATAAATGAGAGTGCATCATCGAGAAAATGTTTGAATAATTTGTATTGCGTCTAGCGCAATGTGATGAATGTGTATGTGTGATGATATGCGACCTAGAAATGATGTGTGTGTGACCCTTATAGCCGAAGTGTATATCATGACAAGATGATCAAAAGAGTGATGATGTATCCTAAAGCGTATATATCATGATGAGACAAGTAGAGGGAGTAGTGATCTAGCCTAAAGTGTGTACTAATACAATATGAAGGAATATGTGACCATTTAGCTTGAAGCATATGTCACTAACCTCGTAACATCACATGAGAGAAGGTAGAATAATGAGTGTGAAGTATGATAAGGTCCATTTGATTTGTAAACCTTCAAAGAATCGATTATGGACCGAGGAAATAAAGTGTGCCATAGGGTAGTGAGTGCGGTGCATAAAACATGATGTAGAATGGATGATGATAATAGACTACCATATGATGTGTGAGATGTGTAATACATGGTGAATAGTATATAATGCAATGTGTGTAAATAGATTAGGAATGTAAAGATGTGTGCTATGTAGTATGTAGTATGTAGGTTGAGTAGTATGTAATGCTTTAGATGCAAGGAAAATAGTGGTGTGACATATGTATGATGAACACTAATATGATATGTAAAGTATGTATGATATGTAAATATGTAATGGTCGAAATGATGTAGCCTAAATGTAGGATGTATGACACAAGATGTGTGAAGAGTCACGATGTGTAGTACCTATCGTGTAGTGTGTGTGGTTCATGTGTAGTATGTATCCCTCAATAGTCAAGTGTGAACCGAATCACAAGAGTGTGTCATCGGGTAATGGATGCATAGTGTGTATTTGTATGTTCCTATGCTATGAGAGTGATGTGTGATAATATAAAGATTAGAAATACACTAATGCTAATGTGATGGGGATGCGATATGTGTATGCTATGTTGTGGTGGATGATGCTACTAGGTTGGGGGCTTGTGTGCATGCGATGGCTCCCAAGTGTGGAAGATGAAGGATTGATGATGTAATATCATCTAATAGATTGCCAATTTTAGGGTCAAATTCATATAGATAAGCATTATAGACCTAATAATCAATAGTTTCCGGTTGACCATGTAATGAGCCATTAAGGTGAAAATTATACATACCCATGGAATATTCCTCATTAGTGAATGGAGGAAGTGGAAAACCATGCACATACCAATGAGTGAGATTATAAGTATAGAAAGAAAGGAACTATTGCAAATATAAACACGACAAAGGGTATGGGAAAAATATGTCCGTATGATCGTGTCTAGAGTTCCCCCAATGTAATCAAGCCATGATTGTCCTAATGTGAGTGGAGAAGAGAGAGAATGCATGAAAAATAAACTATGAGATGTGTATACACCTATAATTTAGCTCGAGCAATTTAAATACTTAAATTGCGCTAATTATACCCTTTCCCACAAATTGACAACATATAATCAATAATGCTCACTTTCTCTTCTATCACCGTTAATTAGTTACATTAAGTTAATTAAGTAATTCTTATATCCGAGAAATTCGCCAATTAATGACCTTCCGTTAATTAATCCCCCTTTCTATCTAGACTAATTAATTATTATTAATTAATTAGCTTCCTCTTCCATTAAATCAATAAATCATCATTTATTTGATTAAATTCCTCTCATAGTCTAAATCATGCTAATTATTCATCTAAAAGCTTCTATAAGCTTGCTCACTTATTAATTAATCACTTGGACTAAATAATAAATCCCCTCAAACCCCATGAGTCACTAAAGGACAAAATAAACTCTCCTAACGTTGACTCAACCCCCTTTCAACCATCCTTATCCATAACTAACCCAACCTCTCTATTATCCCACATGTGAAGGGATGTAGAGATTCTTTTATCCATTGGGCTATTTAAGGAGCCCTCCTCCTTCCTTTCTTTTTTACATGTACACACATTGCATGATTATAGCTAATCTATAGACATTTTATCTTAGAGCATCTTTCATTTGAGCTAATAGCCTCATTCTTGCATTTCATTCATCCAAGCTTTTGGGTCATATGGAGAGAATCAAAATGGTCTTGTAGCCATACTTTGATGAGCTTCCATTCCCAAAACCTTGAAGATCAAACAATCAAATTTGATTGCCATGGATATATCTAGGTTCATTTAGTGTTTTTGGTGATCTAAAGAGTAGAGATTCAAATGCTTAGCATATTAGTTTGATTTCTATTTCAAGTTCTAATGCATAATGTTGGTATTTAGTCTTGTTTAGCTCTTAACATGATGATCTTTGTGTAGTTAGTTCATGTTTTGAAACTATTAAGGTGTTAGTTTCAATTCCCTTTGCATAGCTAACTAATACATTGATACATTTGGCACACTGGGGACGGGTCCTTAGTCCCTTAGCATTGTAGCTCAAATTTTGTTGTTATTTCAATATTTGGCTAACCCTTAATATGCACATGTGTGAAATAATGTTAAAATTCTTATGATTTTGTTAACCTTACATGTGTGGAGTCTTATTTAGAGCTTTAATTTTGATGGGTTATTGTCAATTTTGAGCTAACATGTTAAAATTTGAAGCTTTTTGAACTTGTTTGCATCATTTGGCCATATTTTAACGTCATCACTAGGTATAGTTTTATAGGAGGGCACGTGTACACAAAACCATGCACAAGCACATAAAACCATGCACATGCACTAATCCCGACATGCACACACATTGTTGTAGTATTGTACCTTGTTGTTGTCGAAACTGTCAGGGCTATGCAGGCACCCTAAAGGTAGCATAGGCATCCTAAATGTAGTACAGTGTACCTAAAGGTAGTGTAGGAACCCTAAAGGTAACACATGCACCCTAAAGGTGTGTATACCCTTCTTCTAGTGCACACGCTCTATCTCTTGTATTAGTGGTGCATGTACCCTTTTTCTAGTGCAAACATCTCTCGACAAGAACACACACACTATAATAGCTTTTATACCTTTTTTTTTTCCCGGTGCACACACGCTTAAAAGGGTGCGCACACACTTAAATGGGCATGTATACACTCTGAAGGGAGTGCACACATCATTCTATGTGCATAGGCATACCTCTCACTATGTTGTTTTACACATGGACGTGGACACACTTAAAAGGGAGAACACATGCTTAAATGGGTGTGCATACACTCTGAAGGGCACACACATGTTGAACTGTGTTCATTAGAAATCATCCAGAGGCCATAACATTTTCTCCCGAACTCAAAATGACTCCATTTTTTTTCATTGGAAAGGTATTAAAGTGAATTACGTCATGGAAACATAAATTTGGGGTTTTGAGTTACCAAAATTTAAGGTTTTCATTTTTAGAAAACTAGTCATTTCTAACATGTCTAAATGCTTTGTAAAATTTGGTCTTTGATGTTCTAACACCTTGTAGGGTTTATTTGAGACTAATTTCTATTTTTCATGGTATATTTGAACATACTTTGTGCTAATTTTTCTTGATTAAAGTTAATGAATGTTGCATTTTTTTAGGAGGCTAGGATCACGTATGCTCTTCCCTCGCACCTTTTAGGTGATCTTGGGAATCGAAATGATTCTACACCTTGTCTATTCTTTAGAAAACATCTCATTTAACTTTATTTTTGTGCTAAGGAAATGAATGTCAAGTTGGTTAAAATGAAAATTTTATGTGCTTTCATTAATATATACATAGTTGGGCCTTTTGTCACATATGCTCTTCTCTTGCATCCTTGGATGATCTTGAGAATCAGAAATGACATCTTGTCCCCTTTCTTGATTGTGGAGAACTACTAACATCTTCATACAAAACCCAAAGAGACGCTTGCGAAAGAAAGGAATCTAAACAAATTTCTAACATGTTTCTCACAGGTTTCCAAACAGAGTTCAACTAAACCACATTAAGATAAACAAGATAAAAAACACACCACAAACATCACATTGTATTTGCAGGTTTTGGAAAAGGGTACATCCCTATCCACTCAACTAGAACATAACCCCTTTGGCATAATACCTTAAGATACAACAATGGGGGTGGTTCTAGGAACCCTAAAGTAGTCCACGTAAGAGGGAACCTTGTGGACAAAATGGGAAGTGCTCTGCACAACCTACTTGACTAGTATTACCATTTGTGAGATTTAACGTCAAATTTATCCGTATCGCAACCCCAGTGAGAGTACATGATGGACACATTTATTGCCCACTGTGCTTGAAGGGGGTAAAGTAAATCCAAGATACTCTAAGAATTAGTCAGTGTGACTTTTCTTGGTAAATTGAGCTCGCTCTTAGATAACTTGTGACACCTAGTTGAGTGAACCACCTAGGAAGCTATCTTTGACCAAGAGCCAACTTGGACCATATCAAAACCAATTTGAGTTGAGATCCATTATTCATCATGAAACGTGTGAAGCGTTACTTTTTCTTAGTTTTTCACTTTCCCTAAGGTGAGGTGAAACTCTGCCAAGTGAGGCCAAAATTTTTCACCCCCAATTGATCTACTTCCTTCACTTTATTTTGACACTTTGTTGATCAAAATAAGAGTGACTACCTTTGCATTATCAATTGATTATTTTTGCCACTTTTGTGTTTGTTTACGCCCATCCATGTTTGTGGCTGGGTTGTTAAACGTCTAAAGTGTGTGGACACATTTTCATATCATTGGTATCCTTTTTTATCTTGATACCCAAGTCAAGATCATCAATTATAGTTAGGCTTGTTTCATCACTTGTTTCTCCTTTGAACTGTTATCTTGCTTGTATCTTATTGTCACAATTTTGATACTTACGTCTTGTTTTTGTAAACTTGGCATAAGTGTCTAGATTGTGACGTTACGCTACTCGCATTGTGACATTTCCTTGGTATACTTTGGCATTAGTTTTCTCTCAAACATTACCTCAATTTTGAAGAGTGTTGTTGTTACCTTTGTGCGTGTCGTATCAATATCATTTTGATATCAATACCTTACTTTTCCTTAAAAGTTTGGTTAACATATCTTATTGGTATTGTTGTGTTGTTCATAGTCGTAACTTCCACTTTTTAGGATATAGGTCTTGATTAGATTCAAGCTCACTCTTAGTATACTTTTTTTGGGAAACATATCAAATCCTTGTTGTTACTTACACCTTGTTCATTTCTTTGAACTTGACATAAGTGGTGACATTTTTTTGATCATCTTAAAATGTCAACTATCATTTTGAAACAAACATAGGAAGTATCTCATTTGATTGATTGGTCCTAGAAAAAACATTTTGTGATTATGCCTTGTTTTTCATTTGTGACTCATTCATTTAGGACAATCACTTTGATCCATTGATTTCATTATTCTTTGGTCATTAATTTGGCTTTGTGTTTTGAACTTGTGTGATTGTTCCTTGTGTTTATCCATCTTATAAACTCATTTACATTAGAAATATCATAGTGCTCTCATTATTATATATTGTAATATTATTAATATGAGTTATATTATAACTCATTATTAATAATATAGGTTTGTTATATTGTTTCAACAATATATTTTTGTTATACCCATAATGATATTAACGGGTTGTTTTGTTGTGTGACTTCCTGGTTTGTAGGAGGTCAGTTTTCTATTTCCATGGCTATTTATTAGCCTCAGTATTATTTGTAATGTAGGGAGAATATAATATCAAACTATTATTTCATGTGAAAAGTCTGCTGAACCAACATTTGGTATCGGAGCGAAACTGGTTTGTCCTCAGATGGAAAATTGATTTGTTTATTTTTTCCCCGTATATGAAAATCTGTGATGAGATTTTTTAATCTCTGTATGCATTTTAAACGCTTTAGATTGTTATACATTTATTTGTTTTAGCCAAGAAAAAAACGTGACAGCTATAAGAGTATTTGGTGTTGTTGGTAAAATTTATGAAGAAGATAATCTGAATTTTTATATATTCCTAGGACTGAAAATAAGGCGTTAAAACCTGGTATTAGTATTCTGGGTCAATGCACAGATCTCATGAGTGCAGCCACGTGGGATTATTGTGAATTGCAGGATATGACGTCAGATCTGTCACAAACTTGATTGCATTCCATTTTGTTGGTGCACGCATTGAATACTCCCAATCCCACGCCATAAATATGTGCATTTTTCATGGTATTCAGTCAGTCTCCTTTCACGTGTGGTTCATTCATGCACAGCCTTGAGAAAATCTGCATCTACGCTAGCTTGGAATTTTTTCAGAGCTCATTACGGGATCAACATCATTCTGATCTGAAACATCATTGAACAGTTGATACAAAGATTCTAATTTCAATATTCTCAGCATTGAAATGTGTGGTCAGTATTAGTAGAGGCTTGAATAAAGAAATGGGTATTTTGGTTTGGCGATCATTCTAAAATCTGCTTGTTTATATCAGTAAGTTGGTTATCTGTCAAGTTCTAATATATTTTATCTCTGCCAGTATAAAGAAGTTTATTATTATTTGGTTCAAGTTCCCTGATTTAGTGGAGTTTCAAAATGGAAAAGATAAATTTAATTGAAAGGTTTGATGGTAAAGACTTCCACACGTGGCAAGTAAGAACCCAATTACAATTGATTGATAAAGACTTATGGGACATTGTCGAAGGAAAAATTAAAAAACTGAATGATGCAGATGAAGCAGTGAAATGGGAAAGTAAGGATCGGAAAGCAATAGAAATTATCGGCCTTGGTCTTTCCGATGCATATTTGCATCATATTGATCTAACCAAGTCATCTAATAACATTTGGGTGACATTGAACAAGTTATTTGGATCTCAAGTAGGTAGTGCAGCAATGGCGCTGAAGCAAAAACTTTTTGGGCTAAAGATGGGTGAAAATGACAATATGGTTCAACATATCAGTAAGTTTCGATCCATTTTAAATCAATTAGCAGGAATAAAAGCAGAGGTAGATGGAGAAGATGCTAAAGCAATCTTACTAAATAGTTTGCCAAAAGAATATTCAAGTATTGTTTTTACTCTTAGTAAGATCAATCCTAGTTTGGAAAATTTAATTTCCTCTTTGCTTGATGAGGAAGAAAAACCAAAAGGTCTGTACCAGAAGAAGAAAGTGTCATGGTTGCAAACAATAAATCATCATTCTATAAAGGTAAAAAAAAGTTTGTATCGTCAAAGACACGTCTTTTGTGTCATTACTGTAAACAACCAGGACATGGTTTTGTGAATTGTAAGAAAAGAGCTCAAGATCTCTTAGATGATAAGTTGGAACAAAAGGCTTTAGCTGCTGAAGAAGATTGGGATGATTATTCTAATCCTGCAAGTGACAATGAACCTATTAATTATTCAAGTGATGAAGATTATCTGTTTTGATATCCTCTTATTGGAGGATGGAGGCAATGGAGGCAGGAGGACAATCAGCGTCCTCGAGTTTGTCACTACCTCAGAGGCCGCAAACTACTTTAGTGACATCTTTGTGTCTTGTGTGATGAATAAGAACAGATGAGCATCCCTGTTCCTATGTGCAGTGCAGTGCTTGTGTGTCCCCCATGATGATAATGATTTGTACCATTGATACTATTGCAGGAAGTGTTCTTGATCAAATTGATTTGATGGTTGATGTGAATTGGTTGAATGGTCCCAGTTCATGTATTCATCTAATAGGTTGAACGGTCCCTGGATGATGTAGTTCCCACAGTCAGATTCGATATCGAGACCATGTGCAAGCTACGGAGCGGCATGCTGCTTGGTTGAAGATGGTGTTTTCCCCATGTTCGCACTAAGGGGGGGAATGTTAGAAATATCATAGTGCTCTCATTATTATATATTGTAATATTATTAATATGAGTTATATTATAACTCATTATTAATAATATAGGTTTGTTATATTGTTTCAACAATATATTTTTGTTATACTCGTAATGATATTAACGGGTTGTTTTGTTGTGTGACTTCCTGGTTTGTAGGAGGTCAGTTTTCTATTTCCATGGCTATTTATTAGCCTCAGTATTATTTGTAATCAATGGAGAATATAATATCAAACTATTATTTCCTGTGAAAAGTCTGCTGAACCAACAATTTCTAGGACAATCCTTTGGGTCTTTGATCCTCTTGATCTTCTTGTTTTTTCCTAAGTTCATGGTCATTTTTTTACATATCTTTTAAACCTTGGTAAAAACATTTCCTATCAAGAAAATTTTGCATCAATCAAACATTGGAAATATTTCCTTTGTATCCTTTATGTTGCTAAAAATTTGATCAATCCTTTGACATTTATGCCTCCAAACTTGTTATCCAAACCTTGTTGGATTATCAATCTTGAGTCATCATGATGTATGTTTTCCTTAGCTTCCTTTTGGAAAATCACACAAGCATCCCCATCTTTATGAAATGTCTAGTTGGTTGTCGTTATGCTACCCAAATCAACATGAAACCTTCTTCACTTTGAAGAATTTTGATCATACAATCTAGGTCTAGACCTTTAAATGCAACACACACCAAAAATGACTGATTATTGCAAGGTCCTTATACATAAAAAAATAAGGAGTCAAAGTTTTGGAGTTCACATCAAAAGATGCCCATCATGACCAAACCTCGTTTGGTTCTTCGCGCTAGAGAACCCATCTGGTAACCCATTCCCCACCTTCATCTCATAGTTGGTGGTATGGTTTGGACACTTCTAATCCAAATTATTATTTGAGTTCCCCCCACTCTTCTTCTGATTCTAATCCAAACATTTCCTCTTCTTCTGAGGATTCCAATCCAAATATTTCCTCTAATTCTTCTAATGATTCAGATCCAAACTAGTATTCAGATTCATCTAATTCAAATCCTAAGTCACGGTCTTCCCATTCTTCGCAGGACCTCTTTTATCGATTACCTAAACAACATGCTCCTCTTCTAATTATTTTTTCATCGAAAATTCTCTTCATCATTCATATAATACGACTCCTACGATGCGGTCCTCCATATCTTTGCAAGACCCTCTACATCATTCATCTAATGTGAATCCTAGGTCGCGGTCCTATATTTCTTCATAGGACCCATTTTATCAATCGCTTCAATGACATATTCTTCCTTTGAAGATACACATGACTCCAAATCCCTCCAATCAAACATATAATATAATTCTTGAATCATGGTCCTCTCTTTCTTCGCATGACCCTTGTTATTATTCATCCAATGTGATTCTTGAATCATGGCCCTCCCCTTCTTTGCAAGACCTTATTCATTAATCACCCCCATGAAGTATTCCTTCTTTGAAGATTCATGTGACTCAAATTCCTTCTAGTCAAATTCGAGTCGACCCATGCGTCGTAATTTACAGACTTTGACCTAGTCCTACTAGTTTACAAATGATATACCATCGTATAGGTAGGTCCACACCACCTTCTTCTACTCCTGAGACATCTAGCTCCACATCTTCTTTGTCCCCTATGTCATCTTCTTCTATCAGGTCATCATCAAACATATTCTAAGTCTTCCATACTGATTGAACCTCTTTCTTCCAATAAACCCTTGGTGGTCGATCAACAACCCATGACGATTGATCTTTTTCATAACAAAGAAATAATCGGGGCATTTATAGGGCACACAAAGATATTCCTTTAGCAGATTACGAGCAAGGATTCTCTTTATACCTCTATTTTTCGTGTATTATGTGGAAAAGTTTGTTTTCTTTTATCAAGAAATGGAGGAAGAGCCTCAAATCATGCAACTTGATCCTCCTCTTATTCTTCCATCTTCACATTCTTCATTACATGATGAAACTCCTGGGTCTTGCATTGATCCATGACCTATCTTCTCATCACCCAATAACTCTTTGTTTATCACAATTCCTCAATCAAAATATCTTATGGGGTCAACGAAAATTAGCCCTTCATCTTCGTCTAGGTGTGGCTCACCTTCTAGTAGCCATCCCTCTCTCTATTTGTGGGACATTTTCAAATAGTCCACTATCTTTTATTCTTGGGGTATGTCCAGTTAGCCCCTTGTCTTCTATGTATGGGTCACCCCGGGTATTCCATTATATTCTATTCTTGGGCCACATTCTAGTAGTCCATCATCTTCCCTATGGGTCGCGTCCTAACCCCTTCTCCTTCTATTATGGGGCCACATCCTAGTAGCCCTTTATCTTCTATATGTGGCTCATCTCCCGATAGCCCATCTTATTCAATCCTTGGACCATATCATTTTCATCCATCACATTATTCTTCTACCAAAGATTGTGGCAATCCCACCGTCATTTCTCACATCAATTCTAAACATCCATGTTCTTCTCCCACTTCTCGGATCAGACAAGTCAAGCATTAGCTTATAAGAAACCCAGACAAGTTCTTTATCAAGCTAAGATCAAAACTCCAAAGAGCTCCAAAGCTCCCAACAACTCAAATGATTATAAAATTCAAAATCAAATACAATTCCAGAATGCACACCAATGTACCCATCAAGTATGGCACAAAGTGCAAAAACCTATGGATAGGGAACTCAAGCTCCCACATATGAAACCCATATTTCAAAACAAATCACAATCATTTTTTGAGTGTGAGATCACCACAATCATCGAGATCAGGGATAATATTACACTTGATAAGAAAACACGCTTAGTCTCTCTTATCAAAGAAATTGTGAACATCATTGTTGGATCCTATCATGTAGAGTGACATGGTTGGTCCCAATCTCCCAAAACACTGAAAAATTCTTTAAAAATAAAAAATACAAAAATACAAAAAAAATGAGAAAAACATTAAAAATCAATGGTACAAAGATCAAACATTGCAATTAGGTATTGCATACGCATGGATGTTCTTTCTTCCCTTTCTTTCATATTCCTCTACAAGTCATCCACCATTTTCATCCCTTTGATGATATTTTGGTTAGCTTATTTCGTATACATATTTTTGCGACATTTATCTCTATGGTATCCATTTGACCTTGGTATTTCATAACCTTGGTAAATTAAAGAATGACTGACCTCTTAGAGATCCTATCACTATTCTCATCTAATAAACTTGTTGGGAAGAACTTTTGGACGTATTTGTTGACACTAGCCAATGTCATCATTGTAATCACCTCCACATCCTTCCATCAAGCCATCAGTGGTTCTTAACCCCTTGTTAAACAAGAGAGATGAAATAAGTTTTCAGAAAGCAAAAGAATCAAAATCAATCAATCAAAAAGTAAAAGCTAAAAGCAAAAGCAAATTGATATATAACTCTCTCTTGGGGTATTTCTAATAATCTCTACCGAGGCTATGGATGCCTGACGATAGATCAATGTTGTGATTAGAATAAAATGCATCTCCATCGGGGCTATGGACGCCTGGCTGGCAGCGAAGTAATGTACGACTCTCCTTCCATAATCCATTCAAAATCAACTTTCAAACTAAATCATTCCTACACATTGGCTAGTGTATTCACTTATTGTCTATCAACTCTTTCCTTCAAGAGGTAATTCATTTCCACGTGCACACATTGTATCTCTATGAGAAAACATGATTAGTATGTTACCAAGTGTTGCTTTTTGGACCTTGTTCAAACTCTTTCTTTAGTGCATGTCTTGTCTCATGATTTGTGCCTTGGGCTAATCACTTTTTCATCGACCGCCTTCTAAATATTTTTGGAGCATCCTTTGTTCTTCGAAAATCATTTAGAACATCCATGTGTATCAGATGTCCTCTTTTCCATGTTTACAAGAACTTTTGTCCCCTTTTAATAAGACAATTTTCTACTTCTTTTCTCTCATGTGTTTATTGGCCAGCTTACATTGGGGGCATCCTTTCTCCCTCATGATTGAACCTATTTTATATTGGCCTTGATCCCCCTTCAGCATGTGAAGAGTTTACCTTTGAATACTCCCACCTAATCACTAGGAATTTTCACATCTTCACTTTCTTGTGCATGTATGTGACATTCTACCCTTGTACATCCCATCTATCACTGGGGGAATCCACGCTTCTTTGTCTTCCTATACATAGTTTCAGAAAACTTTGAAAATCACAAAAAAATTCAAATATGTTTCAAGAAAAATTAAAAATAATAAAAATCATCCTACAAAACATCTCTCTTTCATTCTTGCATGTTCTTTTACACGACTCACGGATCGTCTTGATCTACCTCTATCAACAAAGTTGGTTTGCTTACTATGTTTGTACTCTGGGGCACAATGAGTTACTTGGTATTGTTTCATAGTGCATGATTTCTTTTCATAGGACCCAAGTTTCCTTCATTATTCCCCTTGCATGTATCCTTTCTTAGGTCAGCATCTTTTAACCCTTGTTGTTAATTCACACAGGTCGGAATCAAAGCTTGATAACAAAAACATTGCATTATGTTTCTTTGTTAGGTTAGCTTGTTTACTTTCTCATATTACATTACATTATGTATGTTTCAAGGAGTTAGGAATCTTTTACTTTCTCATATTGCATTACATTTTGTATGTTGCATGGAGTTGGTATTTTTAGCAATGGGAAATTATTTGTATTATGGCTTTTCATGTCATTTTACACGTTGGCGTATGCTTATATTTTTAATAAGGACCGATGATGTAGATCCTTGGCAATATGATGACACAAAAGTTGTTTTAAATACACTAGATGAAATCTTGTTATTTTCTCTTTGTCTTCATTATTCTTCTATATCATTCTCCTTCTAGTTCACTTGGGGCATCTACACCTCCCTATTATTCTATCCATTTCTATCACCTTTTTCGATCATCGATCGCCTTCTTTCATCACCCTATTGACACTCGAGGGGATCTCTCACTTCTACTAATTTTTCTTCCACCCCTTGAAAATTTTATCTGTCCACCATCTTTGAAGTGGCATCACTTATGGCACCCCAAAGAGGAGCAAATGTAGACACTTATAATTTAGCTCGAGCATTTTAAATACCTAAACTACGTTAATCATACCATTTCCCTGCAAATTGATGACATATCGTCAATAATGTTCATTTTCTCTTCTATCACCGTTAATTAGTTACATTACATTAATTAATTAACTCTTCTATCCAACAAATATGCCAATTAACGACCTTCCATTAATTAATCCCCCTTTCTATCTAGACTAATTAATTATTATTAATTAATTAGCTTCCTCTTCCATTAAATCAATAAATCATCATTTATTTGATTAAATTCCTCTCATAGTCTAAATCATGCTAATTATTCCTCTAAAAGCTTCTATAAGTTTGCTCACCTATTAATTAATCACTTGGGTTAATTAATAAATCCCCTCAAACCCCATGAGTCACTAAAGGACAAAATAAACTCTCCTAAGGTTGACTCAACCCCCTTTCAACCATCCTTATCCACAACTAACCCAACCTCTCTATTATCCCACATGTAAAGGGATGTAGAGATTATTTTATCCATTGGGCTATTTAAGGATCCCTCCTCCTAACTTTCTTTTTACACCTACACACCTTGCATGCTTATAGCTAATCTACAGGCATTTTATCTTAGAGCATATTTCATTTGAGCAAATAGCCTCATTCTTGCATTTCATTCATCCAAGATTTTTGGGTCATATGGAGAGAATAAAAATGGTCTTGTAGCCATACTTTGATGAGCTTCCATTCCCAAACCCTTGAAGATCAAACAATCAACTTTGATTGCCATGGATCTATCTAGGTTCATTTAGTGTTTTTGGTGATCTAAAGAGTAGAGATTCAAATGCTTAGCATATTAGTTTACTTTCTATTTCAACTTCTAATGCATAATGTTGGCATTTAGTCTTGTTTAGATCTTAACATGATGATATTTGTGTAGTTAGTTCATGTTTTGAAACTATTAAGGTGTTAGTTTCAATTACCTTTTCATAGCTAACTAATACATTGATACAAGATGGAAGACACACAAGCCATAAGAAACAAGAATAGTGATGAAACCATAATATAGATGAGGAGTGTGAGTAGGAGGATAGAGGTCCTCAAAAGAAAAACCAATTCGAGCTAGACCATTGTGTGATCAAATGGTATCATGACAAGTATGATCAAATGGAATATGTTCCTGCTTATGCACCTAGGGAAAGGATGTTATGATGTATATGTATTGATGGAGATGCCGACATGTGGCACACATCCCCTTATCTTATTATATCATTCTTATGATTTATTATGCTTAGGAGGTCAGCCTTAGTATTGGCCATAGGTTAGAATGGTATATATAGGGGTTAGAAGGTTATAGTTAAGGATCATATTGAGTATTGGAGTGTTATTGTATGGTTTGGAGGTTACCCCTCGAAGTGGTATTGGAGGTTGCCCCTAGAAGTGGAAAAGCTATTATATGAACGTATTGTCATCATTTATCTATATTTTGGTGTTCTCTCATGTTATTCGATGTATATGTTCCGATTTATACAAGTAATATCCTTACACAGTGGTGGTATCAGAGTAACCACCCGTGTTCGAATCCCACTCGGTTGGTTACGTCATGTAGTCAGGGGGCCCGTGGGGTGCCTAAACATCGGTGAAGTGGGGCTCGTACGTATGGGAGTGTGGGTGCAAACCCAACCTGAGTCGGGCTCTACGGAAGTGTGGTGGGATGTTATGATCCTCATGTGCAAATTTCACTAATGCCTCGAGGTTTTGGTGTAACGGTTCGTTACATTTGGTATCGAGATTTTCCACTTCGAGGGGCAACCTCCAATACCAAAATATAGATAAATGATGACAATATGATCATATAATAGCTTTTTCACTTCAGGGCAGCCTCGAATACCACTTCGAGGGGTAACCTCCAAACCATACAATAACACTCCAATACTCAATATGATCCTTAACTTCAACCTTCTAACCCCTATATATACCATTCTAACCTATGGCCAATACCGAGGCTGACCTCCTAAGCATAATAAATCATAAATGAATGATATAATAAGATAAGGGGATGTGTGCCACATGTCAGCATCTCCATCAATACATATACATCATAACATCCTTTCCCTAGGTGCATAGCATTCCTTCCCTCCTTGACATGTTTCGTCCCAAAACATAAGAAGAAACCATGTAATTAGTGTTTTGTAAATTTTTACACACTCGTGCCATGATTGATCATCCATCCATATGTGATCCTGGTCGATGATACATATCTGAACTAATATCCATATTCCATTGCACTACTTTGATTCCATTCGTGACCATAGTTTATCATCCTTGGATTCCATGCATAACCAACATAAGGATTCAATGCATAACCATAATAAGGATTCCATGTATAACCATAATAAGGATAACCATAATAAGGATTCCATGCTTCATAATTGTTGCTCCATTGATCCCTTGTATAAATAAAGTGATTATTCCTCCAATTACCTGTATATCTATATTGGTTGGAAATATGATGTGCCCTAGGATATCTCCATGATTTTTTTCTCTCATGTTGATGTGGATTTCCATATGTTGCAGTTGTAGTATCCTCAACCTTATCAACTTGTTTCTAAACTTTCTTTTCTTCTTCCACCTTTGCATTTGATATTTTATCTTGAGTAGATGAATCATCATTTCCTTCTTTTTCTTCATGTTCCTCTTTTGAATCATCCTTATTCCCTTCTTCTCCATATTCTAAATCATCCTCATGGTCTATATTGACTTTTCTTTGATTTCCATTAAGCCTGATATCCTGTAAAGTGACCTTCTTCTTTTTGTACCAAATCTTCATAAAATTATTTTTCATATTAATATTAATTTTCCCCAATGTCTCTAACCAAGGATACCCAAGAACAATATCCAAACCATCCATATATAAGGCAAAAAAATCTGAATGTAAAGTATATTTTTCCATAGTAAGTTTTAAATCTTCAAAAACTTGAATTTTCTTACCATTCACTTGAGCTTCTTTGATATTACTTTCTTGAATATGTAGATGTTGAGCCATATCCTTGTTGATGAAGTTATACTTGCTGTTAGGGTTTATGGAAACAATTATCTTATTCCTTTGAATGCATCCATGAAACTGAAATATGGTATCTTCCTTCTTGGGAGCTATAATATCTTCTTCTACATCAATATCTTATTTTTCTTCTTCGTCTTCTTCAACTTCTTACGCATTTGATTCTTGAATATATGCTACACCATCATCTTCCCTTGAATATTATTCACCTTCTTCTTCATCTTCTTTCTCTCTTGATTCTTCAATATATTCTTCCCCATCATCTTCCTTTGACTCTTCTTCCTCTCTGTGGTCCCATCTATCCATAAAAAGTTGTTCCATTTCCTCCCAAGACCAATCCTTCTTGTCATTTTTTAACTCAGAAAACCAAATCCATGTAGGACCACCAAGATAATGTGAAAACCTATTCCTTGTCATGAAATATGAGAAATATATATTCTTAAATTTTATCCACCATTCTTTAGCATCCATCTCACCATTTCCATAAAAATTTGTTATCCCCGTGATCATGATTAGGGTTTAGGAATTCTAAAAATATTTCAGCAGATGGATAAAAACACAAAGAACAAACCCTAACTGAAATTTCAAGAGCTTTCCGAAAATATAAATTTTGCTAAAAATACCACAATTTGCTTCCTGAAAAGTGAATTTATGAAAAAACCTAAAACACCAATAACATCCATAAAAAAGATCCAATGGAGCTGAAATTTTCAGATATTATGACTTAGAGTGTTTCCAAATTATGATGAAAAAATGGGAAAAATTAGATACCCTCTTCAAGATATATTCGAAACAAAAAATTAGGGTTTTTGCCCTAATTTTGGCCGAAATCACTTTGCTTTCTCGATACCACTTGGAAGGATATTACTTGTCTAAATCGAAATATATATAGCGAAATAACATGAGAGAACACCAAAATATAGATAAATGATGACAATATGATCATATAATAGCTTTTCCACTTTTAGGGCAGCCTCCAATACCACTTCGAGGGTAACCTCCAAACCATACAATAACACTTCAATACTTAATATGATCCTTAACTACAACCTTCTAACCCCTATATATACCATTCTAACCTATGGAAAATACTGAGGCCGACCTCCTAAGCATAATAAATCATAAATGAATGATATAATAAGATAAGGGGATGTGTGCCACATGTCGGCATCTCCATCAATACATATACATCATAACATCCTTTCCCTATGTGCATAACATTCCCAATATGAGTCATTTATGAAAAGTGTGCAAGTAAAAGGTGAGACCGTTAATGGAGGAAGTACATGTGAATTATGCGTAGGTGATAGAGCTACATCCATGGAATGAATAGGACCACGATAAGGAATCATAAAGCAGCAATAGTAGTAGTAGGTGGCGTAGAATAAACTACATCTATCACAAAAATGACACCTTCAAATGGTGGTAAATGAGGTTGTTCATCCATAGGTTGAGGATCATCTGTAGTATCAATATGTGGAATAGGAAGAATAGTATTAGGAGTGTGGTCATAGTACTGGAATGGGTCATGGTCATAAAGAACAATATACTCAATGCCCTCATGGAGGAATTTAACACAATGGTGTACAATAGAAGAAACATCCTACATGGCATGAAGCCATGGTCTACCAAGCAAATAGTTGTAAGAAACTGGGAAATCAATGATAAAGAACACTATGTTGATAGTTTTGGGCCTATAATAATAGGTAATGTAATGTGACCAACACATGGACGAACGGAACCATCATATGCATAGAGTGAGAGGCATGATGGACTAACATCACAAGTGGAAAGACCTAACTTTTCAAGGAATGACATAGGACATAGATTAAGCTCAGATCCATTATCAATTAAAGTGCGCTTGATACCCATATTGAGAATGTGAATCATAATATGCAAGGGTGGGTCATTATCAAAAGTGTTGAAATTAGTGGGAAGATTAGATTTGAATGATAAGTGTTGAGAAAATGCATCTACAAAAGTTTGATATACTGAGTTAGGATACATATTAGCACAAATGTGGGTAGTAGCTAGAAGATGTTGGACTCTATACCGTACATTAGGGTGCGTAAGAAAATAATAAATAATTGAGATATTCATGATGACTAGACTCTAGGATGATAAAGAGTGAGGATCCTATATGTGTGAAGATGGAGTTCAGGTTCACCAAAATGATTAACTAAAAATGTGGAATAATGGTAGTTAATCTAAACTAGGAACAACAGTAAATATAAATAAATAAAATCATTAAAAAAATATAGAAAGTGACTTAAGCAACTAAGTAAATGAAAATGTGAAACCCTAATTAATAAGTAGGGTTAGAAATAGATTAGGTAATTTGATGAGCTTGCTATATTGTTTCATAGAGATGGCTAGAGAAACAACGGGAGGAAACGCATCGTGTCGAAGTCCAAAAAATGCGATACGGGAAATTTTAGTGGACCAGACACTGGATAAGTACAAGGATACTAGTGGGCACCCTAGTCTAAAATATGGACACCCTGGTCTATGAAAAATATTTTTAACCTTCCTCCGAGGTTTCACTTAATGGTTTCCTTCCTTCACTTCCTGTCACACTAGCTTCACTACATTATGTCGTATCTCATTGGTAATAAATGATGAAGAAAATACCTACAAAAAAACCAAGACAAACATCAAACTTGTAAAAAAATAAATATGTGTGTGAAGGGGTCAGACTATCCTCAATTGCCACAATGGTGGACTTACTAACTGATCATTGCACTACATCTCAAACCCAATGTAGTTATATGTGCTTGGGTGTGTAATCATGCCCTAGGATGCTCTTATGTTAGTCGCACTTTGCAAAAGTAGTGAGTAATAACTATGTGTAGAAAATGTAATAGAATGTTGGATGGAATAGAAAAAAATTCCCTCCTATGTAATGTGATGCAAATAAACCAACCTAATGCCTTGTGATGGAGCTAGATGGATGCAAATGAATCCTTTGATGGATGTAACTTTAGGTGATGATAGAAGTGATTAGTGTTTGGTCCCTCATTATGGAAGGGAAATTTTTAGTGGTGAATTTTCATAATCTCGTGAAAATCGAGGATTATGGAAATTTGAATTGGTGAATATTTTGTGATTTGTAGCCAACTTATTCACTAAAAAATTCAACCGACATGTCCCTTATACTATTCATTTCACCTAGATTTTACACATATATAAGATCTTATGAATGTAATTCACCACCATTTCAAATCATTTCATGTGCATATTCACCGAAGTAAACATAAGTAACCTCTTAGCCATCCAACTCAAGCCATCCAACCCCTAACTCATCCCACCCCTGAGCCATCCAAACCTTGAGCCGTGACCCCAACCCCTTAGCTATCATCAACCCTGATTCATCTAACCTCGAGCCATCCAACCCGTAACTCATCCAACCCCTTAGCCATCCAACCTTGAGCCATCCAACCCTCATCCGTCCAACCCCTTATCCATCCAACCCCTCATCTATCTAACCCATTAGTCATCTAGCCTCTCGGCGGTGAGCATTCCAACCCTTAAATCATCCAAACCTTTGCCATCCAACCACGAGTTGTCCCAAGCCTTTTCCATCCAACCACTATCATCTAACCCTAAACCATCCAATCTCAGAGCCTTTGAACATAAGATCTGTCCCTAAGTAGTCATGAATACTAGAAATCAGGGTAAGAAGGTTACTAATTCAGCCATGGATACTAGAAATACTTTTCTTGGTTATTTTGGAAAATCACAAAAAATGAAGGGGTTTTTGCATTAGCTGAAAATATTGGTATGTGGCATGTGTTATTTACAAGTTATTTAATCTTACAATATTTAATAATTATGTTTTTCATACTACTCTTGGAACTGTTTGTACTGTGTAAAAATTTAAATATAGATAAAATTAATACTATATTTGTAGAATTATATGCAAACGTTTCAGAAATTACTTCACAAAATAATCAATTTAAATATATTGATGATCCATTATATGTTGAGGAAAACATTATGTCCCTTGATGACATAGAAGTACAAGAAAATTCATCGAATTCTCATGATACACTAGCAGAGGAAGCTTCTACTCCAAGGTCTATTTCGAGAAAAATGAGACATGAGAATCAAGATATTCCTGTTGAGATCCCAGATGCAGAAGTTGAACCCCAAGAAAAAAAAAAAAATGTCAAAAGAAAGAGGACAAACTGGACAATTGGAAGGAAATTCCAGTTCGAATGGGCTACAAAATATCTGTTTATTGAACCTGTGTACACTGAAAATGGTAATGATGTTCCAACACAATGTCGATGTAAAATATGTGGTTGGAAATAGGGGAAGGATCACATGATGCAACTCAAACTAGACACAATTGAAAAGCATTGTGGGAAAATATACATTTCCCAAAAGCAAAAGGATGGCAACATAGTCAGAACATATAAATGGAAAGATGCAAAATATTGTCTACATGTCAAATACGCAAAAGAATATGAAAAGGAACAAAAACGTATGAAATATGTGAATGAAAAAGGTGGGACCATAGTAGCAAGATTGAGAAAAGCTATGGAGGCAGAAATGCATGCAAAAAGTATTCAGTTTGCTATCGTATTCATATATTCAAAAAGGGAAGACCAATGTCGATTTTGGAGAAAATAAAATTTTGTATCAGGTTATTGGTCTACAGAACATTCCTCAATCTCATTGGTCGATATACAATATGGCTGGAAATTACAAAATGTCTATCTCTAGTAGAAAAGGAGGATCTGAAATTGTGTGTTCAAAAGGCTAAGTATATTTCCCTTTCAATAGATGAGGTTACTGCAGTTGATAATACTTCATGGATTTGTATTCATGTTTATACATTTGCTAATGAAATAAGAACTCCACACCTCTTAGCAATTCATAAAATGACTGAGAATTGTAATTCTAAAAATATTTATAAATTGGTGGTCTCAAATCTGAAGGATGTCACCAGAATGGATGACTTTTCCATTGCAACAAAATTAGTTTGTGTCGAACCGATGGTGCAACTATAATGTAGGGAGCCATAAATGGTCTCTACATTAGACTTCAAACAACTATTGCTTTGTATATGGTTTTTATCCATTGTATGGCTCACAGAATGAATCTGGCTTACAAAATTGTGAGCACATTTGAAAATGTAGCTAGAGTGGAGGAATTGATACGTGAGTTGCATGCTTATTATTCTAGTAGTCCAAAGAGATTTTTGGAATTTCAAAAATTTGCAATTGGACTGACAAAGGGAAAAAATCTTCTCAAAGATGTAGATACCAGATGGATATCTATGTATGAACCTGCCTATAGAATATTTGATGAATATCCTTCATTGACAAGATTTATGTATAAATACCACAGGGATGTAGATAAAGCTAAAGATCTATTGTGCCATCTAATAGACATAGAAACTTTAATCACACTCTGTGGTATTTTCCCATGTTGAGGGAGCTTAATATCTTAATGAAGCATGCACAAGATCGTTCTTTCTACATAAAAAACTTCATAAGACTCAAAAGATGTGTGTGTTGGAGTCTCGAAAGTTTATATATTTCTGATGGAAGTTTTCAGGGTGCTGCTTTTGAAAACTAGAATGCATTGATTTGAAAAATCCCAGGTGCTTCTTAAAATACAATATACATGATCATCTATGTATAACAACACATGGAAAGGAGATTCCACTTCATACATTCCAAAAAAGAGTTGATATGGTTGTCTCGAAATAGAAGAAGTAAAAGTGACACAGAATTTATATGATGCAGTATTAATGGAAACTAGAATAAGTTGAGAAAGATCTCTGAATCGTTAGCTAAAGAGATCCGGGAAATATTCAAAAATGAT
This sequence comes from Taxus wallichiana var. yunnanensis, assembly GCA_018340775.1. Lineage (NCBI taxonomy): Eukaryota > Viridiplantae > Streptophyta > Pinopsida > Cupressales > Taxaceae > Taxus > Taxus wallichiana. The sequence goes on along the minus strand of CM031243.1, from coordinate 362,974,348 downwards.
AAAATTCTTAAGTGATATGGGAGTTGTAAATCCATAGTTTTGGAATTTTTAGGGGAAAACCTTATACATCTATCAGTCCTTTATTTTTCAAAAACATGAGTGATCTAATTGACCATTTCTCTAAGATTAAAGAGATAAACAAAGTTTCTGTAGAAGGTATTTTACAAAGAAAAATACTTAGTTCCCAGTCAATGGATTTTGCTAATACTATGATAAGACAAGTTCAACTTCTACAAAACCCATAGGATTATGGTGCCATCAAAAGGATTTGGAAGGATATTTGTTCCAATAGTATTCTAAGTGAATATTTGAGTGAGTATATTAAGTTGTATGAACTCTTTGTCAAACTATGATTCTGGGTTTTGTGGAAGATGAGAGGGTTTTCAGTGCACTATCCTTTTTAAAATCAAAAGTTCAAAACAGATTGGACACGAATCTAGAAAGTTGTCTGAGGTTGTATGTATCACATTACTCAGTGGAGTCTTTCCCTTATGATAGAGCACTCACATTATGGAATTCACTAGTAGAAAGAAGAGGAGTTAGTAATATTCTTCTTGACCCAGGGGATGGAGACACATCCACAGATCATGCTACAATTGATTTCCAAGACACGAATGAAAGTGTTGATCCAGGACTGTTTCAATTCACATAGATTTCATTATAATAATTTAATGTAATAAATTATAACTATTGATGTATTTCATACAAAGATTACAACTTTCAATAAATGCAATATTTTTTTTTTATATTTGGTTTTAAACTGAAATAAGAAAATATTTGTCTTTTATATCTATTAATTGATTTATTTTACATCTGCAAGAAATTATAAACGTAAATATTTTAAATAAACAAAATCAAGTAAATATAAGCAACATTTACATAAACAAAGCGACATAAACATCATTTGTATTATGTAGAAATCAAATAACAATATATAGTTACAATTCCAATTCCCAAAGTACTCTTGAAATTGTTCTCTCATGTGGATTACTTTATGAAGAAAAGTATAAATTCATAAAGCATTTTTGGTCAATATAATTAAAAAAAGGGTTTGTTAATACATTTCAAAGCTTTCAGACAAGTTCTGTCATATAAGGACACATTACGAGGTCATCCTCTTTTCTACCTATGATTCTAAATCATAATTGTCCTTACGCTCCTCACGGAATAAAAACAAAAAAAATTGGTGGCCACTATCTTTTAATTCCTACGCCAATGTCGAATTGTGACAACACACTTGTCACATGGTGAACTTCACTAACATATTGAATTTCTTATGTAGCAGGAGAAGCTTGATCTTTTTCTTGCGTTAGAGGTGGAGGAATTTGTTGTGTCTGTAAAGAGCTATCTATTATAACTCTTGATGCCTGCAAATCTTGTGCAGTGGTATTGATATTTTTAAGAATATTTTGTTCCTCCCTCGCTACATCTCCTACTGACAAAAGTGTTGCATCTATGTCTGTATTTTCCTTCAGTAAGACTTCTAGATCCATCTTATGCTCCTTGATTATTCTTCTCAATGTATTATTTTGTTTATTTATTACTATCAGTTTTTCCTTCAACTATACAAACACTAATTCAATTTTGCGGGCATTCTTTAAATGTGCTTCAAAAACAACTTGCTTCTTTCTTTAATTTTTCATATTTTTCCTGTAAAATAGAAATAACAAATTTTAGTCTATTAGATAAGTTAAAAAAATATATTACAGTGCTTATAATATTAGGATTTTGCATGTAAAACATAAAGCCCACTCACCACAACTTTTTATTTTTCATCATTTTATTAAAACATTTGTCTTGTCTTTAGCCCATTTGTTGTAGTAAGCATGTGCTTCAACATTCAGATTCTCCAACTTGTTTAACATTATGTCTATAATTTCATCATTGTAATTATTAGTATAGGAAATTTTCCCTGACTGAGCTTTATTTAGAAAAACATCCTTCCTTGTCGGTTGGCTCTCTACGGCAGTGAACAATGAATGCCTTTGAGCGTGATTATGGTATCTTGTATTTATTTCTTTTATCAACATTTTTCTCCTCTCCCAAGACTATACCAAATCCACATCAGACATTACACCTCTTGAATTGTTGCCCCCATACTATCTGATATCATATTTTCTAATATAAAATGTGTCTTTTCATCATCTGTTTGTGGAGCATTTGTTGGAGGAGGAGGAGAGTCATTGTCTTGTACATCATGCACATTTTTTTGTTGTGGTTGAGGTGGAGTAGATTGAATCATATCATGAGTGTCAAAATAGTTTCCCTTGTCAACATCACCAATATCAATCCCAAATACTCCTCATCAAGGGAAATGTTGTTGAAAAGCTGTGAGGTCATTACACTTAAAACACCTCCTAGTGAGAGTCTAGGAAATTCTGTTGTTGCAGGATGAACTGTTCCAATTGATTCTATAGAAACCTTATATTCTTGCTCCTGCAGATCTTATTTTTGTTTGGACTAAACGTGTTGGCGGTATTGGTGGCCTCCTTGCAAGTGGAATGTGCTCAGAAGATATATTACCTGCAAGATGCAAACAACAAATTGTTAGAAGCCATTATACGGTTAGGCCTTGTAAATTCTAAAAAGTAGTAACGTAATAAAACATGCTAAATATTAAATATTACAATTTACCTTGCACGTTTGGAGATGCAAGTGTAACATTTTGATCTTGTGCATCAGAATGAGTTTGATCATCATCACCCGTTTCAATAGTTTCTAAATACAATAAATGTAAAAAGAACAATAGAAATATTAAAATACAGTACTACCTACATAATCTATATTAGTTGTTTGAATTAGTTAATTATATCAATAGAAAAATTCATACATGTAGTTAAATGTGATGGTAGACGTGATGCACATAACGACCCCCTAGGTCACTTTTGACGAGGAGCTCTTATTGGTGTTGATTCTGTGAATCCATGTCAGAATCAGCAGAGACCTCTGCAGGGGCTTTACCTCAAGCAATTTCCTCCTTATGAGTTGTTGCAACAATAATTATTCTCTGTAAAATAAAATCTTACAATTATTATTTTATTGAAAAATATTGAATTTGAAATCGTTATAACAAGAAAATTGTAAAAGTAACAATTACTTGTTGTTCTTCAAGAGTGAGACCAATCATTTTATCATTAATTGCAGTTGGAATTTTAGCTTTCTAAAATTCATAGAATGCTTCTTGATAGAAAGCAATAATAAAATTGCAATAAGAGAATACAGTCTTGGATTTATCAGATTGATTGGCATTGCGGGCACGAGAGACATCTATTTTTATTCGGTTGGACAAATATGTGCACCAATCGAATTGTTGACCTGCTAGTGTCCATAATAAATATTGAACTACCCAATATGGAATGTCTGTAGATCTTCCTTGTAATACAATCCTGGCCTAAAAAATTGATGCAAATGTAAGAAAGAATTGGTTTGTAATACCTTGAAGAAGTAGGCCTCATGATGAATGATTAAGAGGAGCTGCAATAATAGAAAAAATGTTAGAGGATTGGGTGGTGGAAAAATGTTAAGAGAAAAATAATTTGAAAATAATAAACTTACCATCAACCTACACACTGTAATGAGACTCCAAAAACTTTTTATCTTCATTTGTGAGGACATCCTTTGTAGTAACAGTGACTTATTTTCGAATGGTAACCCAATTAACCGATGTACGTCTGCGAGCTCAATTGTGAATGAAATTTGATGATGTCTCGGATGCACCAAGAGAAAAAAATTTTTTCCATCATTCTCATTGTAAGAGGCAAGAAGGTAATCAAGCACTGAAGTATCAGTATCAAATTGGGGCATGTCCACAAGCCCGGTAAATTCTGATTTTTTTGAGCCAATCCTTTTGTGCATCTTTTACTTTTAGAAGGGCTACAATCTGTGGGCACATGAGGTTTTTGTATTGGAATTTGGGTGTAGGAGTAGATGTGGTGCTTTCCATTGTTGAAATTTGGGAGAAATTTGAAAATTGGAGAGCTCAGAGCACTAGAAATTTTCATAGAAAAGTGAAGAAATGAACCTTGTAGGGGTATTTATAGGGTTCTAAATGGGTCAAAGGACACATGGGCTGAAAATTATTAGCTATCCAAGGTGGCCACCCAACCCATAATTAATAAACCCATCCAATACTCAACCATCCAACCATTAGCCATCCAACCCCTCCCAACGTCCAACCCACCGTCCAACTCTTTGTTCAACCCAACTCCTTAACCGTCCCAACCCTCAACTGTCCAATGTCTTTAATCATCCATCCTACCCATCGAACCCTAGTCGTCCAACCCCCTAACTATCCTACCCACCCATCCAACCCTTTGCCATCCAACCAACCCATCCAACCCACCCGCCCAAACCCTTAACCATCCAACCGACCCGTCCAACCCCATAACCATCCAACCTAGTCGTATAACCCTTAACATCCAACCCACCCATCCAACCTACCCTTCCATCCCTTTGTCATCTAACCCATCTGTCCAACCCTTAGCCATCCAACCCTTAATCATCCAACCCCTCAACCATCCAACCCACCCACCAACCTTCCCACCCAACCTACATGCTAACCTTCCCGACCTACTTTACGAAACTAGGGAAAATTTCTCTCTGAAATCGCCTTTGCCACGAAACATTTTTTCATAAATTCACCAATGATTCGAAGTTGATTTTTGAGATTTTCCAAAATTTCTAAACTAATTTTTCAGAGGGACCTTCTTAAAATGAACCTTGGATTATGGTTTCATAAATTTATATTTATATGGTTCTCTTGATCTAATTTCATAATTAACCCCAAAATGTTGAGAAAAGAAATATAAATGCTCAAACGGCCATAAAGTGCCCAAAAAGTGAAAAAGTGGGGAAAGGATCAAGGTGCCCCGATTGGGACCAGAGCCTTGTTGGTGCCCCATTACTAACTTGGGTGCCCCATTCGAGATAAAACAATGCCAAATGGTAGAACTGACTGGGTGAGTAGATGCGGGAGGTCGGAAGTGATGACAACAAACAAAGTAAAATGGACAAAGGACAAGAGTTAATTAGTACTTTATTCACTCAAAAGCATATGAATAGTGGTATGAGACCGAGACTAAACAATGTATAAGGTGCATGATTCAGTGTCTATAGTTCTCATCATGTATTTAAAATCTATTATTTCCCATCAAATGTTATGTCATCCCATTCTAAAAGAATATATATATAAATCGTTAACTTAGGTGTGCTGGTGTAGGTGTTAGGCCAATAGGATTTCATTAGAATTTAAAAAATAAAATTTATATTTTAGTGTTATTATATGAATATAACTTATTATAAATGATCTCCCATATAAAAAAATAAATATCACATCCTTTGATGCCTCATTGATGTTACCATATCCACAATTCTATTAGGAGGTTGTTTCTACTTGATCTTGAAGAAGAAACAAGTTGAATAAAATAAGCAATTCTTTGGTACTACTAATTGAAGAAGTAAAATCTCTAGCCAAATGTTGGTCAAGACCGAACATCTCTCAAAATAAAAAATCCAAACATCTATGGTTCTCATTAGTCATTAGTTCTTGAGATAATTATATGAGTCTACGAAGAGGCAAACTAATCTCCCTCTTATCTCATAAGAAGGATAACATTAACAAAAATGGTCCAAATTTTTAGGCTCCAAATAGAAAATTTAAAAATATGATGTTTAAAATTTTTGATAAATTTGGTGGTCTGTTTATATGCAAAGGTGATGTGAAAAATATGAATTATTCCATAGAAACCCTAAAATTACAAGATAATTGGAATTGAGGATAACTTGGAGGTCGAATGAGCTCATCCTAAATGTGAATACATTAACTACAATAATGTTGAATCTTTGAGGAAAGAGGCTATAAGTATCGATCCATTTAGGAAGAAGGTATGCTTTATAGATCTCATCTTCAATACCATTATTTATCTCTTTTTGGAAACACTTAGTGCAATGAATTAAAATATACGAATTCATGTATTATATGTCATCCATTTCCCATTTCAACATCAATCTTAGTTGAAAATGGAACTACACATTATTCTTACTACACACAAGTTTATAGATTCTTAGACATGTCTTCATTTATTCCAAGCATACACTACCAAGAAATTCCTTTCAAAGATAAAGACCATGATTAAATGTCACCTCAATGAAAAAGGGTTTACAATATTTCCAAACACATTTTTAAAATTTAAACTTATCAATATGTATGATAAGTATGATAGTGTTTAAATTATCATAATTTTTTTATCACCAAACTCACCTAGACATCTTGTTATGAAATAAATGAAATTTGTAATTTATGTCGGGAAAATTTTAGTGGCTAATTTTCATAAACTCGCAAATATTAGGGATTTTGGAAATTGGAAATGGAAAATTTTTAGTAGTTGGATGCCGCCTAGTTCGCCAAAACTTTCAAAGACAAGTCATTTGTATGGGTGAGTTCACCTATTATTTATACGTAAAAATTAATTTATACATGTATTCACTGAGGTATAATACATCACCCGGGAGGTTGTAGGGGGTACTTTAATAATGACATCCATCAAAGAGAGACTGTCATCCAATTTAGGTTATACGAACAACCATTGTAGGTCATCCAACCTAGGTTTGATGACAGATGATGGATGACCGTCTAACCTAGGTTGATGATAGATAATGTACTGACCGCCCAACCTGGTTGATGACCGGGTTGGAAAAAATATAATATATACGGTCGTCAAACCCAGGTTTTGATGGTTGGGTTGGATGATTGACGATGGACAATTGTCCAACCCACATTGGACGGCTATGTTGGATGATAGATAATGTACGACCATCCAACCCAGGTTGATGACCGGGTTGGATGGAAAATAATCTATGGTCATCCAACCCGGGTTGACGGTTGGATTGGATGGAAGATGATGGACATATGTCTAACCCAGTTAGACAAACTGGGTTGGATGGTAGATAATGTATGGCCATCCAACCTAGGTTGATGGATGGGTTGGATGACATATAATGTATGGTCATCTAACCCAAGTTGGACAACTAGTTTGGACACGAGATAATGTGCGGTCATCCAACCCGGTTGGATAGGGTTGGGTTGATGACATAAAGTTGTCGGCCAGTTGTAATGGTAGGATGATAGATAATGTACGGTCATGCAACCTAGGTTGGACGAAAAATAATGTATGGTCATCCAACCCAAGTTGGATGGTTGGGTTGGATGGTAGATGATGGATAGTCATCCAAACCAAGTTGGATAGCTAGGTTGGATAGGAGATAATGGATGACCTTCTAACCTAGATCAAATGACCGTCATAGTCTTCCATACAACATAGGTTGGATGTTATCCAACCTAGGTTATATTGAAGATGATGGATGGCTGTCCAACCTAGAAGGATGGCCATCCAACACGGGATGGTCGATCCAACTCGGGATGGATGACCGTCTAACTGGATGGATGGCCATCCAACCTGGGTTAAATGGTCTTCCATTGTTTGTCATCAACCCACCATCCAAGCCGGGTTGAGGGATGCTATCATCTACCGTATAATCTAGGTTGGATGGCGCCTAACCTAGGTTGTATGGAAGATGAAGGATGACCATCCCATTTTGTCGTCTTTGCCATGAAACAATTTTTTAGAAATTTTCCATTGATGCGAAAGTCAATTTTGGATATTCACCACCAATTATAAACTAATTTTTTGGAGGGGGTCTTAAAATGAACCCTAATTTATGTAAGGAAAGAGTTTCTTGAGGAGGGGAAAATTGACTCACCAAATGCAACAAATATGTATCAATTCATCTTCACCATTATTCTCCTTACGTATTTCAAACTAACATCTATGACACGATTGCAAATCAATGGTGATTGGAGAAATTAATATGATTGGGGATATAAACCTACTATGTCCCCTTAATGTTTATAAGAATTTATAAAATAAATAAAGAATTTCTATATTAAAAATATTGTCAAAAATATTTAAAAATTAGTATTTGACACAATTAAATAAATATTCTGAATAGTTATGAATGTATATGTATAGTCGTTTATGGTTATTACCAAACCTCTATGAAAAATTATGGGATCCTAATTCCGGGTACACACATGACACATAAATGACACACAAGACATTACAATATATAATATGAAAAAATTGTGACATTACTAGAGGTGTGAAAAAGTGAGAAGAAAGTATTGAATCTAGGTTCTCGTGATTTATAATTGTCTAACATGATTATAAGTGTGTGAAGAAGTGAGAAGAAATTACTAAATTTGGGAACTTGTGATATGTAATTGTCTAACAAGATTAGAAATTTTCTCATTGTGGTTAATACAAAGGATGATGCATTTATATCATGGGGTTTTTACCTTTAAAGGTTTTCCTTATGTTAAATATTGTGTTTAATACTCTGTGTCATTTTGTGTGTTTCTCTAGTTATTTAAATTTGTACATTTATTCAATCCTTGTCAACATTATTATATAAAAAAATGTTTAGTTGATCCTATTAACCTTGGAAAATGTAAGAATCATTAGATTTTGATTTCAATCCAACATTACTGTGATGAATGCCTTGATATACATGTATGTAAAATATGGCCATGTATACAAGGAAAGTGAGTTATTTGACAAAAACATTGAAGAAAGTGTGGTTTTATTGAGAAAAAATCATTTTTGTACATTTACAAAATGACCTTGTTTAGAAGGCCTTGGATATTCTAAAGAAAATGTTATTGACATTGTAGATTCAAACTGAATAACCTTTTCCAACATCCTTTAGATGTATCCTAGAATAAAATCTCTATAGTTTGGCATGGCGATCCATAAATAATAATTAGAGGATTTTTTTTTTATATTATAGTCATGGATATCCTCATATACATGTACACAAATTCTGGAAGAATGCAAAAATCACACATATTAATTGACCAAATGAAACATCTAAATGTTGTTTCACATAAGGATATGATCGTAGCCTATACACAATCCAAAATTATTTATAAAGTTAAGAGTTATATAGACAAATGGATTTGGTAGGTATAATGCCAAAATCCACAAACTATTCTAATATCCTCCCACATTGTAAAGAAAATTAGATCTTTAAAACAAGGTATAAAGAGTTGTAAAAAATTAAATGTTACACCCTTGATCTGGGGTCATATATTGAGATATGTATGGGAGAAATATGGCTAACATAATCTCTTATCATGTCATATCTCATTTACTTATGCTTAATAGGTCGGACTACATGGTTTAACAACATAATAATGTGTATATAGAACTTAGTAACTCATAGATAATCATCATTTGAGAACTTGATTCTTATTGTATGCTTTTGAGGTCACCCCCTCAAGTGGCTAAATCATTATACTTGCATATTGTTATATTTTCTCTATTTTGGTATTCTTTTGTGGTCTATTGCTTCTAGTATTTAGATATATCTAAGAAATTTCTTTACAAGCAAAGATTTCGATTGTGCTTGAATTTAGGCCAAAATTAGGTCAAAACCTTAATTTTGAAGATTCAACTATATCTCCTAAATTTTGGAATTTTTTTATGAAATTTATTAAGTGAAGTGGAAAACTTAGTCAACTAAGAATATCTCTAAAATTCAAGCTTTTTTAACCTATTTTGCAAAATTTATAGTCATTCTAAGTTTTTTCATAAATTCACTCCATAAGTCACAATTTTAGGAAATTTTCTAATTTCTTACATTTTTGGAATTATTACCAAAAATTAGTTAGGTTTTTTTCTATATTTCTCTTTATTTGGTAAATAACCATATGAAACATCAAACCCTAAATTTCTACCCTAATCCCTATACCCTAAGAACTAAACCATGCATTAGAATAGGGAGATCAACTAGAGAGGAATGACTCCAAATATAAGAAAGATATGGATTATGAGTCTTTAACTTATTTCATATGAGAGGAAGTCATCCATCTTCATGAGAACATAATTATAACCTCACTAATGTGAAGGAAAATATTGATAATATTTTGCACTTAGTGAATGTGAAATGAAGGTGGAGTTGATAATAACTTGCACTTAATAAATAGTGAAATAAAAGAAAAAAATGAATCAATGAGGGAGTTGATGGTCATTAGATCATTCATGACTACAATCATGAATTCACATTTAAGTCACAAAGTTTCGTCAAGCAATGCACACTCAAATTTAAATTAGGCCAACAATGGTGGATCTTCTCCATAACATAGTGGATCTTCTAATGAATGGTGAAACATGGTTCCAAAAGCATAAATGCAAAGGAATTGATCCATTAACATAGATTAACCAAATGGATTTTTATTTGCATTAAGTTTGATGTGGACATAATTTCATAATGACATCCTTGTATATGGAACTAGAATAGTTCATTTGGTATAGATGGATGTGCGAGAAGAAGAAAAATAAGGGTCTCCCTATTACCTAGTCAATGTTCACAAATGAGCTCCAAACACACTACATGAATAGTTTCAAAAGTAATTATTTCATCCGTATAATACAACTATGAAAAATAGGGACAATCAAGGATTATATGCAATAGTTCTAAAATATGTCCTTACATGTGTATGTCATGTTAAATGATCTATTCTAAATGATCTATTCGGGTGGTCTCAAAAATAACATATAAATTTATGTTCTTCTTATTAATCCAGGTTTGATATCAAAATCCATGATATTTTATTGTCATTTGGAGGAAAGATATCTAGTAAAATGGAGGATAAACACTACTCACATGAAGCACATGATTCCAACACAATCATTTCCTTGACCTTCCGATGGAATCCTCAAAAAATTGAAGAGAAGTGATTAAAAGTTATATGTTACTAAAATTGTGATAGAAAATTAAGGAAGGTACATAATGTGTTGAGAATAAATTTTTATACATTGAAGGTCCCATTGAGGAAGAAGATAAGGATGAAGTAGCTAGTGAAGAGGAAGAGGTTCCTGAGATCAAGGCTAAATAATCTCAATCAAATATTTATTTCCATGTAATTTAAAATATTATCATTATAATACCACTCAAGGTATTTGGGTTAATGAATAAATAAAGGGTGACAATATAAATTGACTTTAGAAGTACTCACAAAATCATCAATCATAAGTTGTCTTGTACTTAAATTGTTATATTTATCAATCCCCATAATTTCAAGTCATGTTTGTAAATGGAGGTAAAGTTAGTGTTTCATTAAAGTGTCATACGATTAATATATCCATGAGAGATTACCTACTAAATAACACAATGTATACCATTTTAATGTGGGACACAAACATCTTTGTAGGATACATTGTCTTGAAAAGGGGCATATTATGAGGTTTTTAAACACATTCATGTAGATTTCAAATACAATTCTTCAAATGACATTGTATGATGATATACAAATAATTATTACAATGTAATATATACATGAATATTACATATCATATTTAAATGGATTCACTTAGTTGAAAAAATTACTGCAAATGGTTACATACGAATTCACTTAGTAGGATTTATTCTTTTGGATGGTTTATAAGATTCAGGTTAGTACACCCAATTCGCTATGGATCATTTACAGATTCAAATAGTAGGTCCAATTACTATATTCTAATTTATATTTAGTTAATCTTACTTGAATATATGTGTATGTATTTCACACATTTTCACCTTTTAAGTTGATTTCCCACACATTCAAAATAATGGGAAAATATGTGTACACATTTCATGATTTTATTTTTCATTATATTTTATTTACTTATTTTGTATTAACACATTTATTGTAATTTAATACATATTTTGGCATGTGGCACGTATGTTCACATGCACATCTATACACAAAAATAGAGGGAAAAAATGATAGTCTTGCATGCATTTTCTTCATGGGAGGTTTATGTTTCATTTATATTTTAATAGAAAAATTAAATTACTAGATTAATATGGGGGAAAACAAATAGTATACCTAAATATGGATCTATTGAAATTTGGAAATCAATCCTGGAACTTATCTTAATCTATAAAGTTTTGTGTAATAGTTTGACTAATTACTACATGCCTGTCTTAATAAATACTATGGGAAATGTCGACACTAAAATTTTCCTCCATAATTTCTATTTCATTAATGTATGTATTAGGAATAGGATGTTGTTAAGTGTAATTAGTAGTAGCGTCGATGGAAGATAACGGCGCCACATGACGCATTGACGCCAATAATGTGTAAGTACGGTAATATGTACAATAGGAATGTTGTAAAAAGTAAATATTTGTTGTAAGTGGTCCGGTAATGTTAAAATGTCAAAGTTGGGATAAGTAGAGAAGTAGGGTCTACATGATTAGGAATTAGAAATATTATATTTGTAATAAGGACAAAGAGTGATGTCATAAATATTTTGTGTATTTTATTTGTGGAAAAGTCTAAAAGGTGGAACCCATGTGAAATGATAAGATTTATCTTATCTTAGAAGATAAGCCTACATGTAAAGGCAAGAGTTTAGGCATGAAATATGATTGGCGGAAGAGATTTCCTATCCTATCTTAGAGATAAGGTGGATAAGCCTAAATTCCTATAAATAAAGAGGCCCCCTCATTTAGCATATAGAAGGAAGTAGTGAGAAATATTGTAAGTGTGTAAAGGAAGCCATCATTTTGAAGGTGTAAGAAGTGTAATTGTGAATTTCTCCCATAGTTATATGTTGGAAGGCAAGTGAATTCAGTAAGTACCTCATAAGATATGTAACAATTTATTGTTGATATTATAATTTACAACTTATATTTCAGATTTATCGTTTTCCTTCTTATCATACTACATGTTTGTCTTAAAAGCTAAAAATAATCATATTCCCGAAGAAATCATAGTTCTAGGTAGGTCACACTTTTTATTAGCCATCAACAAGTTAAAACCTCATTCTCAAAATATAATAAATATCTTTAGACATCTAGCTACCATAAAAACTGAAATATAGTATTGTGCACTCTTTTTGGATTAAGTTGGATATAAAAAAATTCATCTAGCCAACTTTGTATAAATATAATGAATTTTTCCTAACAACCCTAATAGCCACATTTTTAATCCACAAACTTCCGTAGTTAGCTAGTTTTCATTTGAGTGGTAAATATTGTTGCAACGATCACCTTTATAAGAAAATTCATATAACCCATTATAAGGCCTCACACCTCACATCATATGGTTATCTAGGAGATAAAAACTAAGAACCCAATTTCTAAATCAATATTTGAATCATATTCTACTAGCTCTAAGTCTACACACATCATGAAAAATAATTGTAGGCCATATATGAATTTGTTCCACATGCCAAATATCATTCATGTGTTCCATATGTCTTAATAGGTCCTTCATTTTGTAAACACATTATGATAAAAATATTGCAAACATATCACTAGGTGCGGAACTATGAGAGTTTGATGCCTCTTTATATATTTCTACGTATGAATGATGGGGTTCTACACAACCCCAAAGGGGTAAACCCTTTATGTTCTAAGAAAATAAGAAGAATAAGAATCCATGATGAGAAACATAAGTGCAGGTCCATAAATTAACCATAGAAAAAAGATACATACATAGAGGAAGACCATGCTATAAGAAATATTTAGTCATAGTCAATAGAAGATAAATATAGGAAAAGAGGATAAGGTCATTGTATGCACCCAAAATTGCATGGTGCTACATTAATGGACATGGTAAAGTCTCCAATGATGATGTATTTATTTTCTAGAATAATGATGAGATCCATATCCTCTCCCTTTACCTTTAGCATGCATATTTTGCCTCATTTATCCTTGTTTCTAACTTTTCTAGCTTTTCAAGCCTTTGCGAGCAATCTTCTATTCATTTTGTGGTTGTCATGACTTTAAGTCATGTAACCACAATGGTGGTTATGTAACCACTGGTATGTCTAGAAAGGAGGTTGTGTAACCACCATGGAAGTTTTGTAACCACCACCCGCAGATCGGTGGTTCTCGTGAATTTTATCCGAGAGTTCCAACTGTGTGTTTTTGGGTGCATGTTTCAAGTTCATGAATGATTTTCTCACACGTTTCTTGACCATTTCACTTGATTTTTAGCTTGATGATTTTATGTTGAAGTTACCTTCTCAGTTTACTATATTTAGATTATGAGCTCCCTCTTTCCTTGATGATTTGGCACTTCTTGATTGCCACTTGTTCCAGACTCTTTCTTCCTCACATTTCTATAAAAACAAAATTTTACCTAGATGATGGGTTGGAGATTTTTCATTTGAATTGCATTATATGCTACCAAAATATTGTTGATAATTACAAAGACAACATATTACATAATAAATTACTCTATTCCTTCCCAATATTGCTTTTGTGGCTAGTTTACCTACAACCAACCACCTCCAACACTTTTCTTGATTTCTTCTTGCAACAAGATATCATTACATACCTGGATCATCTGAATTTTCATCTCTAGAAGAGAAGATGAGAACACATTTATCCCATCACCATACTTGGGAAGATGTCATTGTCAAAAGTAACCGTGTTGGGGATGTAGTTATATTTCTTTGAATCTTTCATCTAAACATTGTTAGTTAGACTAAATAAACATATTTTCTTTTTAGAGATAGAATTACAATTTCTTCATTTCTACGATTGTGTGCATATGAGAAATCTTTTGCTAATATCTTCTTCCTTTTTATCCTTATAGATCTATAAGGGAAATGATTTGGAGGAAGACTCTGTGTCTATGCTTCCTCATTTTATTTCTTCATTATTAATTGATTACGCACATGTCATTTTGTATTTTGCTAGGGAAATAAAAATTGCTTCTAAGAATATTTCCTTTCTTTACGTGAATATGAGGTAGAAGAATTTAGAGAAAGTAAATTTCCAAAATTATAAATTAGAGTAAATATTCTATTAAATTAGATTTAATTCCACACCCCACAATATAGGAATAGATACATCCAAATATTCACTATTTGTTTTGTTTTAGTGTAGAAATAGATTGTTGTTTAGATTAATTTTGTTGTCCGTGTCTATAAAATTTATTTTATTTAATTTTTCAATAACTAGAAAAACCCAAAAATATAGTTTAGAAGTTAATTAGATTTATTTGTTTATTTCATTCAAAATCTTCATTGGAAAATACAAAAACAATTAGATAGTTTGCTTTAATTTCTTTGATTAAATACTTGCAAATCAAACTTAATTAAATTAAAAGAGGAAATCAATCATATTTTTTTTAATTCAGTTTATTTGTTTATTTATTTAAAGGTAGGAACTTAAGGTAATTTAGAATTGGAAATAACACAACTCATGTTTCCTTACCAACCTAGGCTACCGTAACTTAGCTTTCACCTTTAGATCCTAGCTTACTTGTTTGTTTCCATTCTTATCACTTTA
This sequence comes from Taxus wallichiana var. yunnanensis, assembly GCA_018340775.1. NCBI lineage: Eukaryota > Viridiplantae > Streptophyta > Pinopsida > Cupressales > Taxaceae > Taxus > Taxus wallichiana. Next base: position 362,959,000 of record CM031243.1, on the reverse strand, counting down.
GTACCCACATGACCATTTTGGGTCCACTGCTACCACTTGTGAAATTCTTTGATCCAATCATCAACCAACCAAATGTTGATAGAAGCCAAGTAGACATTGACCAAGGCTTATGCCAATTAGTCTTCAGAGCCACACCTATGCCACCTAAAATTATTGGCCAACTCATTTCCCTTAATGATGAAGAAGACCTTTCCAAAGAATTATGGGCCAACCAAGTAGATAGGGTTATACCCCAGTAAACCTTTATTTTTCCTTTACCCATCTCCTCTTGCATTTACATGACCCTCTTTAGAGAGGAATACTTAGAGGAAGAAGGACAATTCCCCCACATCCATCAACCGGGCCAAAGCTATCTTCAGTTCCTTTGACATTGACCTAGATCTATGACGGGATCATCCTTGATTATAGCATCACTCCCATATACGTGGTAGTGAGCATTCATATCTCTTGATGAATAAATATCAAATTTTACAGCTTGAGAACCTTTGATTTCCTTGACCTATTATCATTATTATCACCTATCCCATTTATGTTATATCTATCCACCACATTTTCATCCCATTTATCATATTCTGACTATCCCGACATGACCTTTGGAGGTCGCATGTGTTTGAAATCATGTTTTGATTTTCGGGAGTACAAAATTGGTGAACTCGATGTGAAAGGAATAGTTCCTTTTCATACCCTCTTTATTTTAGTTTCTTTCATCCACCATTATCCTCTCCCATTATTTTGTAGGTGTTTCTTCAACCCCCAAATATGTCAATTCAAGAATATACTAGAACTATTTTAGGTCCTGGAGTTATATTACAATAAAGGAAATCCTCAACAGTCACCCTTGTTATGAAGGTAGGCTCATAACTATTCACAAAAATTGATATATCCCCAAAAACTAGTTCAACCATATGAATTGAGGAGATAGACCAACCCAACCATAGCTCTCAATCAGATTTTTCAAACTCTAACAATATGACCTTTAGAGGAGAGCACAGTTTTTATCCCCGGGTTTTTATCAAAAACCAATATAAGCATATAGTCTGAGTTTTTTCCATTCCATTCACAAGAACATGAATAACTCTTAGCATGGTTTTCCTAGAGCGGTATCTTTCTTGATGCTTTGGATGGATCCTTATAAAATATATGAGCATACACTATTTTCTTATTACAAAACAATGTTACCTCAACCCCTCCCAAGATAGAGGAAACACTAAAAATGGGGATCCAATTAAGGATCAATTCATAAAGGGGGTCATCACACTCCCTGTTGGCGAGAAAAATTTTCAGGTGGAAAAATTGGTGGTTATCTTGCCAACACTCTGGGAATCTAAGTCCCTCTACTTGAATGGTGTAGCTTCATGTTTATATGTGCAGTGAAATTTATTTTCGTGGTGGCCTTATAGTCAAGAATCCAAAAAGGGCACTCCACTAACCCTGCAACAAGATCTTGTAATTTCTTACAAAAGAGGAATTTTCTAGGAGAGAAGGAAAGGGAGTGAGAAAGAGAGAGAGATATATTAATTTAATAGATAGAATATCATATTCTTATACCCATTAACTAGAAAAATATTCCAACACACATAGATTAGAAGAAAAAATTATACAAATGACAACATGATCAATTAAGATTTATAACACAAAGTTTCATAAATCTCCTAGTCAAAAAAGGAATCAAATCCTTCTTACTTCATTTATGCTTGAGAAAAATTGTACATAGAAAGAATGGGATGAACATAGAGATGAGAAGTAGAAGAATTGTTATCTATTTGTTTCTTCACAAAAATACTCTCTCATGAACACACAAAATTGACAACTCTTAAGAATGAGGGTGTCATTACATTATATAGAACAAGAAATGACTCTTCATCTACCCCCATGTGTCTTTTCACTTGTCTTTCCCACTTATAACTCTTGGTATTTGTAGGAAATAACATTAAGTCCCCTTTTATAAAATAAGGGTGACTTATTACATTTTTATACTATAGTCACATTAATGAATAAGAAAAAAGTGAATAAGATGAAAAAAAAAGTTTAAATCCCCAAAAAAATTAGAACGTGAAGGAAGAAGGGAGATGAGAGAGAAGAGGAAAAGAAGGAAGAAGAGAGAGAACACTATCTTGAAGAAGATCTCGCCACCGATGGACTCCTAGAAAGCAATACTCGGTGACATATCAATTCCTTGAATCATTTACTAAATCATTCCTTGGACCTCTTGATCACCACCTCTATTCATTATTTGATGTCCCTAGATTCACGAACACTCTAAACCACCTAAGGAGAGGAGAAGCCTTTACTTCATAGTACCCTAGATCAAACATCTCTAAGCCATCTTCTTAGAAACCATCATGATACCATTCAAATCTCAATTTTCTCATTTGATCCACTATCATTCTCTTATGCTCATGCTCTTTGACCTCATATTCATCAATACAATTTTCCCAGAAATATTCATTTTAGGATACATGGTGCAAGTCGGGAAGATGAAATGAATTTGGGTCCTCTATGATATCAAAGTCCACCTTGGCATTGCATGAGTGCATACTGATATGAGATAGATCATATTCAAAAATTTGGCATCATGGGAACTTTTTCATGTGAAAATCCCTAGTGAGATAGGGAAAGAAACCTTCTTCTTCTTTATACTCTTCAACTTGCCATTTACCTGTACCAATTTTCTGCACAATTCCACCAGCAAGAGTCTATCACTTGGATAACAAGGAAACATCCATGAAACAAGATAAAATCCTGACACCCTAATGTATGAGAATTCTAAGAATTGAATGAATCATGAGCCATACTTCCTGACCAAGGAAGTGGCTTGTGAAGACATCCTCAAGTGTTGATTTCCTTTAAGCAACTTGAAAATGAACATTGTGAATGTATCATTTAACTTAGCATAGTGTTGATTCTTTCAGGGATAATTACAGGTACTTCTCAAATGTAGGAGATTTATCTGAGACATTCTGATCATGTGTCAATCCCTAAACAACATTGTGTTCTCCAAGGCATAGACAAGATACGATGTCATGAATAATTTCTTAGAAGCAGGGACCTGGAGCAATTGGAAATGCAAGTTGACGCAATTGAGATGCCCCCAATCAATCACCTACTTACCTTAGAAGATCATGAGAATGAAGAGTGTAATCCAGTAATGAAAATTCTTTTCTGCTCTCTTTCCCACTACCCGACTTAGAAGAATGACAACATCAGAGAAAGCATTGTGAAACTCAATGCGGAAAGAACCTTTGGTGTATGAGAAGATTTTCTTTCATGCTTCAACCAAGCTCCAAGGGAAAGGCCTTAAAGGTAAGAGTTAGTATTGAAACATTTAGAATATGAAAATTATTTGGTGATCATGACCATATCCTTTTCAGTTGGGATTTACATACCTTGTGATATGGCCCTTGGAGTAAGCACAACTAAGACTAAATTGTCATCTTCCCTGATTGTCATGGTGTCTGGTTCATAGTGTTGGGCACATGCCAACACTAACTCAATGTTTTGAAAGGACATGGGATGGACATCTATCACATACAACCCACTAACAAATATATTTTATTCAATAGGTTCCCTTGGCCCACTGAACATTATGTGTTTGAGCTCCTCCAGGTCCACATGTGAGCAACATTGTTGTCACCCACACTCAGGAACTTTGATGTGAGAGAAAAAATGGGCTTTGGGGCCAATGAAACTAGAACTTCATGAAGGAAACAATCTACAATATAGGTTAATATGGATGTGATATCAAAGTTTTGCACTGGGCAACCGAAAACTACTATTTTTTAGGTTATGTGTCCCAGAGCTACTATTTTGGACGGGGTTTTTTTTTCCTTATTGTCAACACTTTGAAAGGTTATCCTCACATTCAAAGCATGTTCAAAGATGTTTTATGGCCAATTCAAATAAATTTCTATTTTTAGAAATTTTCTTTTTTTTTTTTTTTTTCTTTTTGTTTTTTTGACTCGTGTACCCTAGTTTTCAGTCTATGATGTTTTAGTGTTTTACTCTTTTGGATGGTTTTTCCGTTTTAGGAAAATTACTAAAATTAACTAGCAATACTTATTATTTTGGAATCTGATATTTTGGGCCTTGATTTGACTAAAAAACTCTGGATTCTTTATGGGTTTTTAGTTTTGAGGCTTCATGCAAAGCTTCATGTTTACCCGCTTCCTGATTGATGACAAATGATAAAGAACGCTTTAGGGAAAAAATATTTGAATGGATTCTATAAAAATTGAAGACATTTCAAGAAATTATATTTCATGCAACTTCAAGGTGCATGGGAGAGGAGGATAGGCCCAATTTTTTGTTGGATTTCACTCACCGGTTTGTAATATATGAATGTTTCTTCATTTTTATTCACAAGGGTTTTGAGAAATTCGAGCATGGTAACATCTAGAAAATGGAAATTTCTGAGTGGTATAAAAAATAGAGGATGGATAAAATGTGTGGAAAGAAATGGAAAATGCAAAGGGGCAGAAAAATGGATGAAAAATCAAGTTTTGAAATTGAGGATTTTCTCAGCGTATATGCGTGTAGAAGTGAAAGCACTAAGAAACAACACTAAATCAATAAAACTTGAAAATTTAATCAATAAGGGAAGGAGTGAAATTTATTGTCCCATAATTTTGGGATGGTTGGTGCAAAAATTTCCCCCTTCCCATTGGGCCACTTGTCATGATGTGATTTACAATTGAGGATGAGAGGGGGGTTGTAAAGATAACACTTTAGCACTTGCCAAGGTCATGTGTGTGATTAGGGGCTTAAATGGGAGGGGGGAAATTTTTGTGTCTCAAAATCCCATTTTTTTGGATGTTTGGTTCACAAAAGTGTTCCCCTCTTTGATTGGGCTATGTGGTGTTGTGTGATTGGACAGAGCTGGGCCTCAAAATCTATACACAAGGGCTTAAAATGGCAAAAGGGGCTCCAAAACGGTTGCATCATGACCCAAGGGATTAAATGGAAGGGGATAACATTTTTTGTGCACAAAAATTCCCAAATATTTTGTACCATTCACACAAAAAAGTGTGCCACTCTCTTATTGGCTCAAATTTCCAAGCTTGAAAATTTTCTAACTCCCGAACCATACCTTGGAGGGCAACTTGTCGGGTGAATAACTTGAGCTCCCATACGTATTTTCACACACTTATTTATATGAAATTGATTGGAAAATTCCTTTTGAACACAATGGTGATGGTATCATACCTTTATTATTCCTTTAAACCACTGAAAATAGGAGTTGTCTTCGGCTCAAAGGTTCTACATGCTTTGGCCGGTCAGACCAAAACGACATGATTCTTGTGAAAAAGTGAGAAAACCATCATTTAGAGATATGAATTATATTTTTGATGATATTTTATTTTTCTTCTAACTCCTTACAAAGCTTCCAAAATTGCTTCCCGAAGCTCAAGAGTTGTTTTCGTATTATGCACTACTTCACCCTCTAGGACCCACTTTTGTTGAAACTACTCCAAAACTTTTGAAACTTCCCAAATTCTTCCAAAACTAATTGAAAAACATTATTATCTCTATGATACACCTCCATGATGAGTTTTAGTCCTTTTTCTCGATCCGGGGTGTACCGACCTCAATAAGATTAGAGAAAACCCTTTCCAAAGCTTCTTAGAGAGCTCGTCTTGAAAGATCTAGTTTTGAAAGTTCTTGAATAGATTGGATATCCATAAATCACCTACATACATGATGAAAAAACACATTATACCATTAAAATGATAGGATATGGCTAACACATGAAAAGGCTGACTTTGAGGGGTGTCTGTGAAAGGTGTAACATTGAAATTTTTGACACTATGGTATGGTTGTCCTATTTTCTAGTGAATTTTACCCATGCAAAAACTCAAGAAAAAAGTTGACTCTATATTAGGGACATGTTATGGGCTGATCATAGTGAGGACATGACATGATAATCCTATAATATCAATTCATAATACGTTAACCAAAGCCTTATCTATTGGGCTTCACAAATTCATTTACTAAAGATAACTAGGAGTACACACACACACACACACGGCAAAAAAAAAAAAAAGAAACACACAACACACGAAAAAGGAAATAATACACACAAAAAGAAAGGGAAATATACACCTTAAAATGACCTATGGTATAATGCAGGGACAACCCACTTTCATTCCTTTTACAATTTGAGATAGTGCCCACTGCGAGGAAAATCCAATGGTGTTCCATCCAGATATGATAGATAGAAAGATTTTTATCCACATGGTTCCTGAATCTGGAATGGTCCAAGCCACAATGATTCAAACCTCTTGTGACTACCCTTCATCTCTCTTCGATTTTCCCATAGTATAAAAAGATCTCCTATTTTGAATTCACAAGCCTTTGCCTTCTTGTTGAACAATCTCTTCACCTTCAAGTGATGAGATTTGATTCCATCTACCACCTTAGACCTACCTTCTTTGAGATTATCCAAAAATAGAATTATTTTATTAATAGCATCACATTACTACCCATCATCCACTTTTTGAAGTAACTTTTGGTATATCCACTCGAATCGGGAATCTCTACCTCTATCCCATAGATTAATTAAAATGGGGACATGGATATGGACTTCTTCGGTGTTATTCTATTTGCGCATAACACATCATATAGCTTCTTGTGTCAGTCCCTTTTATTCTCCTCTACCAACTTACGGATGATGGTCAAAATGTTTTTATTCTTTGGACTCTCTTAACTGTTACCTTGTAGGTAATAGTCGATGTGTGTGATAGTGAGATCTCGTATCTATAACAAAACTCAGTAGGATCCCTTGAGAGAAATATGTAACATTTTCCACCAGGATATTCTAAGGTATACCAAAATGAATAATGATATTCTCCTTGATGAAGTTGCAAATTGTTTAAGTATTTTCTGCTTTATTGAATGGCCTCTACCCACTTCGTGAAATAATCCATGATAGTGAGTACATAGGAGTGACACACACTCGAATGAGGATTCAAAACTTCGATGAAGTATATAACCCTCAGATGGAATAGTTCTTTGATCATCACTAGCTTTAGAGGAAGAGCAGCGTGAGCTAGTCTTCCAAAAAAGCTGTTGCATGCCTCACACTTAGACACCCACTCTTGAGTATCTACAAAGAGAATTGGCCAATAATACCAACCACCAAGGATATTATGAGTTGTGACAATTGTTAAAAAGTTCCCTCCACATTCTTGTTCATGATAAGATTTCAACAATTGATCATGTTGTGCTTTGTCTACACACATGAGAAAAAAACCATCAAGTCCCCTCTTATAAAGTGCATGATTCCAGATGACATACTTGGTCGCCTTCAACTTGAGATTTCTCCTTTGTTTGTAGTCTAGATGGGGTGGGTAATAAACATAGGTCAAGAAGTAAGAAATTTTGGTATACCATTCATATGTTGTATTTACCAAGAGGACTTGAGGAAAGTCTTTGAAACATTTGGGAAAAACATTATTTTTCACTCCCGATGAGCTTGAGAGCCTCATCTTCGTGAATCACCCTACAAAACCATTGCCTCTAAATAAGTCGGAGGGATGGATCTCCAAATCATACTCCTAGATTCTTGCTACCCAGTTTCCTCTTTTTGATCTTGGATCTTGTTGAGTGAGAATGGACTTGATAGCCGATCTTGGTACCATCACTATGGTGTGCGAGTTGAGGATATAGAACTGAAAATTCTTTACCACCTTCACTACTACATAAGTGTGTTTCTCCAACTAGTTGTACTTTAATTCATGATTCTTCAATGGTGAGCTCATGAAGGCAATGGGGGCTTCTAGTCCTTCTTCATTCTTTTGCACTAAGATAGTCGATATTGTATGTTCCAAAGCATAACAATATAAGATGAAATATTTATCAAATTTTGGTCTCACCAAAGTGGGAGATTTTGCTATTTCTTCTTTTATCACCTCAAATGCCATATTTCCTTCTTTATTCCATTTGAAATTAGCTTATGACTTCATCATGATTGTTATGTGCTTGGTCAATTTGGTGAAGTCTCGGTATAAAGCACCGGAGGAAATTGAACTTAGAAAAGAAGGAATGTACTCCCATTTTACTTGTAGGTAATGTCAGCTCTTGAATAGCCTTTACTCTTTTAGGATCATTTTTTCTCCATCCTTGTTCATTATGTGTCCAAGGAGTTTACCTTTAGTGACTCCAAAGATAAAATTTTTAGGATCTAGGGAGATAACATGCTTTCTACACCTCATGAGTACCTGCTCCAGATGATGAATATGATCCCCTCTTTTCTTTTAGAATACAATGAGGTCATCAAGATATATAATGATGTGGTGCTTCAAATCTTTAAACACCAAATCCATCACTCTCTGAAAAATTTTCCCATGATGATTAGACCAAAAGGCATTCTATTGTATGCAAAAGTGCCCGTGAGGTGTAGTGAAGGCCGTCTTGGTTATTTCTTCATCTGCAACTTCAATTTTATTGTACCCTAAGAAGCCATCAAGTAGCAAGAGCATTTCAAATCCTATGACCACTTGTAGAATGTGATCCATGATCGGGATTGGATAATTATCTTTCAAGGAGGCTTGGTTTAGGTTGCAAAATCTACACATATCCTTATTTCCCCACTCTTATTTCACACCAGAATAATTTTTGCTAACCATGTTGAATGATGGATAGGGAGGATGATTCTCATATTCAACATATTTTTATTGATAGTATCTACTATCTTTGGGTTATAGGGCTTCTTCTTCTCGGAAAGGATTTTCTTTTGATTTCATGGGAATGGAATGATGCATTTATTTTGGTTGGAAGGATTTGAGCTCATCATATGAATAAGCCAAGACATCTGAGTATTTATTCAATAGCGAGATAAATCTTCTTTTCTATTCGAGGGAGAAACATTTTCCAATGTTCACCATTATGGGCTGCTTTGGGGTACCGATGTTCTCTTTCTTGAAATTTGTGGTGCACCTTGATGATTCCTTGGCTCTATCTTTAATGAATCTATCATGTTTGTCAAAAAATATTCAATAAACACTAGGATTTTCATAATCCTATTCCCTTTCAATTTGATCACTCCTTCGATTCTTAAATTCTCTTATTTTAATCCTTGTGAGGATTCTAACTTCCTTCAAAGAAAAAAAATCTGAAATTATCATTTCTACTCTCCAAGAAGGTGAGGAGTTGGTTATCATCGTTAAAGACCTACCAATGATTCACATTTTTTGGCATACGAGGCTTGAACACCATTTTCACAGTCACCTTATGTTTGTCTAAAGAAGGATGCAGAGTCACCAAGGATGTTGACACCATAAGAGAATCAAATCTTTAGTTTTTCTCTCGAGGGACAGATTATATAGAAAAACATCAAAAGATTCAATGCAATCCCATACTCTATTTCTATAATGTCAAATTCTTGGGTTATTTACACTAATACTAGTCCCTTACTTGTTTGACTATTAATTCAGCATCTCTAAGACACTTTAGCTTCTTGTGTTGGGGTGTTAATGTCAAGTGGGGATACCATTTGGTGGACCACCACTTAAACAACCCCTTGTCTTAAAGATTATTTTTAATAATCTTAGTTGGTCTTCATAGCTAAAAGAGTGGAATGGTATGACCGACCACCCATCCTATTTATATAGGATGATCCCTCATGGGATTGGGATCAATTAGATCTATCTAAGTTGATTAAGATAATATTCAAACTCAAGATAATTAATGTGAAATGCGAGGCATAGGTTTGTTATTGTTTCTATGAGACCGAGGAGTGAAGTGGAAGTGTTGGGTCAAAAATCTCTATAATTCTTAATACAGATAGTGCTTTATCAGTGGAGTTTTTTCCTTTGGGTTTCTCCACTTAAATCTGGTGTTATTTGTGTCTTTACTTTCATGTTATTTTCTTTCATCTTTCTCATTAAGATTTGTAATTAGCTATCTATTTTAAACTAATTCAATCTATAATATTTGATTTATAATAGTGGAATTATAATTTGTCAATTATATTTCCCTTAATAAATCTAAAATGGTATCGAGCTAGTGATTATGTGTGTGCAGGATCAATATGGAACATTTTAATTAGCTAGAGTGAAGAAGCTTGAAGTCTATTTACGGATCTACGGAACCCTAAAATTTCCACAGTCATTTTCAAGAAAACCAAGTTTAAATTTCTAATTCACGCCTAATATTTTTTAAAATATTGATCAAATGGCTATTTAGATCTTGTTTGATTGTTTGCATGCTTAGATATGTGCTTCTCGATTGGTTTTGATTGTTTTGAGGTTCAAATATATTGTCTACACACTTTTTTAAGTTTTCACGCATCATTTATATCTGTTGGGGCTATATTTATCTGTGGATCTAAAAGGATTTCCTTATATCTAGTTAGTTTGTGTGTTTAATTTTTCCCCATCTTTATAAATCTTTATTTTTCACTAGATCTACCTTTTTGAAGCCCATCCAATCATTTTGCACCATCTGGCTTCATTGTGTCATTTTTTATAAAGATCTTATCATTTTTCAAAGCTTGAGCTAATAATATTACTCCAAATAGCTTTGTTGTTCTTCTTTTCATGTTTGTGAACCTCGGTCCACTCATAGAGTGCCAGTGGCTTTGACACATCATCCTTTTGTTCAATTCTTTAATTTTCTATGACATTCTATCTTTGTGAATCATGATCTAGTATTTAAAATCCATCTGGCTTCAATCTATCAGTATTTTATTTACTTTTTTTTTTCAAAAAGTTTTATTGAATGTGAATCCCGAGCCAATCAGAAGTCTCCACATTACTTCATGTTGTTATTCATTTTGTTTACCTAATTTTTAGTTGTGAAACACACATCAATAAGGGTTTTGTGCATGTATTCACATTGTCATACTTAGGTTAAGCTTTCTCCATCATTTATAAAAATCATATCCAATTAGAAAGCTCCAAGTCACTTTATATTTCACATTTTCACATCTTTTGTTGTTTTTTTGTCTTTTATGAAATATGGACCAATATGATTACTCCATATTTTACATTGTCAGTCCCTTGTTATCTTTTTCTCGACATTTGTGAAGGTTGAGCCAATAGATTTGCTATAAGTATCTTCACAATTTCACAATTGTCAATCTTTTTCATACTTGGGAAGTGTGATCCATTTAAGAGGATACACTTGTGTTCATTCTTACCTTAGTCGGTTTGGTAAGCAATGCAAGTGTGAAACAATTGCATTTGGACATGTATATTAATTTTCTCATTTGTCTCGATCTACAACACATGTTCTTAGTTTTTGTGGTGTTTTTTTTCTTGTGCCACATGTTTCGTTGTGGATTTTAAGTTTTCTTCATTCCACGCGTATCTAGTTCCCGTCTACTTTGGATTGTGAAGTTTATTTGTATCGCGGGTTTTCTAATTTTCTTTTTACCGTGGGTTTTAAATTTCTTCATTCTGCATGGGTATTTAATATTTGTGTCTTTGTAGATTGTGAATTTCTTTGTACCACGGGTTTTCTAATTTTCTTCATTTTGTAGGTTTTCAAAGTCTCTTCATTCAAAGGTTTTCAAAGTCTCCTAAGTTCCCTTGTCTCGTGAATTTCAAATTTTATTAAGTTTAGATCTTTTCTCTACGGCCTTCCACAACTTATATGTTTGAGTGATACCTAGTTTTTCATATGTATTTATGCTAAAACTATTCGTAGCTTGTCTTTTACCTCTGTTTGGATTCCTTGATTTATTTTTAGCTATATTTATCTCCATTGTTGGCTGAGCATTAAAAATGGCTAGTTCTCTAGTTTTTCATTGGATAAGTCTCAATTATTGAATGGAACGAATTATAGAATTTGGAGAGTTCAATTGAAATCTTGTTTTATGGCTAAGAAGCTATGGGATCTTGTGATTAGTGTTGAAAAATGATCCTCACGAAGACAAGAAACCCTTGAAAATCTTAGCTCCTTTTCTCTCAAATATTTCAGGAATCTCTTTCCATCCTTCTAAAGCATAAAAGAAGAATTTCTAATGCATATAGGTCATATGGACTCACTTGTTGATGCCTGAAAGAAATTAAAGACTATGCATGAAGGAAATTGTTTGTCTAAGATAATTAAGCTAGTTTTAGAGTTGTTTACAACTCCTATGAAAGGGTATGAGAAAATAGTTAATTATTTATATAAAATTAAGAACATTAAATCTTAATTAGATGGTTGTAATTGTGAATTATTTCAAGATAAGATTTTGTACTTCATAATTCAAATAAATATTCATGAAAATTTTAAAATTATATATCTATTCTTAATTCTAAGTATGAGAATAAGAATGATCTGCCTAATTTAGACACTTTTTCTTCTCTATTCATTCAATAAGAGCAAGTTATGGAGAAATTTGATTCAAAATAAACTTATTCTCAAAATTTGTTATCTCAAAATCACAAGTCTTCTCATAATAACAATAATAACAATTCTAATCAGAATTCTAATATCATATCAAGATTCAAATCAAATCCTAAGCCTAACTCTGCTAAGTTCAATTAGAATTTTAAAGTCAAATTTAATGGAACTTGTAATAAGTGTGGAAAATTTAGGTAGAAAGAATCTTATTACAGAGTAAAAAATAACAAGTCAGTTAAGAATGCTAAGAACAACAAGTTTGAAAATCAAAATAAACATCAAAATCATTAAAAAAATCATGTAAATTTTGTTTGAGTAGTCTATTTCCCTATATATACCCTTTCAACTTCAAATGACAATGAATGGATTCTTGATAGTGGTGCATCTAGGCACATGACTTGTACTCCTAGTATCCTCTCGATTTGATTTAAATATGAGGAAAATATCTATCTAGGAGACAACTCAATTATTAGATCTGAAGCTTGTGGCAATGTTAAGTTGTCAAATGGAGTGATTAGGAATGTCTTGTATGTTCCTCAATTGAAAAATAATCTTTTTCTTTCTCTCAGCTAACTAAATAAAATTGGAAAGTTGTTTTTCTACAAGATAAGTGGTATGTAAAAGATAAGTTCAATAATATTATTGCTTATAGTATTCATAAAAATGGATTATATATCTTTGATGGTTTTTATCTAATTTTTTTCTTCCTCTTCTAGGAATGACATTCAATTGTGGAAAGAAAGACTTGGGCATGTTAATTTCAAAATTTTGTATGAAATGTCTAGACTAAATCTTGTAATTAATCTTCCTAAGTTGAAATCAGATCATGAGACTTGTGAAAGTTGCATATGTGGTAAGCAACATATTGAACCATTTCACAAATATCATGATCCCAATTATTCTCAATTATTAGAACTGATTCATAGTGATGTGAGAGGTCCAATTGAGGTTCCTTATCTTAGTGGAGTTTTGTATGTTGTTTTCTTTATTGATGATTTCTCTAGAATGACTTGGTCTTATTTCATTAAGAAGAAGTCTGATGTCTTGTCTAAGTTTTAGGAATTTAAAGATTTAGTTGAAAATGCTTCTAATATGAAAATTAAGAGAATTAGGACTGATAATGGAGGTGAATATGTCAGCAAAAAGTTTGATAAGTTTTGTGTGTCATGTGGGATTCAAAGAGAGTTGATTACTCCTATTCCCCTCAACAAAATGGCATTGCAAAAAGAAAGAATAAGACTATCTTAGAAATGGCTAGGACTATGATTCATGCTTCTAATGTGCCTAAGTTTCTATGGGCTGAAGCTATGAACACTATTGTCTATATTCTTAATAGAGTGCCTACTAAAGCTCTTCATCAAGCTACTCCTCATGAAGTATGGACAAAGAAAAACTAGATATTTCTCACTTAAAAATATTTGGTAGTCCTACTTTTATCTTTATTCCAAAAGATAAAAGGAAGAAGCTTGATCCAACCTCCTTTTCTTGTATTTTTGTTGGCTATGGTTGTATAAATAAAGGTTTAAGAGTCTATGATCCTTTCAAGAATGACATAATAGAAAATAAGAATGTTCTTGTCTTGGAAAAGACATTTTGTGATGCTTCTCATGAACCCTCATTTGCTACTTCTCTCTGATAGATCTTGATAATCATTGTCCTAACAATATGGAAATAAAATTTTAAGACATTGATTATCTTGATCTAGATATGATTGAGATTGAGGGGGAGTCATCTCAAGATGTCTTGCATCACAAGGTTCCTAAATGGGCTGAAAATATTTTTCAAAACTCTCAGCCTACTAATATTAGAAAGTGAAATCGTAGTCAACATTATTATCATGCATTGATGACCCTCATGAGGTTGAACCAAAATATTTTGAAAAATCTGTTAAGATGATAAATGGATTCAAAGCTATGAAAGATGAATATAATTATTTGATCAAGAAATAACAAGTGGGAACTAGTCCCTCCTCCTTATAAGAGAAGCATTATAGGATCTAGGTGGTTGTATAAGATCAAATATAACTCTGTAGGATAAATTGACAAGTTCAAGGAAAGGCTGGTAGCTCGTGGTTTCACTCAAAAACTTGGTCTTGACTATGTTGAGAATTTTACTCTTGTAGCTAAGATGAGCACTGTTAGAATTATTCTTGCATTGGCTACCCAATATGGTTGGGAGATTCACCAAATGGATGTTAAAAATGTCTTTTTAAATGGTGGCTTAAAATAATAAATATATATGAGTTAGCCTAAAGGTTTTGAATAACTTGGTAAAGAACTTTAATTTTGTAAGCTCAAAAAAACATTGTATTGTCTTAAACAAGATCCTAGAGCTTGGTGTGATAAAATTAATAGTTTCTTTCAAGATCTTGGTTTTCTAAATAATTTTATGATAATGATCTATTTGTCAAATTTGAAAATAATCATATTATCATTATTGTTTTGTATGTTGATGATCTCTTGATTACTAGCAGTGATAGAAATTTAATCATTAAAATCAAAGAAAGGTTAAAACAATATTTTGAAATGAATGATTTAGGGTTGCGAATTCATTTTCTTTGCATGGTTTTATTTCAAGAATATAATTCTATTGTTGCATCTCAATCTCAATAGTCTCAACAACATCCATCCCGAGGAGGATAGCCTCGTATTATGCAATGTTATTGGTATTTTTCGAATTTCAACTTGTATGAAAATGGAAAGAATTCACCTAAAGGAGAATTCAAGACAACACCGACTACGAAATTGTCTTTGAGTGGATTTAATTAAACTATATGGTCCATAGTTTATATTATTCATCTTCAGTGAGAAAAGGTAGATTTTCATCTCTTTCCGATGTGAGGAAATAATTCTCCATTCCATTATCTTAAAACAAAATATTTTCTCGTGGTTCATCTAACTTTCAAACTATATATTTCATCTTACGCATAGGAAATATATTTTTCATTTTCCCATCACTGGGATGATCGCATAAGACCAATCCATTTTAAACTCTCCACCCAAGTCTCTCGCAAAACGTTTCTTAACAACATGCCAAAATATGTCAGGATGTCGACCACTAGAATTGTGAGAAATAACTTTTCTCTAAAAATTTGGTCAAGGCCACATGTGCATCTTTGATTATGATCACACATGGTACTTGTTTATATTCCATAGAATAGAAAGATCCATTTTCATGAGTCATGATAAGTCTTAAGGCATTTTCTAATGTAATAGGCATAACATTATCAGAGGTTCTGGAATCTATGATACAATTATTGAGTTGGTAAACTTTGACTAGAAGGGATAGGTAGAAGGTTTCTACCTTATTATTTTTAGATGCATTAAGGAATAACATGTTTTGTGAGGGAGGTGTAGGTGGTGTAGGAAATAGACCTTTAGATTTGGGCTCTGTAGCATTAGGCTTTGAGCTACCACTTTTATGGCATCTATGAATCTTTCGAATTGATCTGGGTGTGGCTACATGTATTCCAACTTCGTGATTTTCAATTATTATTAGCATGCTCGACATAATCGAATGGAGTGATTGAAATTGAGTTTGAAATTTCATGGATGATTTTTTTTTTTCACTATGAGGATGGTGCTACCTTAGAAGTGTGATTTTCTTTGAAGAATGAGGTAGAGGGTTTATAAGGAGTGGTTGATTTTTACTAGACCTTAGTATATTTAGCATGACTAGCATTGGGTGAAAAATTATTTGTAGAAAAAATTTGAATTAAGAGAGGCACCAGAGGACTTACTTGCAGTGGTAAAAATATTATTTCTTACTAGGGATTTGGTTTCTCCTTGGCCGGATCCATCGATGGTGGTAGTGGAGATCCCTTACTAATGATTTTGTTATGTGGAACTTCAATAGGAGGGTCATCCTTCATTGTTCCAGCTACCAAAGATGAATATCCTTTCTTGGTGAACACTTTGTGACGAGGATCTTGGTTTTTCTTCATCATCTTCATCCTCACTTTCTTTGATGTATTCAATGATTCCATTATGAGTGTCACCATTAACCTATTTAATTTCAAGAAGGCTTCCATCATCATTCTCTTCTTCTTATGGTTCTTCCACTTCTACTTCCTCCTCTTGTTCTTCAGTGTTGCGTGTTGCGTTAACTGGTGGTGCTTCAAGGGCAACCTATGAGGAGGTGGAGTTATCCTTGGCATGTTTGGAGGATTATTATTCTTTGACACATTCCTCATAGTGATTAGGGAGAGTTACTTTTTCATAGCAATCATATCATTTTCCATTTGTTGAATCATTGGATCGGTGGTCGTAGAGCTAGAAATTTGGCCCTTTTGTTAACTATTGGGATTCTTTAATTTTCCATACAAAATCATACCTTCTTCCATTTAAATGGCACAATATTGATTGTTATTTCAAATCTCTGGATTGAAATATTTTTAGGAAGAATCCAACTTTGGGTTGTAGGGAACTAATAAATAATCTCTTCAAGTTATTGTCTAAAGGCACAACATCCTCAAGGATTAATTTGATCAACCAATTGTATTTCACTTTGATATCTCTCATAGATTTAGTAAAATCCTTCTTCATTTACACTAGTTGGACCAAGAGATCTTGACAATATTATGTACATTTAAATCTATCTTCAAAACATTTCTTATATCATCCTAGAAAGTGATTGACCTTGTTGGTAGAAGATAAAACCATTTGGCATCCTTATCTTTCAATGACTCTACAAACAATCTAATAGAGACATATTCATGTTTGATACCCAACACTCCATATGCACGGTGATGAAATTTGCTACATGTTCTTTAGGGAGTTGGGAACCGTATCCTCTAAACTTAGGAAATATTTTCCTTGATCCTCGTGGTTGTTCATAGAGAAGTTGTGGAAGTGAAAGTGGGTTGGTATTCCTTCCCCATGGTACAATCGGTTTGGGTCTATCTTGGTCTTCAATTTATTCCTCAACTTATTATTCAAACCTTTCTCGGGTTGTGGATAGGGCTATGGCTTTTGCATCTGCTCTTACTTGATATCTTTTTATTTTTGCAATTTTAGCTCTTATCTCGGCCTCGAGCTCTTGATTCAGGTGTCTACCCTTGCTTGAGCTTCTTCGTCGATCTCTACGTTAGTGAAGTCTTGAAGTTCTTTTTTATATATGGAAACTCAATGTCTAATGGATTAACATCACTTGGGTTGCTTGTGAGAGAAGTTTTTGAATGAAGGGGACACCTTGAATTTCTGATTAGCTCTTGTCTTTGTTAAAGTTCTTCAAAAATGGGGTTGGTATGTCCTCCTTTCTTTGTGAAAGTGTGTACCTTCTATTCGTTAGCTTGGATATTTACAACCTTCCTTTTAGTGTTGTAATTGTTATCGCTCTTTCCAATTCAGCAACACATTCTTCTTCAAGATCCAATACTCTTGTGGCTATGAAGTATTGTGTAAAAATTTATCTTTTATGCCAAATAAATTCTCTTGAATCCAAAGCAATGTCTTCTTGAATGTGGAATAAAAATCAAACTTTTAAAGAGGAGGGTTACCTGAATACCCATGGTTAAGAGACATAGGACTCATGTGACTCTTAAACTTTCAAATTTTTTATTTTTTTTTTTGATTTTTTTTTTTGTATTTTCTTGAGGTTGTATTTGGTGCAAATGTTGCTAAGTCTACCCCATTGTGAGTGCCAAAAAATGTTAGTGATAAAATTTTTCGAGTGGAAAAAATGATGGTTATATTTCCAATGCTCTAGGAATCTAAGTCCCTCTACTTGAATGGTGCATCTCTATGTTTGTATACACGTATGAAATTTATTTCTATGGTGGCCTTATGTTCGAAATCCAATAGGGGCACTCCATCAATGACCCTACAAAGAACTTGTAATTTCTTGCAATGGAGTAATTTTCTAGGAGAGTGGGAAAGGGAGTGAGAAAGAGAGAGGGGGATTTATGTTATAGGTATAATATCATATTCATATACCCATTAACCAAAAAATTCTAATGCACATAGATTAGAAGAAAAAAATTATGCAAACGAAAAAAAAACAAGTTAAGATTTAGAACACACAGTTTCATAAATCTCCCCATCAAAAAAGGCTTGAAACTCCTTCTTTCTTCATTGATACTTGAGAAAAATTGTAGATAGCAAGAATGGGAAGAACATAGAGATGAGAAGTAGAAGAATTTCTATCTATTTGCTTATTCACAAGGAATAATCTCTCATGACAACACAAAATTGACAAACCTTAAAAATGAGGGTGTGATCACATTATATAAAACAAGAAATGACTCTTCATCTACTCCCATGTGTCTTTTCACTTGTCTTTTCCACTTGTGACTCTTGGTATTCCTAGGAAATAACATTAAGTCCCCTTTTATAAAATAAGAGTGACTTATTACATTTTCATACTATATTCACATTAATTAATAAGATGAAAATTAAATAAGATGAAAATAAAAATTTCAACCCCCAAAAAAATAATTAGAACACGAAGGAAGAAGGGGGAGGGGAGAGAAGAGGAAAAGAAGGAAGAAGAGAGAGAACACTATTCTAATGAAGATCCCACCACTGATGGAATCTGAAAGCATTGCTGGTGAAAACTCAATGCCCTTGAATTATTTACTAAATAATTCCTTTGACCTCTTGATCACCACTTCCATTTGTTCTTTGAATTTCTCAAATTCATGCACACTTTAAACCACCCGAGGAAGAGGAGAATCCTTTCTTATGTGGGTACCTTGGATCAAATATCTCTAAACCATATATTTTGACACCATCCTCATACCATTCAAAGTTAAATTTTATCATTTCATCCATTTTCATCCTCTTATGCTCACATTCTCTAACCTTGTATTCATCAATACAATTTTTCTAGAAATATTCAATTTGGGATACATGGTGCAATTCGGGCAGATGAAATGAATCCAAGTCCTATCTTTGATATCAAATTCCACCATGGATTTTATGAGTGCATACTGATAGGGGCTAGAGAAGTTTCAACATTCATATAATCATGGGAACTTTTTCATGTGAAAATCCCTAGTGAGATAGGGAAAGAAACCTTCTTCTTCTTTCCTACTCTTCAACTTGCCATTTACCTATACAAAAGTTTTGCACAATTCCATCAACAAGCTTTTTGTCACTTGGATAGCAAGGAAACCTCTACGAGCAAGATCAAATCCTAACACCCTAATGTATGAGAATGTTGAGAACTGAATGAATCATTGTAACACCTTGGACAAAGTGTTATATTTCTCTTTTCCATTACAGCGTTGGCATGTGATTTTCATGAGTTTTGTTTCCTTGATTGTTAAAAATTATTCTTGTTATGGATAAATCATTTCTGCTCTTGGATTCATTGGACTGAAATGTTATGGCTTAAAAGAATCCACTTTCACTTCTTATTGATAAGTTACAATCTAGTTTTGAGAGTTGCAAACTTATCTCATGTACTGACTCATCCTTGGATCAATTTTAGTGATCCAAGGAATGTTTTAAATATTCTTAATGGACTGAATGGTAAATTGACATTCATTGGTTGAGAGACATCATGGACTAAACCTTGTATGTTACAAGTTATTTGGGCTTGAGTGATCGTGTCTTCATTCGGTTGTATGTTTGTGCTTGGGTCTTTGGGATTGATCTCTGCAGGACATTAAAGGCGTAAAAAAAATAGTCTACTTCATGACTATGAAGGGGATCTGAATCCTAAAACTAAAGGATTAACCTAATGGCATCCTAAACTAGGTAAGAGCGCCTACTCCCTAGCTATGTCTATTTAATTGGGTTATAATCTAACCTAAGATTCTTATTCTATTGTGTTGGGGGGTGACCTAACCTAAGCTCTTGTGCTAAATGAATATGGGAAGGGGAGATTACTATAGTAATACTAGACTATATTAACCTAATGCCTAATACTATATGGAAGTGAATTTAATCTAACCTAAAGTGGGTATTATCTATGGAAATGTTTTAAGACCTAAGGTGATTTATTGTTAGACTAACCTAAGTCTTGGGAAATCTAGCCTAAACTATTTAAAAGGGACCTAAGGGTCGCATGGCACTATGGTGATGGTTCCAATGGCTTTGATTTGATTTGATTGGGTATTAATACAAGGTGGTACCAGTTTTGGAAAGGGATAGTTAACTTTAGTGGGGCTTATGTGGAGGCTTCACTAAGTATGGAATTGCATGTTGATTTGGAATTGGTATTTGCCAGTTTGGGAGGTGGTGGCAAGGAGAGAGAAGCAAGATAATTAGGAGTTATGACATTAATGGATCTCGGTTTTTGTGTGCAAACCATCTTAGAAACACGGGAGGTGGGTTTGTGAGGGGTTGTTTTGTTTTGCATTCCTCGCGAATTTTTCTCTTCATCAAGCTATCTAGTTATTTGAACCAACAATTTGACTTTTTATTTTTTGGTTTCTCTAGTCTATTTTCAATCAAGGGAATGTATAAGAGGCATTGGAGGAAAAATTGTTTGGTTGTTGATCTGTCATGGAGAAGAAAAAGAGTTGGAAGCTCGGATTGGAAGTCTCCTTCAAATTGGTAGAGGTACTATCAGGCATGATAGGCTCTACCCATTAAGATTTCTTGCTTTCTTCTAAATGAATCATTAAAACAACTCTTCTCTCATGAGATAATTGTTTGTTTGATTTGTCTGGTTATTTACTTTCATGTTTTTATGAATCTATGTGGTTTTTGGAATGCAAATCCATTGCTGGCAATGATAGTTTTTGGGAAACTTTATCTATGTTAGTTCTATGGTGGCATGCATACGAAACTTGTATTGGAAACTCTATATTTCATTTTGAAACTTGTTTACAAGGTTGGTGTTGACTGAACGGGCACTCGTTGCCTTATTTTTTCATTCTAAACTATTATGTGTAGTCTTGTGTTTCATTTGAGCTGGTACTAGAGCTTGTATTGTTCTGAACTTTTGTTGAAGCTCTGTGATCGACACTGTACTCATTTTCAGTACTTGTGTGATTTGAACTTGTAGTTGAATCGATGAGTTTTGTTCTGTACATGTACTTTGAGCTGGAAGTTTTATTCTTATTTAAGGATTTGAAAATGCTTGAACTCATATTAGAGCATTGGTGTTTTGTTTTGAGCTTGTATTTAGGGCTTCATGTTTCGTTATAGGCTCGTATTTGAACTTCGTGTTTTTTTGAGCTAGTATTAGAGCCTTATGAAGTTTTGAACTTTTGTTCGAAGCTTGTGTTCAATGTACTAGTATTCCATTCGTGCATGTTTTGAACTTGTGTTGGAATCGTGTTTGATTCTATACTTGTATTATGAGTTGGAGTTTTGTTGGTATTAAGGATTTGAAAAGCTTTAAGCTCATTTAAGGACTGTCTGTTCAAAAGGGTCTTGAGAGATTTGTTTTGTTTAGAAGTAGACCTGGTAATATCTTTGAGATATTCTCCTTGTAGCTTCTTATTAGAATGATTATGACACTTCTGTTTTGGAGACTGTACCACCTTCTTTGAACTAGATAGGGCGAGTGAATGCGAAGTATATCTTTCCTTCTCTTCCCGAGTGAACCCGTGTCTTGTTGAAGCTTGACTTGTTTTGTTCATGGGATTAATGGACTGGAACTATGTCTTGTTGTGGGTTTGGTTGATTTTTTTAGTTTGTTTGGAACAGTCATAACAGTTTTAGAGGGTTTATGGAAATGTAGTATTCATTCTCCTTCTTGTAATAGATGTCTGAAACAATTGCCTTCCTTTTCGTAATCTTTTTAAATGGAACTCGGGAGTCCTTGTTGTGATTTTGTTTCAGTCTCGATGGAGGTAAGAATGGGACATCTCTTGACTTAAATGTTATTGGACTCTCTTACTCTCTTTAGTTCTTTTTAATTGATTTCTAGGTTTTATTAAAAAGATGGATTGAGTACCTTAGTGCACTAAATTTTGTATGAAAAGATATATATTATCTCTGTTCAGATAGTTTTGTATTATTGTTCTTATTGGATCACAAACTACTTACTTATTTGTATTGAGCTATTGAAGCCTTGTAATGGGATTTCAATTCTTGAGTTTGTGATTACTTCTGAACTTGTATATCTTTTATTGTTTGTGGATTTCTATTCCTTGTTGGATTCATTGAACGAATCTCTGGTTTTAAAAGAGAATTGAATATGTTCTCTTGGGGACAATATATTGTTAGGGACTATACTGTGTACTTCATTATGAGATTTGAATTTGAACTTGAGCTTGGTGAATGGAAATAGGTAAACCAATTTGTTAGATTTGTAAGGAAAATTAGAAGTGTGATTTCTTTAACTATGCATTTGGTTTTGTGTTCTCTTTTGGGAACTAGATAAAGAATTTCTAAGTTTGAAATAGAAATGGGAATTCATTTCATAGTATAAATGAAATGAATTATAGATTGGTCCTTTTCTATTTGAGATCCTTTTTCTATTGTTTGGATAAGTTCATTTGATTGAACTTTTTTTTTTTGATCTTCTTCTGAGATGGAAAATTTATTGTGGAATGTTTGGTTTCAGATCTTTGAATTATATCCTCTAACATATGGGAGTTAGTTTTGACTTGTAGGGGGACTGTTTTGACTCTCTACCCTACTTGGATTGATTTGGGATTCTTGTTAGATGCTCTGCCTTAATGTTGAATCTTTATATTGTTGTATTTAGAATTGAGGCGCATTAGTGTGTTTAAACTTTATTTTCTCTTTCAGATGATTAGTGTTTGGGGAATAGTATGTATTGATTCTTCTTCCTTTGTTATATGGAAAGATGAAGCATTCTAATATGATCTATGCTGTAATTAACTTATTTTTCTTCTTAGTAAAGATAAATGTGTATTTCTATTCTTATAGAACTATGAGACAATTGGATGACAAGACCTATTTGATTGTTTTAAAGTAATTGATAGGATCAATTAAACCTTGTGATATAATTCTGATGTTGCGGATTATATTAAGTTCTTTTCTTAAAAGTAAATTCAAACTCTTTTAATGTACTTCTTTTCTAGATGTTATTACTTTTGATTATTTGTATGATATATTAATTGTTTCATTAAAGTAGAGTTGTTTTAATGGAACAATTAGTGGAATGCACTTTAATGCTTAGTGCTTATCATGCTCAGTTCATTGAACTAACCCATGCTAGAAATTTTTGTAGATGGACATCATAAGTGATAAAAGAAGATAGAAACTTTTATGATGCATTGGTTTATTTAATTCTGGATCTTATGTAAAGAGTTTCGAATCATTCTTGAGATGTATTGGAATGGGAAAGTGATTTTCTTTTAAGATCTTAATTCTGAATGACATGTTGAATGTCTAAAATGCATAGTCTTGTAAATGTATATTTATCATCATAAATTGAAAGGTTTTGTGTTGGACTACAATTTGTGATGTGAATACTTTTGTACTTGTATGATGGAAATAATAGTGATATCTTTGTGGTATTCCTTATATCTATTGTATACTATTGTTGTTATAAGATAATAAGTTGGATTAAGGAGATAAGTATAATCTCCCTTATTATAATGAACTTGTTAAATTGCAATAGTTTCACAATTTTAATAATGAACTATGGGGACATACAATTAAACTATATAAGTAACGAATGATAAAAGGTTATGTTAAACCTAACATCTAACCATGTAGAGGAAGACTCTTCCTCTCTCATGGAATGAAAGATAAAAGGAATAGTGGTTATGATCTTTAATCTTTATACTAAGTTTATAAGGTAAACACTAGCTGAATCTAGGTGGATGACACACTTGATTTGGATAGCTAGGTTGCATTAAGAATTAAATGTTTGATGTTTGTTGTCTTGTTTTTGGATAACTTCTTGTTATGCCACGTTAACGAATAAAAATGCAAACATGAATTAATGAAGTTCTCCATATCTAATCAGGCTAGTGTTGGATAAAGAACTTAAGGAATGTTGGAATTAGGGTTAGGCATGGTTGTTGTAATCTGAATCTTAATCTAATTTAATTATGATTAATGACCACTAAGGGGGTATGTACATCTTGATGAATCATTTCTCACGGATGTTGGCACATGCCAATGCTTCATGTAAGATGTACCCTCGATAAGTCCATGGACTTCTCAAGGATAAAATGTTGTAGTTGACATGTGGAAACACCCTTTCGTATTTGTTCATCTAGATCTATGCACATCCGGACTTGAACTTAGTTTCTCTCTAGGTCAAGTTATTAGCATATTTAGGATAGGTAGTAGCTTTCAATGACTCAGGGTACCTTGGCACATCCAGTTGACTTTGGTCAACTGAGTATGCCCATATATCCTAAGTCATCGTGAGCATCTTCCTATAATAAATTATGTTGCTAACCTAGGCTAGGGTCAAACCTTGGGCAAGTGGACTAACGGTAGTCAAGAAGACCATTCTAGATAACAGAAGAGTGAGGTGAAGGACATATTCCGGAATGACGAGTATGCCATCTAGGAATAGTAACATGAATAATATGTTGAAAATATTTGGCCAAAGTATCGCAAGTTGTTGGTTGCATTTTCCTATGTCACCTAGTTTAAAGCAACATGATGTCAGATGAATATTGGTAATAAATATTTAGATAGGTTCTTTAAATATATCACTTAGTACCGAATAGGGTAGGAGAACCAAGTATACGTAGTATACATAAAGTATTCTATACTTTAAGTTAACATGAGAGATCGGTTGGTAATCGAGTCATGAATGAGAGATCGTAGTATACCGAGTCACTACATTTGGATATGGTTATCTATTATGATATTGATTGGCATGGAATGTGTGTTCTAAATGATGTTTTATTTAGAACAGAGAACATTATGTTTCAAAAAAAAATTCCCTTGTTTCTAAAGTCTTAAAATGGGAATGTTACAAGCATGAGCCATATTTCTTGACTAAGGCAATGGCTTGTGAAGACATCCTCAAGTGTTGATTTTTTCAAGTAAATTGACAACGAACATTGTGAATGTACCATTCACATTGGCATAGTGTTGATTACTTTATTTCAGGGCCAAATGCATGTACCTCTTGAATGCAAGAAATTTTTGGGAGACGCTCGATTAGGTTGTCAAGCCCTAAATCGTCTTGTGTTTTCTAAGGTGTAGAAAAGATATGATGTCATGAAGAATTTATTAGAAGCAGGGACCTAGAGAAATTGGAAATGCAAGTTGTCACTGATGAGATGCCCCTAATCAATCACCTACTTACCTTTGAGGATCATGAGAATGAAGAGTGCCATCCAATCATGAAAATATTTTGTGCTCTCTTTGCCCACTACCCAACTTAGAATAATGATAGCATCATAAAATCATTATGGAACTCACTACATGAAAGAACCTTTGGTGTAGGAGAAGGTTTTCTTTCGTGTTTAAACCAAGAGCCGAGGGTGAGGATTTTAAATGTCATACCCCACTAGTTCACCTTGGAAGAATGCATACTTTGTCTGGCTATAGGTGATATTGTGTTTGGTTATCATACTTGGCTTGATGAATGTATAGTAAAAACAATTATGTTTGTTGTAATAATCATGTTGATTTCATTATCTATAAAGTTGATAATAATGGCTTGATTTATTTTGTTGGCTATCTTCATTGATCATCCTTACACTTTTGTTCTGATTTTACTTCTTGCCACGATGTGTAGACATATGATTTTATGATCCTAGTGATTTTTATTATTGCAAAGACCTTTGTTGGAAAACAATGGTAATGAATGTAATAGGGTCATAGACCCAGGTTATTAAATAACTAGAATATAAGCCATATAATGGCCTTTCGAACCAATGATTGTTAGGTTCGGGAAGTATGAATAAATATGGTAATGTCGATTATGATATATACATATAGATACGTATATGCATATACATATATATATATATATATATATATATATATATATATGCACTATGGTCTTAGATTTTAATTTACATTAGAACTTAATAAGGTCGAGGCTATATTGTTGTGTAATGTTTAATGTTGAGTGATGAGGGTTGTCATCTCGGTTGAGCCCTACACCGAGCTCTAGGCGAGGAGATGTCTTCAGTACCACTCGAGCCATGTTTTAACATAATAATCCCTTGCTAATGAGCCAAGAAGCGTGATGGTGGAGGTTGAGTTAAAACGGTTCTCGATTGTTAGATGGTGGATAACTACCCAAACAAATTGTGGAGATTTGAAGGCAAGAAAATTGGGATTGCCAAAGTTTGCAGTCGGCAGTTAACTTGGAGTTGGAGAGGAAGATAGGGGAAATGGTCCTTGAAGAATTTAATGAATTTAATTCTACTCATATAGCCCTTAGAAGAAGCAAGAAGATTCTCAAGGAGGCTACCACTTGAACATTAGTGTTATTTTTGCTTCATTATTTCTTGTTTGGTATTTTTTTGCCATGCGAAGCTCTACATGTAAATTTGGCATGGTTATTTTCTACGCAAGCATGTTTTAGCTCTCAAGCGTGTATTTTTAACAATCTTATTTTTCAGGAAATATTTAAGGTTGTGTAATGGATTTAGTAGAGCTCTTGGGTCGATTAGAAGAGATACTCTTGTCTGGTTTTCTTGTGAGTTTCTGGAAGTTGGTGGAAGGAAGAGACGGGCATGATCAAATGTGAAGAATTTGTTAAGGAGAAACTTTGCGATTATTTTCAGGCATGGAATCATTCTCCTTATCATCTTTATCATTTATAGCATTTAAATACTTTTAATGGTTTTGTAAGAAGAAAATTGGTCTTCTGTGCTTTTTTTTTTATCAATGGTGATTTGATAATGGGTTTTTCTTATACTAAGTTGATTAGCTTCGAGTGATTACATACCCAAGTGTGAATACTCGGTCTGTATATGTGCATGTATACATATATCTTTAATTAGGTGTGGTCAATTTATATATTTAGGATGACTTGATAACTTGGCCATGATTTATGAAACTGTGTATACTAGTTGTGTAAACCCATCTGCAATATATTACTTCATGCATGTTATCATAGCTATGTGTGGATGGTTTTTACCCATAACGCATGCCTGGTTTGGTCTATGAAAAGGTGACTATGAATTTAAATGGCTTCTCACATGCTCATAGCATATAGCTTAAAGTTGTTTATTTTTATCACCAGTTCGTTAGAACTAGGTATTAGTTGTAAATATGGAAATAGACCACCTACCTTGGTTTCGGTGGGGATTAAGATTTGATACTTGGGTTTCGAGTATTTTCCTCTTGAATAACTAATTTGAGGAAGTTTTGATTAATGGGTGTTGTTTTTAAATATACTTTACATGTATCTAATTTATTATTTCTTTAACTAGAAGTTGGTTTGATCTATGGTTGTTATATTTCTTTATAACTACATTTAAATGGTTGATATGACTAGTTGAGATATCGACTATGGAGATCTATTAAGTTTTAGAAATATTTTTACCTTCAAACAAACCCATCTAGGTTTCCAGGTTGTGCATATTTGTGACATGTTATGATTTGAATGCTACCATCCTTTAGACTATGGTTACTATCTTAAAATGGTATCTGAATGGCTTAACCCATGCCAAAGTTTAACACTATTACTTCGACTTATAATTGTATGGGTTTCTTATTTGAAACCAACCACTCTATGGTCGATGTTCCATATGCTTTCGTTAGTCTAACTATGTTTGAATCTTTCTATTTTATGACAATTGTTGATGGCAATATGGTTGGGTTACAATATTTTGGGTTTAAGGAAACTTCATGGACTAAGTTGAGTGGTTAAGACTCTAAGTTGACCCTTAGATTTGGTCAAATCCTTCATCACGAATGTTGTGCAAGTTTTCGGGTTTTTTTGAATGTTTCGAGGTGTTTCAGATTAGTTAAGGTTATTTGATAATATTAAGGTACTTGATTTCAAGTAAATCATTGTCATGTAAATAGTGCTTGTACTTTTATTTCTGTGAGAAGGAATAAGTGTGTTTCAGACTGGTTAAGGTAGTTTGATAATATTAAGATATTGGGTTTTGAATAATTTATTAATATCATTACCAGATATTGTCTCTTATTATTAGTATGGACTGGAGTGATTTTATTCTCCTCTTCCTAAACAAGTGTTTAAACCTTGATTTAAGGTGTTTGGATCGATTGACATCTTGACTAAGAAATGTAATACACTATGATAGTAGAAACATGATGATTTGTTGAATACTTACTTCACTGATATTTTATAACCTGTATGGGTAGAAAACATAGTTAGATATGTTTATGGAAATTCATATTATGATATGTTAGTATTCTGAATTATTCTTCAAATAGTTTTGAGTTTGATAAATCATATGCTCCTTTTTAATGGTTTATGAAAGAAAGGAAAAAGAATAAAAAGGGAAATAGATTGGTTGTTCTCTTTTATGGATTTCAAAATATTATGGTTAGCTGAATTATGTTCATTGAAATATTTTAGTGCTATAAATCGTAAAGATAAGATGGATGAATTTTTCATGCCAGTTCTTTCGAATTGACCGTTGCCTAACATTTTTACAGATGGTGGAATTCAATTCTTTGGGATGATATTAAAATGGATTTGTTGATTCATTGTTGATTATGATTAAAAGATGTATTTATTACTTATCTGATTGTAAAAGTGAGCTTACGCTTCACCGTATAACTTTTTTGGAAGTCATTATGGCCTCTAAATTATTGTATAGTTTTGGAAAAAAAATATAAATTTTGTATTCTTTTTTTTTGGATATTGATGTAATAAAGATCTTGTTTGATCGTATAAATTATTATAGTTCTTTTTGAATCAACAAAGAATTATATTTTGATTGACTTAAACAATCTGATTTAAGGAGTTATGTATAATCAGATAGTTGATTGAGGATCATTTATGAAATAGTTTATTTTATGAATTAGCTTTAAACAATAATGAATGAATTAAAGTAATTTGAAGTTTATCGAGATACAAACTATTAAAATAAATAAATGAGGGTTATTATTTTGTAGTTATCCACATGAACTCATTCTAATATGGTAATTGAATAATGGCTAGTGATTATATAATCATAAGTATGGGAATGATATTGTTATGGATGAATGTATTATATCATGTAATGAGTTCATGTAAACAAGTACTTAAGCAATTTAACAACATTTTCGTAATTTAAATAAATTAGGGATTGTATTAATGATGCAGTTTGCTTCCCTAATTATATTAATGATGCTTAATGAATGTACATAAATAAACTTATGGAAATGATTGTGATTAATTATTGAAACTGAGTTATGGACCTTAGATTGAATTCATAAGCAATAATGTATCATTGCGGAATGAAATTAAACTTGTCGTAAAACTAATTCAATGTAATGATTAAGTTTGGGTTTACAACACTCCTAATGCATGGGACTCGGCAGGCATGCCAACTTCGGATGGCTGTTGTAGTGCAGTGTTCATCAAATGACATAAGTCATTCAATGAATACTAACAATTATCCTAAGTTGTCCCTCGAGATCCATTTATTACACATGTCGTAATCAATAAGGAATTGAGTTATGCTAAGATGCGAAGGTTTTTTTCTATTTGGTCTAGTCACCTCTGTACCAAATTATGTTGGCTAGGGGAAGAAATTGGTCATGTGATGACGCAAGTCATTATGTGAGCACTTTCTCTCCATAGAAACCTAAGTTGGCATAGATGTGCTTCACCACATGGGTTGAACAAGTTTTATACCTTGTGCATAACTTGAAATTAATTTAACTTAACTAATGGATTCAATTTTGATAATGAACCAAGTGACATGGTGATGGGACAAGTTTCTGTTGGTGAATGTGTCATCTAGAAACTGAGAATGCAAAGCATGACTCTTAAAATTTGGCCGAAGTAGTGTAAGTCATTACACTATTAGGATGCACCTAGTTCTAACAAAAGTGTGAGATGTTGGATGGGATTCAATTGACTGAGTTCTAGGTAGACACTTAGAACAACACTTGTAAATCAATACCGAGAAGGGTACTAATGTATAATCTATATACAAAATCGAAAGAGTAACCTATGGGGGATCAATGGATCTAGTTGACCCATAGTTAAACACATATTAAATTTATTTTCTATTTGATGAATTGTATTCCAATGTTGTTGGATTTAAATGTTAGTTTGTACATTTAAATCATTGAAGGAAGATGTTAGTTTTGGGAAGATAAAAAAATTCCCGTTATTTGAAGTAATAAAAATTAGGTGTTACATTGAAGGTAAAATTTATTCGAACTATTTAGAAGATTAAAATTATTTGGTGATCATGACCATATCCTTTTCAGTTGGGATTTGCATACCTTGTGATATGGCCCTTGGAGTGAGCACAACAAATATTGAATTGTCATCTTCCCTGATTGTCCTAGTATCCGGTTTGTAGTGTTGGGAACATGCCAACACTAACTTGATGTTTTTCAAGGACATGGGATGGACACCTACTACATGCAACCTATTGGAAAAGTATCTTTTCTTCAACGGGCTCCTTGGCTTGTCAAACATTTTGTGTTTGAGCTCTTCCAGGTCCATGTGAGCAAAATTGCTATCACCCACACTCAAAAACTTCAATGTGAGAGAAGAAATAGGCTTTGAGATGGATAAACTGAACTTCATGATGGAAAAAAGCAACAATATAGGTTACTATAGAGGTGGTGGCAACTTTTTGAGCTTGGAACCAAAAACTACTATTTTTAGGTTCTAGGTCCTAGGAGCTACTATTTTTGGGAAGGGTTGTTTTTGCCTTGTTGTCGGCACTAAAATTTTCTCCTCACATCCAAAGCACGTTCAAAGTTTTTTAAGTCCAATTCAAGCACTTTATATTTTTCTTTTTTCTTTTTTTCTTTTTTTTTCTTTTTTTTGAACCGTGTACCCTAGTTTTTAGTTTTTGTGATTTTCAGTGTTTTCTCTTCTGAAGGGTTTTTCTATTTTAGGAAAATTAATAAAATAAGCAAGTGCGAACCAACAACACTTACTATTTTTGGAAGCTAGTATTTTGGGCCTTGGTTTGATGAAAAAAATCTAGATTCTTTTTGGGTTTTTGTTTTTGAGGCTTCGTGCAAATGTTTGTGTTTACTCGCTTCCCAGATTGACGACAAATGACAAAACAATGTTTTAGGGAAAAAAATATTTGAACGGATTCCATAAAAATTGAGTACATTTATGGAACTTCTATTTCATGAAGCTCAAAGGCATCTGGGAGAGGAGGATATGCACAATGTTTCGTTAGATATTTCTCACCGGTTTGCAAGATAGGAGCATTACTTCATTTTTATTCACAAGGGTTTCTAGAGAAATTTGAGCATGGTAATAGGCTGGAAAATGGAGATTTCTAAGTGGTATAAGAAATTGAGGATGGATAAAAGGTGTGGAAGGTAATGGAAAAGGCAAATGAGTAATAACAATGGAGGAAAGAGTAAGTGCCGACAATGACTCTTACAGATGATATGGCCCAACAAGCAGCTGTAAAAGGTGTTGCAAAGATGCACTTCTTGATATTTAATGATATACTCAACTACCGCATCTTAAAAAAATTAGTCTTAAACAGTCAAATGGTCCTTAACTACACCATACACGATCTATTCATCAAGGTACACATGCAATAATTTATGCATAAAGTCTTGAAATACCTAGACAATGAGAATGTCATTGGGGCATTAATTCCAAAGGGCATAATCATATAAGCATAAAAAATCCACTATGTAGAAAAAGCTATCTTAGGTTGATCCTTGCATATTATACTTACTCGATGGAATCAGAGAAACCATCTATAAAAATTAAAGCTCGTGCCCTACCACACCTTCAAGAATCTCTTCAATAAAGGGTGTGGGGAAAGGATCAATGATACAAGAGGAATTTAGTACCATGTAGTCCACAAAACCCAAATTTTACCATATTTTCTGATGCTAATGACCATTGGACTGATCCAATCAAATTATTCTATTGGCTTAATGATACCTACTTTGAGAATCTTTTCTATCTCATCTTTCACCTTGATGTGCAAGTTTGGATTTCTCCTATAAGGCCATTTTTGTTCTCGTCATGCACATCATCACGAATCCAAAGACTATGATAATTCTTCACTGGAACTCCTCGTGCTATTATTATTAACTAATAAACAGCTTTTAGTTTGGTGGATGTAATCTAGAAACACAACAACAAACATAACACAAGAATACCATAGACTATGATAAGAAGGAATGATGATAAATCTGAAATATTAGAGTAAATTATAATATTAACATGAAATTGTTACAATCTCACCCATGAGGTACTTCAAGTATTACTGACTTCACTTGCCTTCCACCAATACTATGGGAGAAACTTCATAATTACACCTCTTAATGGCTTCTTTAACACACCTTCAAAATGATGGCTTCCTTTACACACTTACTCATACAATATTTCTCATTACTTCCTTCTATGCTAAATGAGGGGGTGGCCTCTTTATTTATAGAACTTCCAGGCTTATCCATCTTATCTCTAAGATAGAATAAGAAATCCACTCGACGAATCATATTCCATGCCTTAACTTTTATCTGTACTTATAAGCTTATCTTTTAAGATAAGATAAACCTTATCATTTCACATGGGTTCCATATTTTTAGACTTTTTACAAATAAAATACACAAAATATTTATGACCTCACTCCTTGTCCTTATTACCAATATAATATTTCTAATTCCTAATCATGTAGACCCTACTTCTCTACTTACCCCAACTTTGACATTTTAACATTACCGACCACTTATGACAAATATTTACTTTTTACCACAACATTCTGTTGTACTTTTGACTATTACCGTACTATACATTATTGGTGGCGTTGTACTAGTAGTCTTTGTTATCTTCATCGACGCTACTACTAATTACACTTAACAACGTCCTATTCCTAATACATACATTAATGAAATAGAAATTACGGAGGAAAATTTTAGTGTCGACATCTTCTCCTTCCTAGCTTCTACTCCATCCTCGGAGTAGACTATTCATGCTTAGAAAATCTTCAACTTGTCATGGTTGACCCATTTCGTAATGGGAGTACCATCCAATTCCTCCAAATGCAGTCGTACCATTTTCATGCACAACTGCTATTTTGTAGGGCCCCATCCATTTTGGAAGAAATTTTCTCTATCTTCTTTTTTTGTATCTGGAATCATATACTAGAACCAAGTCATTCACATGAAATGGAGACCAATGGATCTTTTGATCAAAGTATTCCTTCTACTTCATTTTCTTCTTATAGCTTGTATCCTTCACTATTTCCCTCATTTCCTCTAGCAAATGAAGATATACCAACCTTTCTTTTACTGAATCACTTTCATCCATCCTTTCATTTTCATAACTCTCACAGTGGGAATATCAAACTCAATAGGAAGAACTGGATCAATGCCATAAGCCAACTGAAATGGGGAGTATCCTATTGTTGACTTTGATGTTTCCATATATGCCCACAATGCTGCATGAATCCTTTTATCCCACTTATGTACCTGCAAGGCTGCATCTTTTGCTAGAATTTGACACAACACAAAATTTGTTCATTCCACTGTCCATTTGTGCTTGGCTTGTATATTTTTCCTTCCTATGCTTAATAGAAAACTTATTGACTAGGGCTTCTACCACCTCATTAATGAAGTGGCTTCCTTGATCATTACAATTTCTAATGGACAACCAAATCTGGTGACAATGCGTTCATATATGAACCTTACCACTTCATCTATGGAAGTTATTTTCAATGGCCTAGCTTCAACCCACTTGGTTAAATAATGCATGTAACTACAATATACTTATTTTGGCATGGGGTAGTTGGAAGTGGACCTACAATGCCTATTCCCCACTTTTCAAAGGGACCAAGTGGAAGAATAGGGCATAATGAAGCTGATGAAGTCTTACGATTACCATGTGTTTGAAAAATATCACATGTCTTACAATAATTATAACAATCTTTAAAAAGAGTGGGCCAGTGATAACCTGCATCCAAGATCCTTCTTGTTATAAGTTGTCTAGAGAAGTGCCCTCCACATGTACCATTGTGGAATTCTTCTATCAGCTCCTTCCCTTGATCACGTCTAACTACCCTCTTATATTGTCCATTAGGTCCTATTCGAAATAATACTCCATGTAGAATAGAATATGGACGACTGGCTTGAGTAATCTTCCTCTTAGTCTTTACATTGGCACCATCAGGAAACTTGAATTCATTCAGATAATTCCAAATATCTATGTATTCACTAGGGATTGTGTCAAGGGATAACAATGTTACATCTAGAAAATCATCATCATCACAAGATGAACCTAAACCATCATAGGCTCGAGAGAGTGCATCTACATTGACATGCTTCTTTCCTAGACTATCTATAATATCAAATTCAAATTCTTGTAGCAAAATTATCCATCTTGCTATCCTCCCTGATGGGTTAGGCTTATTTAAAATATATTTTAAAGCCTGATGATCTATTACAACTATAAATTTCTGCCCTAGCAAGTAATTTCTAAACTTCTTTACAACAAAAAATGATAGCTAGAGCCTCTTTTTCGATTCTGAATGTATAATTTACCTCAAAGATCGCTCATTTTCCGCTCCAAAAGCAAATGGATGTTCATTCCCATTTTCATCCTTTTGGCTCGGAGTACTTCCTAGTGCTACATATAAGGCATCGATGTACACAATGAATGGCTTGCTCCAATCTGGAGTCTTTAGAATAGGTGAAGACACCAGGGGCTTCCTTCAGATTGTTCAAAAGATTCATGCACCTTATTTCTGGTTCATAAGTAACATTCTTCTTGAGAACTAGGTTAGTGGTGAACAATCTTTGAGAAAATCCTAATGAACCTTCTATAGTAACCCACATGGCCTAAAAATGATCTCAACTTACTTCTATTCATAGGAAATGGTAACTCTTTGATTTTTGAAACTTTATCCTGATCGATGCACTCAATACCATCTCTGGATACAACATGCCCTAACAAAACTCCTTTAGAACATCCAAAGACACACTTTGTAGGGTTTAGTGAGGCTTGTGCTTCATCTAACCTTTGAAATGCTATCTCCATCTGGTGCAGGTGGTCCATCTTGCTCCCATAGATGCAAAAATCATCCAGAAATACTCTGATGAAGTTCCCAATGTAGGGTTTGAACACCATATTCATCAAACACTGGAACATTTCCAGAGCATTACACAACCCAAAAGGCATAACTCTATAAGCAAACATTCCCAAGGAGTGGTGAACGTGGTCTTCAATTGATCTTTCTCTACTATACGAACTTGGTTGTATCTCGCTATATCCATCAGCAAAACTATAGCACTCCTGGCCAGCTACTTTGTCCAAGATCTGATATGAGAATGGAAGAGGGTAATGATCCTTCTTTGTTGCCTTATTGAGCTTCCTATAATCAACACAAATGCGTAGCTTCACATTCTTTTTTATTAAGATGACAATGGGAGAAACCCATTCTGAATTCTCCATAGCAAATATGAATCCTGCATCAAGCAACTTATCTATTTCTTCTTTTACAGTCTTGGAAAAATTAGGATTCATTCTATATGGCATTTGCTTTATGGGCTTAGCACCATCTACCAACTCAATAGAATTTTCTACCCAACTTAATTGACGGAGTTCATTGTAATCAAAAGTGAATAGGTGTATGTACCTTGAAAGAGCTCAAGATAACATTCCTTCTCACTCTCCATCACAAAGCATCACCAATCTTTATTTGTTGGAGATGATCATCAATTTCTTATTTAGATAATTTTATGGGTTCATGAGTCATGTGGTGGAAGGATATCCATGACCGAAACATCCACCTCACTTTCTTCATCTTCTGTGTCCACTTCACCGGTACTAGAGTAATCGAGAGGATGTCCAATCATCGGTTTCATCACTTGAATCCACGTGTTCGCCTTATGATGCCGAGGGATCATGTTTATCTTCACCATCTCTTTACCACGTCCTGAGTGTCATGAAGCCTTCATTCCAGTGGTTTCTTACATGAACTCTCCTTAGCCATGGCCTTCCCAATAACATTGTGTACGTAATCGGTACCATTTTTCATCACCTGAAAGTCTACCACACATACAACACCCATAACAAATATTGCCACATTTGAAACTACACCTTCTAGTTTAGTTTTTCCCTTATTTAATGACCTTAACATAAGTGTTGAGGGGCGATTAATTTTTAAACCCAACATATTCATTACAGAATCGGTCATTACATTAACTACAACACCTCCATCAACTAAGACATCATGAATTGAAATACCATTACATAATACCTTAGCTTGTGGAGCATAGGGATCCGCCTCTGCCTCCAAAATAGGGACCTCAACCTCCTTCCTTCGTCGAGCATTGAGTCCACTTCGCAGCTCCCGCCTCTTCTCAGAAGACATAGCCAAGAGTTGACCATATGTAATATTTGCAAGCCTTTTGGACAGATCTTCTAAGATGGAGTATGGTCCTTGTCCCTATGAAATCAAAAAATCTTGCACACCCAACTTTCTTCTCCTATGTTTCTTACTAGTTTCTCCTTTCATCTTCTTAGGATCATTTCCATCTTGATTATATTTTTCTTTCTTTCTTTTTGTTACAAACACATTTACTTCATTATTTATGCTCTTATCTACTACATCAAAAGAATTCACAGGTGCTTTTCCTTTATCATTATCTCTTGTACTAGATGTAGAAGCTCTATCTGGAAAATTATACTATAATGACCCCTTTTATAACAACCATAACATACAAATTCAAAAATATTTATTTTTAGACCTCTATCTCCTCCCCTGAACTAAATTCTTTTCCTTGAAGAAGATTAATAGTTAATCGACCCATCTTCTTGAGCAGATCTTCATACTCGGTAGATGTACCGGGAGAAATATTTTTGCTCATCGAGATTGGTTGTGGATTTTGAACCAAATGTGCTTTGGTGTAGGCTCTACTTTGTGCAGTAATTTCTTTGGGCTCCTCTTCCATGCTTTCTTCTTTCCTTCTTGTAATCTCCTTTGCTTGTTCAATGGTAGTTGGCGATCATACTTCACTCGTTGTTTGATCTCGCTTCATCCCAAGAATGAAGTTCTTATAGAGGAGATTATCCACGCCATTCATCAACCCATCTGCTAATCCTTCCTTCCTCGGATCTAGGCATCGAGCTTCCTCCTTAGCTCTAGAATATGAGCATGATAATCCCTTATCTTCTCCTTCTCTCCTTGGGATAGCTTTGTGATATCGATCATGAGATCTGCATATTTTCATTGTTCACCAAATTCTTCAAGAAAACTTTCAATCAATAAATTCCATGATTTTTTCACATTATCACCTAGTGTTTCAAACCACCTAAGAGATGAACCATAAAAAAGGTAGGAAAAATTCAGTCCATTGTTCCCTTCTTATAAGGCCATTACAAATACAACATCGTTTAAACTCTTGAATGAAAGATGAAGCATCTTCATTAGATTGGGTTGAAAAAAGCAGAATCTTCCCCATTTCCAAAAGTAACCACGGTGAAATACTAGCCCACAAGTAGAATCAACAAGACTTATGTGCATAAATAATTAGAATCAATTATAATAGAAAATATAAATGACCACGGTAAACTATGGTAAAACTTGACTTACTACGGTAAAACTAACTTTACTATGATAAACATTATTCACAAGTAAAAGTGAAGTTCTTGCGGTAAATACTATACATGGTAAAAGTGACTTTACATTGTGGTAAATACTATTCACAAAAAAAAGTGACTTTACCATGGTAACTACTATGCATGATAAAAACAAAGTTACCCTCTAAATATTTTCTAAGTGTAAATATCTCTCCAAAAAAAATCCACCAACGAGGAATGGTCCCAAGCAATGAACCAAAATGTCATCACCAATCCGGCACTATTATAATTCTTCACCGAGAACTCCTCGTCTATATGATTATTAACTAATGCACAACTTTTAGTTTGGTGGATGTAATCTGAAACACAACAACAAACATAACACAAGAATACCATAGACTATGATAAGAAGGAATGATGATAAATCTGAAATGAAATATCGGAATAAATTATAATATTAACATGAAATTGTTACAATCTCACCCATGAGGTACTTCAAGTGTTACTGACTTCACTTGCCTTCCACCAATACTATGGGAGAAACTTCACAATTACACCTCTTAATGGCTTCTTTAACACACCTTCAAAATGATGGCTTCCTTTACACACTTACTCATACAATATTTCTCACTACTTCCTTCTATGCTAAATGAGGGGGGTGGCCTCTTTATTTATAGAACTTCCAGGCTTATCCATCTTATCTCTAAGATAGGATAAGAAATCTACTCTGATGAATCATATTCCATACCTTAACTCTTATCTGTACATGTAAGCTTATCTTTTAAGATAAGATAAACCTTATCATTTCACATGGGTTCCACATTTTTAGACTTTTTACAAATAAAATACACAAAATATTTATGACCTCACTCCTTGTCCTTATTACCAATATAATATTTCTAATTCCTAATCATGTAGACCCTACTTCTCTACTTACCCCAACTTTGACATTTTAACATTACCGGACCACTTACGACAAATATTTACTTTTTACCACAACATTCCTATTGTACTTTTGACTATTACTATACTATACATTATTGGCGATCGTCTTGTAGCAGACCGTTATCTTCTATCAGACGCTACTACTAATTACACTTAACAAAATCCTATTCCTAATACATACATTAATGAAATAGAAATTACGGAGGAAAATTTTAGTGTCGACATCTTCCCCAAGTGCTAGCTTCTAGTCCTTCCTCGGAGTAGACTATTCTGGTGCTTGGAAAATCTTCAACTTGTCATGGTTGACCCATTTTGTAATGGGAGTGCCATCCAATTCCTCCAGTCGGTACATACCATTTTCATGCACAACTGCTATTTTGTAGGGACCCATCCATTTTGGAAGAAATTTTCTTTGTCTTCTTTTTTTGTATCTAGAATCATATACTAGAACCAAGTCATTCACATGAAATGGAGACCAATGGATCTTTTGATCAAAGTATTCCTTCCTTCATTTTATTCTTATATCTTGTATCCTTCACTATTTCCTCATTTCCTAGTGTTGCATCCGAGGCATCAATGTACACAATGAATGGCTTGCTCCAACTGGAGTCTTTAGAATAGGTGAAGATACTAGGGCTTCCTTCAGATTGTTCAAAAGCTTCATGCACCTTATTTCTGGTTCATAAGTAACATTCTTCTTCAAGAACTAGGTTAGTGGTCATGCAATCTTTGATAAATTCTTGATGAACCTTCTATAGTAACCCACATGGCCTAAAAATGATCTCAAATTACTTATTCATAGGAAATAGTAACTCTTTAATTTTTGAAACTTTATTAGGATCGAGCATCAATACCATCTCTGGATACAACATGCCCTAACAAAACACCTTTAGAACATCCAAAGACACACTTTGTAGGGTTTAGTGAGGCTTATGCTTCGTCTAACCTTTGAAATGCTATCTCCATCACAGTGCAGTGCGTCCATCTTGCTCCCATAGATGTAAAAATCATCAAGAAATACTCGATGAAGTTCCCAATGTAGGATTCGAACACCCTATTCATCAAATGCCTAACATTGCCAGCATTACACAACCCAAAAGACATAACTTTATAAGCAAACATTCCCAAGGAGTGGTGAATATGGTCTTCACTGATCTTTCACTACTATACGAACTTGGTTGTATCCGCTATATCCATAAGGAAAACTATAGCACTCTGGCCACCTACCTCGTCTAACATCTGATATAAGAATGGAAGAGGGTAATGATCCTTCTTTGTTGTCTTATTGAGCTTCCTATAATCAACATAAATGCGTAGCTTCCCATTCTTTTTATTTAGATGACAATGGGAGAAACCCATTATGAATTCTCTATCCTGCATCAAGCAACTTATCTATTTCTTCTTTTACGCCTTGAAAAAATTAGAATTCATTCTATATGGAATTTACTTTATGGGCTTAGCACCATATACCAGCTCAATAGAATGTTCTACCCAACTTACTTGACGGAGTTCCTTATAATCAAAAGTGAATAGGTGTATGTACCTTGAAAGAGTGGAGATAGCATTCCTTCTCACTCTCTATCACAAAGATCACCAATCTTTATTGGTTGGAGATGATCATCAATTTCTTCTTTAGATAATTTTATGGGTTCATGAGTCGGTATGAATGGAAGGATACCCATGACCGAAACATCAACCTCACTTTCTTCATCTTCTCGTGTCACTTCACTTTCAAATACTAGAGTAATCAAAGGATGTCCAATCATCGGTTTCATCACTTGAATCCACGGGTTCTACCTTATGATGCCGAGGGATCACGTTTATCTTCACCCTCTCTTTACCACGTCCAAGTGTCATGAAGCCTTCATTCCAAAGAGTTTCTTACATGAACTCTCCTTAGCCATGGCCTTCCCAACAACATTGGGTACGCATGATACACATTTTTCATCACCTGAAATTCTACCACACATACAACACCCATAAAAGATATTGCCACATTTAAAACTACACCTTCTAGTTTAGTTTTCCCTTATTTAATGACCTTAACATAAGTGTTGAGGGGCGATCAATTTTAAACCCAACATATTCATTAGGACTTGGTCATTACATTAACTACA
This sequence comes from Taxus wallichiana var. yunnanensis, assembly GCA_018340775.1. Classification (NCBI taxonomy): domain Eukaryota; kingdom Viridiplantae; phylum Streptophyta; class Pinopsida; order Cupressales; family Taxaceae; genus Taxus; species Taxus wallichiana. The sequence continues at coordinate 362,918,102 of CM031243.1, read as the reverse complement.
AGACCTCCATCAACTAAGACATCATGAATTGAAATACCATTACATAATACCTTAGCTTGTGGAGCATAGGGATCCGGCTTTGCCTCCAAAATAGGGACCTCTACCTCCTTCCTTCGTCGAGCATTGAGTCCACTTCGCAGCTCCCGCCTCTTCTCAGAAGACATAGACAAGAGTTGACCATATGTAATATTTGCAAGCCTTTTGGACAGATCTTCTAAGATGGAGTATGGTCCTTGTCCCTGTGAAATCATAAAATCTTGCACACCCAACTTTCTTCTCCTATGTTTCTTACTAGTTTCTCCTTTCATCTTCTTAGGATCATTTCCATCTTGGTTATATTTTTCTTTATTTATTTTTGTTACAAACACATTTGCTTCATTATTTATGCTCTTATCTACTACATCAAAAGAATTCATGGTGATTTTCCTTTATCATTATCTCTTATACCGATGTGGAAGCTCTATCTAGACAATTATACTTATAATGACCCTTTTATAACAACCATAATATACAACTTCGAAAATATTTCTTTTTGGACCTTTATCTCCTCCCCGAGAACTAAAATCTTTTCCTTAAAGAAGATTAATAGTTAATCGACCCATCTTCTTGAGCGGATCTTCATACTCAGTAGATGTACTTGGAAGAAAGATTTGTGCTCATCAAGATTGGTTGTGGATTACTCAACCAAAGGTGCTAGTGTAGGCTCTACTTTAGCAAAGAATTTCTTTGGGCTCATCTTCCATGCTTTCTTCTTGCCTTCTTGCAATCTCCTTTGCTTGTTCAATGGTAGTCGGGCGGTCATACTTCACTCATTGTTTGATCTCTGGCTTCATCCCAAGAATGAAGTTCTTACAGAGGAGATTATCCACGCCATTCATCAACCCATCTACTAATCCTTCCTTCTAGATCTAGGCATCGAGCTTCCTCCTTAGCTCTAGAACATGAGCATGATAATCCCTTATCTTCTCCTTCTCTCCTTGGGATAGCTTTTTAATATCGATCATGAGATTTACATATTTCTGTTGTTAACCAAATTCTTCAAGAAAACTTTCACCAATAAATTCCATGAGTTTTTCACATTATCACCTAGTGTTTCAAACCACCTAAGGGCTGAACCATCCAAAAAGGTAGGAAAAAATTCAGTCCATTGTTCCCTTCTTATAATGCCATTACAAATACAAGATCGTTTAAACTCTTGAATGAAAGAGGAAGCATCTTCATTAGATTGGGCTGAAAAAATAGGAATCTTCCCCATTTCCAAAAGTAACCACAGTGAAATACCAACCCACAAGTAGAATCAACAAGACTTATGTGCATAAATAATTGGAATCACTATAATAGAAAATAGAAATGACCACGGTAAACTATGGTAAAACTTGATTTATCATGGTAAAATTGACTTTACTATATGGTAAATACTATTCACAAGTAAAAAGTGAAGTTATTTGCGGTAAATATTGTTCACGGTAAAAATGACTTTACTGCGGTAAAGAAAGACTATTCACGGCAAAAAGTGACTTTACCATGGTAACTACTATGCACAAGAAAAAACAAGGTTACCCTCCAAATATTTTTGGCTAAGTGGGAATATCTCTTTAGAAAATCCACCAACGAGGAATGGTGCCGAATGTAACCAAAATGTCATCACCAATCCGCACTATTATAATTCTTCACCGGGAACTCCTCGTGCTATGATTATTTACTAATGCACAACTTTTAGTTTGGTGGATGTAATATGGAAACACAACAACAAATATAACACAAGAATACCATAGACTATGATAAGAAGGAATGATGATAAATCTGAAATATCAGAGTAAATTATAATATTAACATGAAATTGTTACAATCTCACCCATGAGGTACTTCAAGTGTTACTGACTTCACTTGCCTTCCACCAATACTATGGGAGAAACTTCACAATTACACCTCTTAATGGCTTCTTTAACACACCTTCAAAATGATGGCTTCCTTTACACACTTACTCATACAATATTTCTCACTACTTCTTTCTATGCTAAATGAGGGGGGTGGCCTCTTTATTTATAGAACTTCCAGGCTTATCCATCTTATCTCTAAGATAGGATAATAAATCCACTTTGACGAATCATATTCCATACCTTAACTCTTATCTGTACATGTAAGCTTATCTTTTAAGATAAGATAAACCTTATCATTTCACATGGGTTCCACATTTTTAGACTTTTTACAAATAAAATACACAAAAGATTTATGACCTCACTCCTTGTTTTTATTACCAATATAATATTTCTAATTCCTAATCATGTAGACCTACTTCTCTACTTACCCCAACTTTGACATTTTAACATTACCGGACCACTTACGACAAATATTTACTTTTTACCATAACATTCCTATTGTACATTTGACTATTACCGTACTATACATTATTGGCGGTCGTCTTTCGGCAGACCGTTATCTTCTATCGGACGCTACTACTAATTACACTTAACAACATCCTATTCCTAATACATACATTAATGAAATAGAAATCACGGAGGAAAGTTTTAGTGTCGAATAACACCCTCCCTTATCTTGATCTTCGTTTTCCCAAGGGAAGAATGAACACCCTTCAAACTGCGGTAGCCTTGATGAAATAGATCCTAGAAGTTTCGAGAGTAGTTATATAATCTTTGCAACTTTAGACTCGACCAATAATAATATCCTATTTCGGTGCACCTTATGTTCTAATGTTGAATTTCTTCATTTTTAATGGATGGTGATATGAAAACATGTGTTCATTTGTTGTGGAAAATACTCCATGCTCTCACTTAGTATGCAAAATATCTAGATCCTCGCATCTTCATCATCAATAATGTACATCAACTTGTCTTTATATTTCTTCTTCCAGCGTTCTCCGGAGATATTCATCAAAATTTATTCAATCACAAGAAATTACGCACTTTGTTTGAAGAGGCTCACCTTGTAACTAAATTATAAGAACTATAATGTTGCACTATCTCCCAAAGTAATGCACTTCATCATCAAAAAATATGTATGCAAATTTGGTTTAGTAGAAGGGTAATTGAAGACATGTATCATACCCAAGTCATTTCCTTCTAATTTGCGGTCTCCTCTATATAACTCAACATGTATATACCATAAGTGTGAAAAACATCACAATGTGGAATAGAATATATGCACCCATAAATATGGTGGTAATGCATCTAATCCCTTGAGCCAATTATTTTCACAACTTTTAATATGAACCGAGGGGGAAGATGTACCATCATAACTCGATATATTCGAAGGTAGGTTACTCTTAACAAACCGAGTTAAGAATGCAACCCTAATATCATGTCATCCCAACAAGTTATCTTTGTGTTTATCCCACCTCTAACTACCATTTACTTGAGTGAATATACAAGTATATTTCTCCTTTCACCCTCATCATGTAGCTTATCCTCTATGGTGTGCAAAAATGTTTCCAACTTTTCTTCTCCAAAGAAACTTCAATAGTGAAGTCTTCTATAAGGGCATAACTTCCCAAGGCCTTATCATTCATGTGAATATTCTATGACACTCACGGATAACCATTTCATACGTACCATGAGTCCAATTTTCATAAGTAACACTTGTAGTGTCATTGATAGAATACACATCTCCCCACTTGAGCATCCCTTCCTTCATTGGCTCAACATACTCTAGGTCGTGCACCGTCTATGCATATATATTGTTGAGATATTCTTCATTTATGGGATAGATGTAGGGTGAAATCTTGGTACCATCCATAGGGATCACTACCCATTCATTTGCATTCTTGAAATTGACATAACGTTTGTTAAAGCACATGTTTGTGTTGTTTTCATAAAGCACCAAGGATGACCAAGCAATTCATGGAAGTTGTCCGACTCCACCAACTATAGAACCTTGAAATATCCTCTAAATTTTTCTCCTCTAATCATGATACTTACATCCTTCAATAATTTAATGGGAATGGACCTTGCTTTGTTTGTCATAAGCAACACACTGAAGGATGGATGTAATGGTGGTCTACCCATTATATTCAAAGAATAATGGGTGAGGATATTAAATTTCATTCCCGTGTTAATCAAAATGTTACTTACTAACCAGCCATCTATGACCACATCATATTCATGGTTATGAGTTGGTAAATTAACATGTAAGATCTATATATCCCTCTATGTTCCTACGTGCAACACATTTTCTTGGACCCATTATCCTAACAAGGGTATAATGTTTTCATGTCTACTAATCATACATACTTCCCGAGTTCATCAACATCCTTATCAGTACCCCTTTCTATTTGGATCACTCTCTATCATGTGCTTGTTCCTTTATACAAAGTATCTCCCTTGTAGTTCTCATATTAATCCCATGGTATCTTGGAATACTTCCTTTTGTTGACATACATATGGATATTTAGCTAATCGCACATTATTTTTTTGTTTGATGAGTGGATTAAATATTCCTTCTCACGCACGTGTGAAGATTTTACACACGTAGTAACTAATAATGGTTGTTGCTCTACCATAGCTAAAGTCTAAGGGTGCCACTATTCCTACTTGGAGCACTCAACTCCGTATCATTGTTGCACCATTTTCCTACTTGTTTTTTTCACATATGTGTATAGAAATCTGTAGTCTTATGTTTTGTGCCCCTTACCACATTACGCACAAGACCGGTTCTTCGACACTCATCCCGATAATGGTCCAGTGACCTATATATATCACGTTCCTTATCTAAATCTTCCTCCATAACCTCCATACCCTCTACTACAATATCCTCCTCTCGTATCCTCCATTTTCGTTATTACATTCACAATTTATCTTTTCATCTCATTTTGTTTTGTTATAAGTGTGTTCGCATCCCTATGAGATACTCTACTATTCAATGCAGTGCAACCCTATCTCAAAATCTTTGTGAATATGGTCAATCAACTAGAAATTAGTTGTATCATGAGTGTGTGCATCATAAATTTTACAATAGAGTGACACATTCTTCTCCTGGGTGCATCACCTTGAAGGAGTGGGAAATTCATGACATCGTGATCTTTTTGGAAAATCTTGTAGGCCATTAGTAGGGCACACACATTCCTACACATGAAACTATTATTTATGCGTCCCTCTACTTCACAAAGATGTACACCATAGTCTACTGTGAGTGTCATGCATTGAATTTATAGACAACTTCTCTGGATGTGTTTTCATAGCTTTGATATATGCTTCAAGAAATTACTCACCCCGATCTACGCTTCCAAGTGCTTTATGCAAAGTGCTTCCTTCAAATCCTCACATGGGTCTCGTGAATGTTTTATGCGATAACAACCTTATAAATAGTGTCAAAACCCACCCATGAACCATCAGTGCATGTTGACTTTGGTCGATGTCATATAAGAGCTTCAACAACATAGTCTTGAACCACACATTATAATCCCAAATGCTCTCAAATAGTTCATGTTTAATCTCGTTGAGTGTGTTGTTGCTTTGATTCTTGAATTTAGGTATGTGGAACTCGGTCGAGAAAGGTGGTATGCAACGCGCATATAGTAGATTGCCATATAATGTGGGTCATATTTCGTACTAAATGTGCATACTCCTTGAAACGTTGTCACAAATTGACTCACCTTCCTATCTAAGGAACTTATTCCTTTTGTCCTCGATAAGAGTTTGAATTTATGCACGTGCTCTGCTTTGCTTCTTCCACTCCACAAGTACTTTGGTAAGTGGGGTGACATTTCAAATAAAATCTATGGAGGTTGTTATGGTGGTCGGTTACTTCTTATTCCTTGATTTTTTCCACTTAGGGAGGACCTAAACATGACCCCAAACCTCCACCATGGTTGTCTCCAAGTGGACAAGAACCAAAGCCTTCGATCCTCCTATCATTGAAATGAATGGTAGCCCCGAGGAAGAATGTTCGTATGTCAATGGTAGAACTAAATTGTGCTCCAATCATATATCCCGGTATCTCTCTAATATGACTATTCTCACTAAGTAGCATGTTAATGATTTGTCCTAATGTTGCACCCATTGGATAACTTATAAATAAATTTTAGGTGCTTGTCAAATTCTTCTAAGCATCCATGTGAGATACTTTATCTATTGTGCCTCTTGAGTTGATACGAATACATGTCTTCCTATATCTCTGACCCAACATGGTGATCCCTGATTACCTTCTTGTTCTCCATCACTATGATGATCCTCTATGTGAACTTATGATTATCAAGTACCAAACACAAGGGGTAAGGTATCAAAGTGGTCACGAATGTGTGCCAAGAGCTCCTAAATCATCACCGATTCAATTCCTCCATATGTTGAGGGGTTCTTCAATGTTTTCCCACTACCGAGAGGGCCATAGTACTACAGACCCTCAATCTTTTTAGGGTTCTAAAACTTCTGCATGGACCTATTTATCTCTTGCTTAACACTTCCTCAACCTCCCTTTCTCTCACATCACTATATATGTGCAGTCTCTCTTTCTCTCCCTGCTTCCATCTAAGTCAATGCCATCCTTTCCAAACCCTTTTAATGTCCTTATGCTTGGTGAGTCTTTAGCTAGACATCGATAAATTTTCAAGTCCCATTTCAACCATAAAAATATTTATGGCCGACAATAGCACGTGTAAATATGATCCTCTGGGATCGCAAAGGAACTAGAACTCTACATCCTTTGGGCACAAAAATGTTGAGATCGTGAAATCTAAAGTTTAATTCTACAAAACACCTTCCCACCAATGATCTATCGCACGTGTCCATGATTCATAGAAGTTAGTAAATGCTTGATACCTACTCTAATTCCATATCTTCTTTCATCTGATCCTCCTTCCTCTGTTATATGCATACACTACTAGCCACTCATATAATTCCCGTGGAAAGAAATCAAAATGTCTCATAGAGAAAATCATACCGGTTTTCCTCAACCCATTTGTGTGGATCAAAGTTAATTCCATTGTTATATCCCTACATAAATTGATCTTCCTCATCGTGTCTCCTCCTTTTAATTTTCTCCAATGAAAACTAATATGTTATAAGCTCGCAAATCTTGAGATCCTAAATGAAATAAGGTCTTGACAATGGAACCAAAATGTCACGATGCGGTCTAGTAAATACACACGACATAGTCATGTGTGCTAAAACCTCACTTAGACATGGGTCTAAGATCTCACACAAAGTTCACGCAACTCCTCCAAGTTCCTTTTAAGGCGACTCAATACATGGTTCTTGTAGACATGATTAACATAACATGTAATATATTCCATATACATATTATGAGTTATTACATTATATGCATACACAATTGATCATAAAAGGAGCTTATATTCATTCATCAACATATACAATCAATATGAGTATCTGGATACCAAGGACACCACGTTCATCCTTTCATACTTTGGAAATCCATACTATATTATCCATTACAAACACATTACAATCTTCGCACTTGTATAAGACTCATAGACTTAACAATGCACACACATACTCACACATACTACACACTCTAATCATAATAATCCTTTACATGGACATATTACACACACACACACACACACACACACACACACACACACACACACACACACACACACACACACACACACACACACACACACACACACACACACACACACACACACGCACACACACGCACACGCACGCACTTTACACGCACGCACGCACACACACACACACACACACACATGGGAACTTGTCCTTCACCACTTTACATGATTTAATATATATTTGGATCACTCCTATACATATAATTAATGCTTTCACTTTCCTATAATTAGGAACCATTTTGTGGTTCTCCGTAAGTATTCTAATGTGCGCTATAATTAGCCTCAACTTCATTCCAATTACATGTAGAATAATTAAATATGTCCCCATGCTATAAATATCTTTTCTTTATTTTCCATGCCATGTTATACTTATCTTTATCCTACATTTATCCCGATTTCTACATGTGTTATCTCCTCTTATGGTAGTGCCCTATCCGTGCTATAGTCTATTTCTAGCTTTCTTTAGTTAATACACCATCTTCGAATGTGTCATATTTTTAGTTTGTCTCGTAAATCTAGCTAACTCCTAATTTTGATGTCTCTATGTGTAACCTTTCGTGTTTCCTCTCCTTATACCTCCATGTGCACCTTTGCACACTTTTGTTACTTGTGTAAATTATGCTTTCATGCTTCCATGTGCACCCTTGAGCATCCTTAAACACTTGCACATGTCTTCATCCCTAGACATTTCTTCAATCTACTAATGTTTTTTGTGAAGAATGAGGAGGAGGAGGAGGTGTAATAGATGAATTTAGAGTATAAGGTTTAGGAGTATAAATTCATGGTGGTGGAGTAAATAGAAATTTATTGGGGGAGGATAAGGAAGGATTAGGTTAAGTTGTAGGGAAAATCAAAATAGAGGTATCAATAGCCAAGAAAGGATAATAATATGTTTGTAATGAATGTTGGAGATTGAGGATCCAAAATCATCTATTGGAACCTTTGAGGGTTCAAAATTTATTGTTCCCCACCATGTGCTCCTATGTACAAACTTTATTTTTTGTGTCATGGTGGGTCCCGTGGAATCCTTTCCCTTTTCTCCTTCTAATTCCTCTTCATTTTATTTAAAGATTCACTCTAAAACCAACTTAGAACTATTATCCTTAGTTTTTGTATGTTGACTCCTTGTGAATGAATCCATTCAATATTTCTTGATATAACTACTTTGGTCCTATTATCAAGGGAAATGAACTCATTTTTTACCAATCATCTCATGGTAAGGGTTAAAAGTTAAAACATGATTTTATGCTACTCATATGTAGGTTCATCATGGTTCCCATAATTGGTTAAACCTTTTGGGATGTCAGCCATGTGAAATTATTTTATTTGGTCAATAGACATATAAGAACAATCCCTCTTTCTAATTCTTGCTAATCATCACAATCAATAGATTATTCCTCATAGTAAAGAATGTGACCGTGAGATGATCTCAAGACATGATTCATTATACCATATATGTAAAAATATGGTCTGGACAAGAAAGAACACATGTTGAATATGGTAATCTTAGCATCCATGTTCTTTTCCTTGATGAAATAAGGCCATGAATACCTTCCTATAATAATATGGAAATGGACCCATGATTTGTGATAACCAGAAATATATTTGTGTACTTTTACAAGTTTATACACAAGATCCAACAATGCCACCTTATCACTCACAAACTTGGGTAGCATATAAGGGGCACTCGTAAAGCCATATTCCCATGTATATGAGAAAGTAGGAATATAAATGAAAATCCTCCCCACATATCTATGTTGGTAGATGATGTGATTGATAAATGGGAGGATGCTAGTATTGAATCCAACATACCAATGATGTAGTAAAAGAATGGATCATTAGCTAGATGAAAATGTTGAATTTGGACTCTAGGTGAGATGTGGATAAAAATCATATACCTTTATTGAACTTAGCTGACCGACTTTAGTTAAGCCCAAGAAATTTATGGATTTGGCTATGGAATACACAAGGTATGAGGTCATGTACATCTTGTTTTTGTTTTCTACCTTAATGAGCTACTTATAAATTGAGTCACCAATTATTTCATCCTAGTTGATATGCTTCCTATTTTTAGAATGGTGTGGATGTATTGAAACATCCATTATTGGAAATACTTGGCCATATTGTTTCCAAATAACCTATTAAGAAATTTGATGATATCATTTATTTATTTCTTGAAATATGACTTGGAAAGTGTTTTGGTATCCTATAGGTAGAAACCTTTGGCCTTCTCCAATCAATTCTTGTTCACTATCTCGTGTACATGAAAATGAATTATTATTCCATAAGCATTGAGCGGAGTCGTGGGTAAATTTTAACACAAGATTCAAAATAAAGAATCTTCAACATGTCTTATATGTTATCTACATTGATCCTTAGGAGCTACTCACCATCTAAATTCTTCATTGACCTCATGTTTCTATCATAGTTCTTTAAAAATTCAAGAATAAATTTTGGCCATTGAGAGGATATGAGGAACACAACTACCAACAATATGTTACCTTCACATATCCTTGTACCCATTTTGATTTTTAATTAGATTTAATATGGGTCCAAAATTCTTGGAGGTAAATGTGCCCAAGGTTTGTATAGGTGATTTTTTCCTTATTGAACTCTAGACTAGATGGAGGAGTAAACCCTAGAATTGGTGCTTCATGTATTTATTACTTCTCTATCCCTTAGACATTAGATGAAAAATTTGGAGAAAATTTCCTTAAAATGAGCCCAAGAAGGAATTATGATTTTAATAGTGCAAAATAGGACATAAACCTTGACTATCCTATGTCATGCTTTTGGAGTGTTTCCATAGGATGAAATGTATGGTAGGGGAGAAATATCAACAAGCACTTGGTCGAATTTTGGGGTACAAAATATGATAAAAAGTATGATTAGTTCTTGTTAGAATTTTAGGGATGTATGAAAGGAAGAAAAGTTTGATTCACCCTTGATCAAAGTTCTTGTGGTTCAAATCACGGATGAAACCTTGATTGATTCCCATTGATTTTTTTAGGATGCTTTCTAGGGTGAAAACCCCACTTTACTTTTTATGCTTACTTAGGGCCTCACAACTTCCAAATTATCTTCTACCAAGAAACCCTAGAAGTTTAGAGATTATCAAAGCTAAAAAAATACTTGAATACATGTAATTTCCAACTACAAAGTTAAGAGGACTATCAACATACTTGGGATGTATTTGCAAGATCACTAAGTTTTAAAATCAAATAAAAGTTCCAAGCTTTAAAGAGGGTTCTAAAAAGGAGCATATTCAAACTCAAAACTCACAATGGAGAGATTACATGCCATTTATATTGATCCCAACCCTTAATGACCAAAATCTGTGAAAAATATGATTAAATGGGGAATTTAATGTTTTAGAGTAGGAGAGTTAGGATTTTGGCCTTGTTAGACAAGGTCAAAAGTCTAACTACTTGTAGAGTTGAGCTTTTGGCCTTGTTGGAAAAGGTTAAGAGTCCTGACTAAGTGGGGTTAGGATTTTTTCATTGTCGGAAAATGATTTTATTTTAATAATTAGAGTCATGATTTTGGCATTGGTTGATAAGGTCAAAAGTATGACTAAATAGAGTCAATATTTTAGCCTTATCAAAAAGGTTAAATTTTTGACTAAGTAGAGTAAAGATTTTATTCTTATCGGATAAGGTCAAAATTATGAAATACTAGAGTCGAGATTTTGGCTTTATCGGACAAGGTAAAATAAGATAAGTCAATATTTTATCCTTTTTATCAAGGTCAAAATTATGAATAAGTGTAACTTAGTCCATTAGGTATAGAGGGAAAACTTGCAAAAATGGGTTTTAGGAAAAACATAATCACTTGGTCATTTTCATGAGATTTTATAAGCTACTTTATATCTTGACACCCTTTTTTTTTTTTTTAAATGTATGGCTACCCCAAAGTTTTCACCAAAATTAAAATTTTGGGATAATAGAATCCTAACATATGTAATATATTTTTGATCATTGGGGGAGTACCCCTTGTATAATGATACAGTTCCCCTCAATCCACCATAATTGTTATCTCTTCACCACTCACCACTCGGTGAAGTTGGAGCCTTTGGGAAGTTGTATTTCATCCCTATTTCATGATGAACTATCTACCCCGTAACCTCCGTGGTAGGGTCCTTGGATCATACCGCCACCTTAGGGGAAATATTCTACTAGCTTGCATGCCACTTATTTGTCTCATTAGACCTATCAAGTGTAAGGTGATGTTATTGTTATTGTTTATTTTATTCCACATTGAGGAATTATGGTACCATTCTCTATTTAGGAGTCTCATATGTTTGATGGATGTCACATTTCAAATATGTTAGGAAATTTAAGGGATACATACTATTACAAATCATAAATCCATAATATGAATTGTCGAATTTTATAGTTTATGAAGTGCAGTAATTTAAAAACATAGATTAATATGTGGATAGTGTAGATTAAAAATATAAAAACAATCAAGAGAAAGTAAATTAAAAATGTGACACAAGATATAAGTGGGAAAACCTTGAAAGGTAAAAAACCCAATGAAAGTCACTTATCTATATTATGAATAATCTTTCACCCATATTGTCCCACTATTTTTCTATCTAAATACTTATATAGCTTGCTTAAAAGTTACCATCGACTTTGTAACTAGTCTTTAATGAGATCACCTATTTATATATAAGGTGGGTAATCATGATCCATTTTTAAAGCCAACCCAATTTGGGGTTGATCATGTTTATATTTTAAATATAAGACATACGATAAAAACATACAATCTTTGGTGAGTTTCTAAATAAGAAGTTTCCTACTTAATCTTATAAACCTAACACTCCCCCTTAATGTTAAGTAGGGAAACATGTGAAATTAATTTCACATGTCAAATTTTGTTCCTCATGCCAAGTCACCTTTTGGTACAAAAGGAATTACAATCCATAAATCAACATGTGATTTACGATAGCATACACAAAACACTTGTTTTGTAGGTTTTACAGCCTTCCGTGGTGTACTACCATGGTGTCCCACAGGTTTTTCAACTCCATGGTATACTACCATAGTGTCCCTTGGAAATAAAGCCATGAACAACTATAAATGCATTGCAAGTTTTAAAGAAGCCGTGGTACACTATTTTTTGTGGTTCAAATAAATGTTTTGCAGATTCTATAAAACCACAATACAAACGAACATTACAAATTCTAAAGATAAATTGATTAAGGATGAAGTCTTACATAAGATTATGAAGTTAATAAACTCTTAATAACTAATTATTCATTGGGTATTACAAGTAAACTTAACATGCATGAAAATTTACTCAAACAACATAGAAATAGTCTCGAGAGTATCCATTTTTATACAATCAAGCCGTTAAGAGATGACATTGCACAAAAATCTGCAACATGATAATTTCTTATTTCCCCCTCAAGGAAGATCTGAAAGGAAAAAAATTATATGCTTCGAGGTGAAAATCACCATCATTCACATGATCACAAGAGCTAAACAACATATGCTTAGCTGATTCGTGAGGTTGAGATCAACATCAACTACATGATCAAAAGATCTAATATCTAAAATTCCCAACATATCATAGAACTTTCATAACTTTGTAGCACCAAAGGGATTAGTACAAATGTATGTAACCTAATTTTCATTGAACAAAACTTGAGATCTATATCACCGTTAAAAAAATTCCCATATGAAGTACATATAGATCTCAAAATTCTTAGTTCTTTGATCTTTGGATCGGATTGTTTGCAAGAGTAATAAAACTTTTGGGCTGTCAAATAGAATTAGAGTGATTCCTTTGACAACCATATGAATTTATTCCAATAGTCTTTTTGAGTGACATGAAATATTTTGTTACTTCCATAGTACTTCTATACTCTGCTTCAATAGAAGAGATAAATATTGCTAGTTGCTTCTTGCTTCTCTAAGTTATTGCACCGATTCCTAAATTGAAAAAATCAGAAGTAGATTTTATATCCTCAATATCACCAAAGATGTTCGAATCACAATCACCAAATAAATGTGCATTATCATAATAAAAATAACACAAACCATAATTGATTGCACCTTTGATATACATTATAATCATTTTTTCATTTTCAAATGGTCTTCATAAGTATTCTCGCATGAATTTAGAAACAATTCAAATTGTATAGGATATATCAGCCTAGTGATAGTTAAATAAATCAAACTAAAAACTAAATGCCTATACAAACTAAGATTAAATTTGTCACAAGAATGTTTTGGATCTAATTTAACATTAACTTCCATATGAAATGATACAAGATTACAATCAATCATATTAAACCTTTTTAAGAAGGTTAGTAGCATATTGTTCTTATGGTGCAATTATAGACTTGTGATTTTGAAAAATAATCATGCCTAAAAAATTATTTAATAGTCCTAAATTAATCATTTCAAAATGTTGTCTTAACTTCTCTTTGATTCTAAAAATTAGATTCTTATCACTACTAGTAATCAAGAGATCATCAACATATAAGACAATAATGATAACATGACCATTTTAATACTTGAAAAATAAATCATTATTAGCAAAACAATTAGAGAAACCAAGCTCATGAAAGAAACTATTTATCTTAGCATACCAAGCTCTAGGAGCTTGTTTAAGACCATACAAATATTTCTTAAGTTTACACACATATAATTCTTTGTCAAGTTCTTAAAAACCTTTAGGTTGATGCATATAAATTTCTTTTTCAAGTCACCATTTAAAAACACATTTTTAACATCCATTTGATGAATATCCCAACCATGTTGAGAAACTAAAGCTAGAATAATTCTAACAATGCTCATTTTGGAAACAAGAGAAAATGTTTCAACATAATCCAAACTAGGTTTTTGAGTAAACCCATCAACTAATCTAGCCTTGAATTTATCAATCTTACTAGCAAAATTATATTTAATTTTATATAACCATCTAGAGCCTACAATGCTTCTTTTAGGAGGAAGAGGGACTAATTCCCATGTTTGATTTTTTATTAGAGCATTGTATTCAACTTCCATAGCTGCAATCCATCTTTCATCTAGGTTGGATTCTTCAAAAGATTGAGGTTCAACCTCATAAACAATTGACAAGGCATGATAAGAATGTTGACTACGGGTCATCTTTCTCAAATCATTAGGTTGAGAGTTTGATACTAGAATTTTATCCTATTTAGGAATCCTAGATTGAGAAAAGGATTGAGAAGACTCCCCTTCAATGTCTAAATTCATCATATAAGAAAAAGGATGTTTAAAGACTTGCAAATCAGTTTCCATAATGTTTAAACAAGGATTATCATTTAGAAAATTAGTTTCAAACTAAGGAGACTCAAAAGATTTAAAAATTTATTTCTCAAGAACATGCATGTGATCCTCTCTCACCTTGGGTTCCTCCAAAATGGTATATTCCTCCATGCTCAACTAAAATGATGAGAAGTAACATATTGTGCAAGAAAATTTTAACATTTTTCAATGTTGTATTGCATCCATCTCTAGATTTCACGGTTTCCATTCATATGAACTATATGCTCGACCATAATCAGATATTTTGAGTTTTCTTGCAAGCCAAGAGAGCTCCAGAAGTATGAGCCATCATGAGGAATGTATATACGGGCCAAAATGTGTCTCAATAACATGCACTCCTAAATTATCCATTCTACAAGGGTATTGAAGCAATGAGTGGGAAACATATATGTAGCGACATAAAAGTGGATTGAATTAAAGGGACTATAGTGATTGCTAGGGTTTCATATCTAGAGGTGGTAATCACTTTGCACTAGTTGAACCTATAGTTTCCAAGTCCCGCATCAAGATAGAGAAAGGAACCCTACCGAGATATCCTTATTTAGATGTAGAAAGGTATGGATCAACAATAAATATGCATGAAATAGATGAAATGAAAGATAAAGAGCCAATAATGGATAAGATTAATATGCTATATATCATCCAAACACATAAAATACTAACCTAACATATCATCATGAAGAATGAAATGAACTTACCTATGTAAAATGACAAGATATGGTTAGATCACTCACCTTGTATTGGTAGGGTGGTCATTGATGCATCTATCTCTCTGAGAAGCAACATGTAGAGAGAGAGAGAGAGAGATAGTTGATATAAGGTGAAGAATGGGAACATTGTTCCTATTGTAGACTCACTATAGGTGACCTAATAGTGCAAATAACCATCCAAGAAGAAGAGTATCCAATTCAATCCAAGAAGGATGCAAGATGAACCAAGATCTAGGAGAGAAGATGTGAAGATAACACAAAAGAGTAGAGATAATGACAGTTCAAATGATGTGGATTCATTTTTTTATGAGTTTCAATGAGGTGAAGTTATATAGAGGATTCCATCACCTGCTGGTGATTACATCCCCCATGGGATATGCAATATTGACACAATCGCCCACATGCGATGGTGTCATCTATGGATGCTGAAAAGAGGTAAATTATAATAAAAAGTGAAAGAAAGGTGTCGTAGATCATGGATATGGATGAGAAAAGTGTAGAGTGATGAGATGCAAGAAAGAAACCTTTAATGTAATGTGTATGAGACCTAGGAAGACAAGGATACTTAGTGCAAGGAAAAATAATACCAATACTAAATGATGACACTCTCTTTGCATACTATCTCTAGCCCATAATGGTTACGTGAATAACAATATATGCTATAACAACCTTGAGAAGCAAGATTGGAAGGAAAAGCTAGAGGATAGTCATTAAAATAAGACATACATAACCTAACTATAGGCCCATGAGATGGATATCGTGATATTATGATGTCATAATGGTATATTGTCATAGTGTCATAGCCAAGTGGTGGGTAGTAATGCTAAAAAGTGTAAAAAACCATATGGTAGAAGATATAAAGAGAAATTTTCATAAACCCAAAGGTGTAAATAAAGAGAATATGGATGATTATCCCAAAGGGTGGATAGAAACTGAAAAGTGAAAAAAACCATGAGGTAGATGCTATAAGGTTTTTATATAGGTACATAAATCTAAGAAGACCATAATCCTAAGTGAGGATGCACATAATACCACAATGATCCAATAGGAAAGACCAGGGTGTATAAAATCCAAAGAGTTGATAATGTTTTGAGAGAAGGTTGATGAAGTAGTGAATTTGAGAAGAAGGATGAGAGATGGTAGATGAGTACCAAAACTCCCGAGTTCCTTCATGTGTGAAAATTTGTTGAGAAATTGAGCATTCGTTGGTTATTTAAATATGTGGCCTTCATTAGTTAGAAGGTGATTCATGTTAGGACCTATGATATCCTTGATGAGGTAAGGAATCCATAATTTCGAGCATTTTTTTTTTTTTCATGTGTGTAATAAAGCTTAGAGACAAGGTCACCCATGTCAAAAGTACGCAGATGAAATTTTTTTATTTTGTTTGGAAATGCATTTTTTTCGCTTCGATTTCAAGTGTAAGCTTTATCATGTCGTTCTTCTAGCAGAGTCAAGGTAATAGAGACACACCTCATGAAGTTACTTATATGGAATAATACTGTGAAGGGAGATGTAGTGTGAAGGTATTTCCACCTCAAGTGGAAGAACAACCTTAGCTCCATAGGTAAGTGAAAATGAGGCTACCCTCAAAGGTCATATGAACACCGTAGTGATTTACCCATAATGTAGGATATAGATTTGTGTGTCAATTTGTGCGTGATTCTTGGATTATATTTTGTAATATCTTGTTGAGAATTTTACTCGGTAGATTCATATTTTGTGTTGCATTATGGATGATATGGTGTTGAGAATTAATGTTTAATTTTTAACTTAGTGTAGAGTTGCTTCATTTATTTGAATTTGAAATTGTGAAAATTGTCATTTATGATGGTATGGGGAATTCCAAAGCAAAAATGATTTTGATTGAGGAAGAATTTAGATGTAGTAAGTCTAGACATATTGGTGAGAGGCATGGCTTCAACCCACTTAGTGAATTATTTCATGGCTGTAATGATGAAGACATGAGCGTATTTGGAATCAAGGTAGTTTTCCAATGTAATCCAATCCCCATATATAATTAAGGGACAAGGAGCATATATATATTATAGCTCATCCAAAGGGGAATGAATCAAATCATCGTGATATTGACAAGGTCAACACTTTTTGGTAAAGGCATGAGCGTATGATTTTAGTGTAGGCCAAGAATAACCCATGCGTAGGAACTCACATGCAGTAGTATGACCACTACAATGGACACCACAAGTGCCCCCATGTGATTCCTCTAAGACAATGAGAACCTCTCTTTTGTTAATTCATCATAGTAGGGTACCTTTAAATTTGTGATAATATTAAATTGCATCTTTAAGTATGTATTTAAGATCATTTTTGTGTGTATTCGTAGCCACATTTGGGAGTTAGTATTAGTTGGGTAAGTTTGATATAGTATAAATTGGTTGATTTCAGTATACCAAGGGTCTTATGTAGGGCCATGTGGTTTGATCTCGATAGACATCTTGGCTGTTTAGAGGATGTTAAGAGACCGGATGATGAAAACATTGTATAAGAACATCCTCATGAGAAATAAAGTGTGACTAAATTGAGTGGAAGACATGGTCAAAGAATTGAAGCAAAGGAATTATATTCACAGGGGGATAGATTAAATGGTAGATGAGGTGAATTGTGGCATTAATTATCCAAAAAAGTCATGGTAAGCTTTAAGTTTTTCTACAACCTTGATACACACCACTAATCCATTAAAACACCATCTAAGAATCCCTCATAACATGGAGATAGGAGACACCCTTACTAAGGTAGTTTGTATACCTAAGTTAAGAGCTTCATATTCCACCATGTTGTTGGTGATAAAGAAATTCGAGTCCATGGAAAAAGGAAATCCTAAGATGGATAGGTGAGAAAACAACCTACCCCTGATCCTTAAAAGTAATTTTCCCCCATCAAAGTGTAATGTCCATGTATCCTCATGTAGATCAATGGTGACCTTATCCTCAATGATTATGGCTATTGGTTTAGTTTTAGGCGGGAAAGTGCTTCAACACTTGTGTCAGAGGATTGTGCCTCAAGACCGCCTATAAAGATATAATAGTTGTATTTTATGGAGATAACATTGTTTATGCCCTCATTGAGGAGGATTTACTCATTTGGTAATACGTCATGAATGGGTTGAGGATCGATAGTAGTGACATAATCGTTAAAGTGCACATGTTTCCTAGATAATTTTCCCAACTTGTGATGATGTTGAGGGATTTTATATTCTCAAGAATAAAGGAGTTATAAAATATCCTGGTCATTTTAGAGGGTAGGGAGAGGCCCATGATATTCCACATTGATTTCTAGGCCTACGTATCACTTATCATCTATATGTTGCCAATAGTTGGTTGTTTAGAAAAGTTTTTGCCTCTTCAATTTAAGTTAATAAACAAGAAACTAAAACTATCAAACCTCAAGATGGAAGGGTTTACTAGTACACTCACCTGATGTGTATGAATGGTGTTGTATTGCGTTGTACCACA
The DNA here is from genome assembly GCA_018340775.1 of Taxus wallichiana var. yunnanensis. Classification (NCBI taxonomy): domain Eukaryota; kingdom Viridiplantae; phylum Streptophyta; class Pinopsida; order Cupressales; family Taxaceae; genus Taxus; species Taxus wallichiana. The sequence goes on along the minus strand of CM031243.1, from coordinate 362,899,075 downwards.
TGTTCAAAACAATTGATCTCTTATCCTACAAATGATGTTGTAGTCAAAGACACTACACCAAATTTTTAATAATAATAATAGTAAGTGGGATTCCTAACAAAATTCAATCCTCGAAGTCAAAGGACTTCCTCACAAGGATGTCAACCCACTGTTTATGCAATCAAGAAATATATATAAGAAATCATGATATTTGGATGGATATAAAATAATAATTGTTTTGATTGTTTTAGATTTTATTACAAGATTATTATATGATAATGAAAATCTAGATATATGAATATAAATAGAAATCAGAATCAAATTCAGTGTCAGAATCTTTGGATGAGGATGGGTTCTCGAAAGTGATCTCAGATAATCTATCTCATATTCTTTAAAGAATTTGTAGTCATAATCATCAATATACTCATCTCTAAATAATTCAGAGATGAATTTAGGCTCCTCATTCTCTCAATCATCGTATGTGATCGAATTGTTCGAATATGGATATTTTGAGTTTCAACTTGATTTATTAATTCAGTCGTCAAGTTCCAAATATCCAACCCGACTTCGTAGCGGTATTCAAACCAGGCCAAATCGGCTCAAATGCGTAAAATTTCAAAGTATGCCTCCCAGAACTCATCCGTGGCCTCTCGAATCCTTTGAGTGATCTCAAAGAAGTTTGTAAACTTGTCCTTGAAGGAATGAATGTATTAAAGTTCCAAATCAAGCAATACATCATATTGCTCCCAATGTAACGGGTGATAAATAATTGGAAGAGAATTGACACTAGTTATCTCATGTGCCTGACCACCTATAGCCATCTACAAAGACCCATCCTTGATCATATGTTAGCAAAAGAAATAAATATAATGTAATGATAGATGATAATCTGATAAATATGTAAATGTCAAAAATGATAGGAAACATAGGTGTTTTAGGGAAACGCATGTGTTTCACTAAAACATTGGTGATTCTAAGTTAGATTAAACAATATAAAATATGATATATTTTAATAATTTGATCAAATGTTTAATCAAATTAATCAATTCATTTTGATTATAATGGAAGAAAGAAGGTTTGATAAATATGGATATTTCGAATAAGTGAATAAAAGATAAAATATATAATCTTACCTTGATTTGGATGAAGATTAAACTTGACCCAAACCTGTGCAGATTGGTGAAGATTAATCTCCTCTGAAAACAAGGGTCCTAACCTATGACAATGATGAAGTATAAGTGCTAGATGACAAATGGATGTGGTGAAAGAGAAGACTTGTACAAACATGAGAGCTTGAATGAATCGATGAACATAAGGAGGATGCCCAACCGAAATTTGGAGATCTTGGACGGGTAGTAGGAATGTCTTCCAACTCGGAACAACTATATAAAAAAAATGTTATGGACTATATTGTTATGAAACTAGACAAAACAAAGGTATAAACATTTTCAATTGAAGATATGGAAGGATGACAAAGAATGAGCTTGAGAATGCAAGCGAATGGTTCCTAAATAAGAGTGTAAAACAAGTTTAAATAATCATTGGTGTTTTACCGAAACGCCGGTGATTTCAGGTTATTCGAATTCATTTAGCTTATAGTTGGAAAATTTCCTAATTTAAGCCTATTTGTTATGGATTTCGAGGGATAATTCATAGGTTTGTTTAGGAATGTAATGTTTGTCAGGTGAGGTGTCTTATTTGATCGGATTATATTCTTATTTTGGCTAGGTTTGTTTAGGATTTATTTTGGTTAGTTTTATTAGATATATTAATGCATATCTTAGGATATTATGATAATAATAATAGATTATATTAGGATATTATTTAATAAAATTAGATTTCATAGATATATAAAATAGTCTATGGTAGATATGAGGAAATAACAAATTTACAAATTATATTTAAATAATATTTATATAAATATTAACATGATAAATTGTAAGTGTGAATGGGACAAATTATTGATGATGGGGGAGTGTAGAATTTTGGTGTCTACATTTTCCCCTTTTTTTATGACAACTTAAAGGAAAGTGTCAAAAAAAAATGATGGAATCATTTATGGGTGATCTCGTTATAACACAATACAGGGGGAACACCTATGTTTATATGTCATGTGTTTCATAGTTTCCCCAGTCCAAGGGGATATCAAAACAAGATGTGCTATTGAGGACCAAGTGATAGGGGAACCAAGGGGTTCAACACCTATGGACATATGATCCATAATGGTAGGCTAGAAGAATGAGAAAGCCAAATGATGGGGGCCAAAGGGTGCATGTCCCATAGACGAATGATGGATCCCGATATAAAGTTTGTTTGTTTGTTTTAATATTTTGAGGACTAGGGTCCATTAAAAATTAGACTCATTTGTGGAAGATTGTGTTTGCCATAATTTAGGGAAAAATGGGCACATGTGCCAACAAGGTATGTGTGTAAGCGATTAGAGGAAAATCATTGATGATTAGAGGGAATCACCGATGATTCCCCCAATGTAAAATTTAGGCTATAAAAGCCAAATCATGGGCTCATTTCACCATATGGTGAAAATGATTTGACAAAGTGTGAGTGTGAAAAAAATGTCTTTTCGATGAAAAGGTGATTTTGGATGAAATGGCGAGTTTGAGTAGGCAACGAAGCCCACGATGGTCGAGGTGAGTGCCCTATCCTTGTTTTTGTCATTTTTTTGAAGATTTTTGTGGTTTTTTGATAATTTAGTGTAGTTTTACAATTTTTTGGGGGCAACAAATGCCTTAGGGAAAAATCGTAGGAATCACCCAATTTATACAATCACCGACATTTTTAGTGAATCGCTAGCATTTTCCTGCTATGTAACAATTGTAAATTTTGAGAAACATCTTTGAGTTATTTATAGTGTTTAGGTTTCAATACTGTAATTGTTGTGAAATGTAATTGATGTAGGATGTGGGACTTTGTTTTGTAGTTTTTCTTTGTGGCGATATTGATTTTGATTCAATCTATTATTTTTCCTTCGAATATGGAAATATAAAAAAATTTAAAATAACGAAGCACTTAATTTTTAATGTTTTAGATGTTGTTGGTATTAATATTTTTAGGCGATGATGTTAATGTTGATAATTTTTTTTTGATATGTTGTGGATGATTTTAATTTTTCACTCACATATTTTTAATGATGATACTAATGTTAATTTATTTCTATTTTGTAGGTGGATGCAAAATTGACCATTCGGGATCATATACCATTGATCTTGGATCAGTTAGAACTGATATGTCTAAGGATGATTGGGAGCATGTCGAGGCCATAGGTTTTTGTGGTATGAGATATTATCGGTGGTTACATAGATGCAGGGGTTTCATGTTGGCTTTACTAGAGTGGTGGAATCCTTCCACCAAAACTTTTGGCTACCTACTGGAGAGATTATGATTACTCTAGAGGATGTTCATCGCATCCTGAGATTACCTATCCAGGGTGAGGGTGTTTATCTCATCATAGGAGGAGAAAGAGATATATACTATGACTAGATTATATGGAGGTGATGTAGTGATATCATACTGGATTCAGGGGGTTTTTCTTATGCTAGATCATATTTGGCTGAGAGAGTAGGATGTACCTAGATGACTATGATGATGATGGCCATTCTTTTCTACGCATTTCCTATTTAGGATGTGGCCATTTTCCTTAGATGATGATGGGAGTTTTGGCTGAGATGATGGAGGAGTAGACACCATTTTTGAGTGGGGTCCTACCCTACTTGCTTAGACATACAAAGAGAGTTGTGGGCTTGGAAGGTCCACAAGAGATATGGCATTGATATTGGGTTTCTACTATAGGCTTGGGCCTTCAAGCACATTGTTATTTCTCAACCGGTGGGGTTTCCTAGGGTGATTGGTGATGAGCATCCTAGGTTTCATGAGATGGAGGGAGGATGTCAACTAGAGGCCAAAGAGGAGGAGATCGGGATATTTTAGAGAGTTGTTGTCTGGACTACAGATTGGTGATGTGGTATGGAGGCCATACCTAGATTTTCCTATTTGGCCCAGTTTGATGATGAGTTGGTTAGTTTACAACAGCCTATATGGGTACAGGCTCACCAACTAGGGGAGCATGAGTTAATCCATTTTGATCGTGTTATGAGATAGTTTGGATATTGACATAGGAGTTCCAATGGAGCATGTATAGTACAAATGAGAGGATGGGGATATAAAGACCCTAAGAGCCATTGTGATAGATCCTACGAGGTTATCTTTGATCAACATGGGGCTATGGGTCCCAATGATGAGGTTCATATTGTTGCTATTAATGATGTGGGGTTACCCTGATTATACAATATGGTGGACTCATGTATTGAGGATATTTGATAGGGATCAAGTCTCTCGAGAGAGAAACACAGAGATTAGATGAGTGCAAGCTCAAGAAACTAGAGGAAGTGGTATATGAGGCAGTGGAGGGTGCAGAGGGTGATAATGAGGAGGATGGGATGATGAGTTGGCAACAACCATAGTAGTGGTGATGGCCGAGAAGGTCGTAGTTGAGGGTGAGAGAGATGTGGCTAGGAGGGAGAGGGATGACCTCATGGGTATCCAAGATACATTGATTGTTGAGTAGGATGGCTTGATCACTAAGAGATTGTGATAGTAGAGTGAGAGATTACAGATCAGGTACCTTGAGATCATAAAGAGATTACAAATCTTGGTCAAAGAGATGGGATGAGAAGGCCCTAGGGATTACCGAGCCTTCTATTTCTAGTGTGAGTTAGCTGAGATGGCACAAACCCACAAAGAGAGGGCACAGGCTAGTGGATGGAGATCTAGAGCCAATGGGGCGAGGCCACATGTGAGTGGAAAGGGCCACCTATAGGATTTGGGACAATCCTAGAGCCCACTATGATGTTATACGAGCAGAGCATGATTATTATGTTGATTTGATTATAGATTATGATCCTAATGTACAGTTTCTATATGTTGATCACGTGGCCGCTAAGGCAAAGCGGTAGGCTGCCTAGTGCCAGTGCGGCAAAGTGTGGGTCCCCCACCTTAGAGACACGAGCGAGTCGGTGACAATGAGAGGGGAGCTAGAGGATGTCGGTGGTAGATGTGCCGAGGGAGGAGAGGGTAGTACAACTCCTCATCGACCGAGTTTTAGAGAGTTTTAGTTTACAAAATCATGGAAGTCCAATTTTGTAGTTGTATATGTAAGCCCATTTTGTATGGCTCTTAGAAGCTTATTTTTGATATTGATGTATGTGGATTTGATCGATATATATGATGATGATGATGAGGTTTTATGATCTATATTATTTTTTTCTTTCATGTGTTAATCTTAATATGTATGATGGTATATGTATTTTATCTTAGATGTGTTAATGTTAAATGAATATATGATGTTATGTGTTTGGAAAACCTGTTAAACTTAAAAATTTAACATGTGATTTTAATTGTATCAAAATGTAGTCCAATAAAATGGAATAAATATGGAATGTTCATCCCACTATGGATTTAATACATACACGATGGGTTTTGAAATTTTGAATGCTCTTGCACTTACAACCTTTTACAAATGTTAACTATGATCATCAATGGATAGTTACACAATACTTAATAAAATGTGGGATTAAATGAGATATTTTTTTAGGACATGAAAAAGGGGTTTGAATATGCATAGATCAATGAGGGGAAATGGATTCTCCTTTTCTACAGGTCTAAAGAGAGATGCCCCAACCTTAATGTGAGAATTTTTTATAAGAAGAAGGTGATCAATGTGGAAACCTTCCTAGATGCTTTTGATATTGATATATTTATTTTAAAGGGTTGATCAATGCAAGAAGCCCCTTTTATGGGTAGCCATCCTTTGAGGGTATGGTCTACATTAATTTTTATTTTATAGAAAGACGTCCTTCAAGGATTAGTATATGATGGATAGTTGTCCTTCAAGGGATCAGTCTACCATTTATTTTTGTCTTTTGAGAAATGCATCCAAATGATTTTTAACACATATATTTTTAGCTGAGGGAAAATCCCTAATAGATCATTTTGAGGAGGGGAAATGGTGCATATATGATCTACACATTCATATTCCCCCTATTATGTTCCCTTTTAACTACTACAAGGGTAATGAATGTAGTGATTATAGGGTTCCTACTAAAGAGGAACTTATCCATAGAGAAAGATGCGATGAATAGAGCCATGGTGTTCATATTTAAGGTGTTTTAGGATAATGATGGATAACCACATGCTCTCAAATCACTATTGTGGTATGATGAATGGTTTTAATGGAGTGATAAGATATAACTACTATCATGAAAATCAAACATTTAACAATAGAAAGGTCACAAGTGCAAGGCATTCCAAGGTTCTTACTTTAGGTTCACCATCAAGAGAAGTGAGATGGTATGCTCCTGACCCATACTTATGAGTAATGATGTATGGACCGATCCAATTGGGGGAAAACTTTCCACATTTACTTTGTTCTAATTGAGTGACATTTTTATTTTCTTTAAGCACAAGATCACTGAATTTAAAGTCACGTTCTTTGACATGTTTTTATATGCCTTTTTAATGCGTTCTTGATAAACTTGATGATGTTCAAGGGCCATCAGACATTTTTCATCTAATAGTTCAAGTTGTGTTAAACAACCTTGTTGATATTCTTCATTAGGGATAAAGTCCTTGAGGGACACACGAAGTGATGGGATTTGGATTTCAAGAGGTTTAATGGCTTCGAACCATAGACAAGTGAATAGGGTTTTTCTCTATAGGTGTGTGGATGCTAGTTTGATAAGCCCAAAGAGAAAATGAGATTTGTAGATGTCAATTTCTTCATGCATCATTTACTATTTTCATAAGGATCTTGTTGAGTGTTTTATTAGAGGCTTCATATGTCCATTTTCTTGAGGATAATATGGTGATGAAAAGATAAGTTTAATATTGAAGGTGTCATAGATATTTTTAACTTCTTTATTTTAAAATATTTTCCATTATCTATGATAAGTTTATGTGGGATGCCGAAATGACATATAATGTGTTGATATATGAAATTGATAATTGGTCCTAACTTAGTTGATGTCAAGGGGATTTCTTCAACCCATTTGGTGAAATATTCAATGGCTATGATAATGGAATGATGTTGCTAGAGATGACTTGGGGTTGATAGCCCCAATGAGGTCTAACCCCATTAAGAGAAAGGCCATAGTCTTGAGCAAGGTTGTAATGCTTGACTGGGAACATGGATCAAATCTGAATGAATTTGACATTTCACACATTTCTTAACATACTCACAAAAATCCTTGTCATATAGTGGGCCAATAATACCCTAGTCGTATAACATGTTTAGTGACAAAATTTCCACTAAAATGACCTCCACAAACACCATCATGGACTTCTTCAATGGATTTGATTGATTCATGTGACTTAAGGCATCTTAGTAAGATACCATCAAAACTATGTTTGTAAAGAATACCACCTATAATGAAAAAGTGAGTAGACTAAAGAAATGACTGTTTAGCATTATGTGGTAAATCAGATGGAATTTTGGATTCAACTGAGATAGTCATACATCTGAGTATACCATAAATCAATTAGATTATCATCAATGATATTGATAGGAGGAAGTTCATTTTGATGTGAAGGATGATCTAATCATTGAACAATGACAAATACTTTAGTGTTGTCTTTTGAATTTTTTGTTTCTAATGGGATGAGGGATCCTAAAGAGGCCATTGTATCTACAAACCTATTAGAAGATCGTGGGATGGATTGGATGGTGTAATGATCAAAAGTGTCGAGGAGAAATTCCACGTTAGCTTTATATTTTTGTAAAATTTCATTTTTACATTAATATTCTCCTTTAACTTGATTGATAAAAAGTTGTGAATCTCCATAGATGTCTAAGATATGAACACCTAGAAGAATAACAATGGTGAGACCCATGATTAAAGATTCATATTCTACCATATTATTAGTACACTCAAAATTGAGTTTAAATGATAATGGAATAGGAATACCCCAAGGAGGGATAATAACAACACCACACCCCCTTCCTGGAATTTAGAACCATCAAAGAAGAGAGTCATCTTGATAGGGATGAATTTGTATTCATCGACATTATTAATGGATTCATCTAGAAAATACTCATGAGGAGGTTGATTATCTGGTAAGGGGGAATCATGAGTTGGTCTACAATAGCTTGACCCTTAATGGATTTTTGTGACATGAATTATAAATCAAACTTAGTCATAAACATAAGCCATCAAGTGATACAATCACTATGATATGGTTTAGAGTGTATAAATTTGAGGGGATTAAAATCTAGTGACAACATACGTTTTATGATTAATAAGGTAATGGCACAAACTTGGAAGTGGCAAAGTATAAAGCGCAACATATCTTCTCCATTTCAATGTAATGGGTTTCATATTCATGGAGTGTGCAATGATATAATACATAACTTGTTCTCAACCCTAACTATCATGATGTGTGAGCATGGCTCCAAGAGCATGTTCTGAAGTAGATATGTATAGGTAAAATGTATCTCCTTCACACGACGGAGTAAGAATAGAGGTGATAAGAGATACTTTTTAATTTCATCAAAGGCCTTTTGGTAATCAGAATCCCAATGAAAATCTATGTCCTTGTGGAGGAGGTGATGAAAAGGTTGAAAATGATTAGAGAGTTGTGATATGAAACGTTATATGGACTGCAACTTTCCCTGAAGGCTGCGTAGTTTTTTGAGTTTGATGGAGGAGGCATTTCAATGATATCCTTAACCTTAGTTGGGTCAACTTCGATACCTCAAATAGATATAATAAACCCTAAAATTTTACTAGTGAGGACAATGAAAACACATTTTTTGGGATTGAGATGAAGATAATATTGGATGAGATGATTGAAGATTGACTCAAGGACAGTAAGATGATCTTTGTGTCATTTGGACTTTCCTAAAAGGTCATCAACATAATCTTCGACTATTTTTGTGAATGAGGTCATGAAAAATGTAGGTCATGGCTCGCTGATAGGTGGCTCATGCATTTTTGAGATCGAATGGCATAACACAGTAATAAAAGGTTCCCCAAGGGGTGATAAAAGTGGTTTTATGTTGTTCATCAGTGGTGATAAGAATTTGGTTATACCCTAAAAACCATCCATGAGATAGAGCATTCCATTGCCAGTTGTTAGGTCAATGAGCTGATCTATGTTTGGAAGGGGGAAATCATATTTTGAAAAGCAAGATTGAGATCCCTAAAATCCAAGTATAGATACGTAACTTTCCTGATGCCTTAGTTATAGGAATGATATTAGAAACCCATTGTGGATAATCAATAGGGATGATAAAATTGGTGGATAAAAGACGTTGCAACTCTTCCTTAACAAGAAGAGCTATGCGGGGATGCATTTTACGAGTTTTTTTTGACTGGCTTAACATTTGGATATGTGACAATATTATGTACCACAATATTAGGATCAATTCTAGGCATATCAATATATGACCAAGCAAAGGCTTGATAATATTTGGATAGAAATGAAGTGAAGTCATCGAGCTCTTATAGACTCAATGATTGGCCAACTTTAACTATACGAGGATCCTGAGAGGTTCCTAAGTTAACATCGATGGTGGATTCATTAAGGAGAGTTGATGTTTTAGATGGTAAGGTTTTCTAGAAGGAAGTGATCTTCAGCTCCCATATGTGAAAGGATATCCTGGTCATCATGACATTGGAGGATATTTATGACGTGTGAATCTTCCTCAACCATTTCTCCAGCAGAAGAGGTATTTGTTTAGTATCGTGGTTAGATTTATAAGTAAGTGGTCCTAAGGATATGGTATTGACTAAAAAAATTTAGGTGGGATGGGTACAACGTCGTCTAGATCCATAGGATCTTCAGAGGATGTTGGCGATGATGAGTCTAATTTAGTGATGAGCATAGATGTAGTCGGTTTGGATGTAGTAACTTTGGATATTTCTGAACTAAATTTTTTATATCCTAAACCATATTTTTCATAAGTTTTAAGGGAACATTGGATGACCACATCATGCATTCCCTATTCATAATTCCCAAGACCATGAAACCTTTCCATGCATAATGGTGAAGATACATACAAGTGAAATTTGGATTATCTAAAGATTTGAAATCTAATGCAAAGGGCATGGCATGGTGTTGATTAATATTCCCAGATGAAGGATGATCAAGTCCCTCATAGAAATTTTTTTTAGATAATATGGACCATAAGAGACAACATTTCCCACATTAGGGTCATACGTAATTTTTTTTGGGAGGCCATAATGTTTTTGTGAAGGAATGTGGTTAAGCATGAGGAGTCGATATCCATCCAACGTGAGGTGTTATACAACATTACTAAGAGAAGAATCATTTGGTAATTTAGAAGAAGGAATATATGTGCTAGTGGAAGCTTCATTGGATGACTCAGACATGGTTTTGGGAATAAGTACATCATTTGGGCAATACATCATGTAACAATCGACAAAAGGGTTAGGATCTGCAGGGAACAATAAATGTTTGACCCTCATGTTCATACTTGAGACAATGATGAAGAGTGGATGGAACACACTACATAGTGCGTATCCATGGGCATCCTAATAACATATTATATTAAAACTCTCCTTCTATAATGTAGAAGAGTTCTGGTAGAGTTTTTACACCAAATTTTAGTGGTAAGATGATGGTGCCTAACGTGGGTGCGATAATATCATTGAAGGATCATAATAAGACTGGTGTTTGGGAAACAATGGTATTGGGTAGTTTAAGTTGATCAAAAGCAAGGGAGGAGATAATATTAATAACAACACCACTATCAATCATTACTCTTTTATTTAGGTATCATTAATTTGATCCATGATGAAGAGTGGTAAATCATGATCTTCTAGTTTGAGGGAAGGTATTTTGAAGACTCAAATGATATGGTAGTAGATGCCTTGAGGGCTCCTACAAAGTTTGTAAAATATGATGGATCATCTAAAGGTATTGTTATTGATCGAAGAGCTTCCATCATTGCTTTTTTGTGAAGTGGTGATGTTTGTATCAGTTCATATAATGACATTTTGACAGGATCTTGATGTAGTTGTTTAATGACAACCTTTTGTATTGTAGTGGATGTTGAAGGTGGTGCAACGAGGATGGAAACTTTGGCCTTAGGTGACATTGTCAAGCCAGATATTTCGGAGCCACAGGGATGGATAATTTGGGTTTATCTAATGGGGCAGCTATTTCCGGTGGTGGAGGTATTGCTACGTAGGTTTTACCTTTTTAGACTTAGATGGATCTATGTCATAATTCTGTGAATGAGTAGTAATTGTTTCACCATTTTCTTTAAGGATTTAGATGAAACAGATAAGGGTATGGGCCAAGGAGGAATACCTATTGTGATGATTTGTTCAAAGGTCGTTACACGCGTTATGACTTCTTGATCTAATTCTGATAGTGAAAGCTTCCTTTTGGCTAGGAGGAACTACCTAAAATAAAAAATAAGACCATAAAAAGAGAGTTAAATAGTATATGACATTGGAATACCTAGTGTATGCTAGATCCGAGGAAGTATGATACTTCCTAGAAGGTCTTCAATCCACTGTTTATAAATCAATATAAAATAACTTAAACATGTAAATAAAAGAATCTAGTGCTAGCGTTCTGATTTGGGTGCCTTAGATAAATATCAACGTTGATCCGATTAGATACTAAAATGCTATGTAGGTAAAGGTTTTAGATTGGGTTGCGGGTAGTGCAGGTGGTGGTCTGCGTGTCACGAGACAGTCTTGAAAATTTTGGGTGTGATTTTGAGTTGTTTTGGGTACGATACTTAGCTTGTTGGTCCTGGAACAATATTCGGATATAGAATTTCATATACAAATTAGTCACCATATGTTCTCGAGGATACAAATTTTTGTATATTGTTTTGCTTTATATTGGCCTACGTGTCCAAGATAGCAAGGATGTACATGAGATTTTTGGTATTTTTATCATATACCGACATGCGTGCTGAAGATGATGAGGTTGTATATGAGAGTTTGGAGAGAGTTATGTTATTTTTATAAGTGTATATTCGATAGATACACTGACCTTTATGTATAGATGACTAGATCGATGATTGTGTATGATGTACTCGTGTTGGTAGGATTTGATTGTTTATTTGGAGATGGGTGGAAACTAGGTGTATTAGGTATGGTGGAGATAGGTTGGTGTAGGCATGATTGATTCAGGTCATAGGCTTGGTTGAGTCAGTCATAGGCATGATGGAGTCAGTCGGAGTCGCTTAGGCATAATGGAGTCTTGTTTTTAATTTTGATTTAATGTCTAAGTTGTTGGTAACATGGGAGATAAATGGTGATGTATATGCATGTTATAGTTTAAATTTAAAATATTTGTTATAGTGGAAATGTGAAAATGATAAATGAATGATTTGATGAGGTAGTAAAAATGTTTATTAATTGGTGCGTGTTTTGTTTAATTTTTGATTGTTGATATAAAATGGAAACTAACTAAGGTAGGATGTGAATAGGAAGATGGGGGAAAATAGGTTAGGGTAAAGAGTGGCCGAGCTAACCTCCAAGGGCCCCATGCCCTCGAAGTGCTACCTACATAGCCCCTGAAAAAGGGTCCTCCAGGCCGATGTAGTTCTCCCATAAGCTAGGGAAGAATATGATGAAGTAGGGGAATGGGTTGGTAGTTTTTAGGCATGATTGAATGTAGGTCATAGGAATGATTGAGTGTAGGTCATAGGCATGATTGATTGTAGGTCATAGGAATGATTGAGTTAGGTCTTAGGCATGGTTGAATCATGTCTTAGGCATGGTTAAGTCTTAGGTGAAAATGTAGGTGTCGATGGTCTGGTCCTATATAGGATAATCAATAAGTAATGAGGAAGGTGAATTGTAAGAGGTGGTAAAAGAGCTATGTAATTGATAAGAACCCAAATGATTCTACCATACCCCATGGGCTTATGAACATAAGACCCTAAAGGAATTACGTAGTGGACTATTCTAAGGGCAAAGAAAGTCACATGATCACAAAATGTCATAGTCGCAGCAAGTCCCTTGAGTTGATAGGAAGCTAGGGTAAAAAGGAAATGATGTGAAAGTGGTTGGTTTAGTGTAACTTAGTGTATGATGGTATGTTTACCTAGCAAGAAACCCAAGATCATAAATAGGCAAGTCCATGACGAAAAATTTATCATTTTCTTCATTTGTTTGTTTTTAATAGATTGATAAATACATGAAGTCTATATGGGATGATTATATGATCTACTTGAGGTCTTCGTGAAACTAATCGATGTGGGAAGCTTCTGAAAATTTTATTGTATTTTTGCAATAATTTTATATATTTTCCTTCAAGGGATTAGTCTATTTATGGTAGCTAGGTAGAGAGAAGAGATGTCCCTTTTGAGGGAGTCATATTTTTGTTAGAAGTTTGACTCAAGGAGTTAAATCCCATTTTATTTTCAGACATTTTAAGTCATGGACAAGACTATAAAGGAGACCAGGTTCTCGTTTAGAAGACAAAACCATATCACACATGGGTTAACTATGAAAGAGGTGGTTTCAAGTAAGGAATGACCATGGGATTCCATATTTAAAAAGACAAAAAGTATCCATGAGAATCATGTTGTAAGTAGAGCCGTGGTACCCATATTGAAGATAAGGTAGAAAGGTTATGAGTAATCACATGATTCTTGTTGATTCATTGATCCTCAAAAACAGAAATAAGAAGGTGAACAACGCTTAAGGGATGAGTTTAATCGGCAGTGTGATATAGGACTTGATGTCAACAATAAAATGGTCGAAGATGCAAGGCATTGTGAGGGCTCAGGGTCAGGTTTACCTTCGAGTGAAGATAAATGATAAGCACCTGATCCATAGGCATGGGTAATGATATAGGGTCCAAGCCAATTAGGAGAAAATTTACCCCATTTAATTTTCTCTTCTTTGGTTACGTGTTGATTTTTCTTCAGACAAGGTCACCAACCTAAAAGGTTCATTCGAGGACATGTTTTTCATAGGCAAGTTTGATGCATTTTTGTAGATTTGATATGGTAAAGAGCATTGAGATAACATTCATTTAATAACTCAAGTTGCACCAAATGATCCTGGAAAAAGTCATCGTCATTGAGCATGTCTTGTAGTGAGATGCGGAGAGATGGAATCTAAATTTGAGAGGCAAGATAGCCTTAGTACCATAGACTAGAGAAAATGTGTGGTGGAAGTTGAAGTGTGAATACTAGTTCGGTAAGCCCACAAGGCGAAGGGGATGTGTGTATGCCAATCCTTCCTAGTATCGTCAACTACTTTCATAAGAATTTTGTTTAAAGTTTTATTGGTTGATTCTTCTTGGCCATTGGTTTGTGGGTAATAAGGTGATGAGAAAATTAGTTGAATGCCAAAATCATCACACAACTTACGTAGGGTTTTGTTTTTGAATTGTTTTCCATTATCAATGATGAGATGGTGAGGGACGCCAAAGCAACAAATGATGTGATGGTTGATGAATTCACATATTTTCTTATATTTTGTAGAAATGAGCGGGATGGCTTCTACCCATTTAGTGTAATATTCAGTAGCGGTTATAATCCATTGATGACATTATGAAGAATGGGGATTGATCTCTTCACTAAATCCAAACCCCATTGAGATAAAGGCCAAAGGTCTCATGTGACTTGTATAGCATGACTAGGTGTGTGATGAATATTAGCATGGTGTTGACATTTCATACAATGTTTGACATAGTCACAACGATCACGATTTAGGTTAGCTAGTAATAGTAAAGGTGAACAATGCATTTAGCGATAACTAAACCAATAAAGTGGCTGCCAAAAATGTCATGTCGTGAACTTCCTTGATGGTGTAGGGAATTTCAAAACTTGTAAGGCATCGTAAGAGAATACCATCGAAGTCGTGCTTATAAAGGAGACCACCCATGATGACATAGTGAGAGACACTTTTAAGAAAGGCACATTGTCCATTATGAGTGAGATCAGAAGGTAGAATGAAAAGGGAAAGAGAGTCTACAAACCGCTTATACCAAAGGTCACGTGGCTCGGTGCAATGATTCGATGGAGTAGACCTCACGAGGTAAATAAGAGGGTGATTGTAAGCTTTGTATCATGACAAAAACTTTAGAATCAAAGGGAAAAGTGGGTATCTAAGAAGCCAAGTAGGCCATGGTATCCAAAAACTATCAAGAGAAAGGGGTATGGTTTGAAGTTCATAATGGTCAAAGGTGATTAAAAGTATGTCTACCGATGTGTATACTTTTGAAGTGTTTCATTACGACACCGGTATATTCACTTGACTTGGTTTATGACCATCTAGGAATCACCAAAGATATTGATCGACTTAACATCTAAGGCATAAGAAGAAAGACCCAATACAAGTGCTTTGTATTCGGTGATATTGTTGGTACAATCAAAATATAGTTTGAAAGATAAAGACATAGGTTCACCATCAACTAGAATGAGGATAACACTAACCCCACCCCACGTGTTAAACTTGGAGCCATCGAAGAATAGGGTCATTTGGTAAGTAGTATCGTCCAAGGAGAGGGTAGCTATGGATTCGTATGGGAAATCAAAGTTAGAGGGTTAATTCCTGGAAAGAGGTACATCTACTAGTTGGTCAGCGATGGTTTGGCCTTTGATGGATTTTTGATGAATAAATTTGAGGTCGAGGTCAGCAAGAATCATGATCTAATGTGTGACACATTGATATTGATAGGGTTTGGCATACATGTAGTGTAGGGGGTCAGTATTGGTGAAAGTGAAGGTTTTGTGGTTGAGTAGGTAATGGTGAAGTTTTTGGCTGACAAAACTAAGGCTAAGTAGATTTTTTTGGCATGGGTGTATCTAGTTTCGTATTTTAAAAGGGTATGGCTTATGTAATAAACTACTTGCTCTTTGTGTTTCTCGTCACGATGAGTGAGCATGACACCTAAAGAATGGTCAGTGGTGGAGATGTATAGGTAAAATGGTTGGTCAACCTTAGGGGGAATTAGAACTGGGGATAAAGAAGGTATTGTTTTAAGGAGTCAAAGGATTTGTGACATTCATCATCCCATTTGAATGAGATATCCTTCTTGAGGAGATGATGAAATGGTTAACAATAGTTGGAAAGTTGCAAGATAAAATGATGAATTGATTGCAACTTACCTTGCAAGATTCAAATTTTTCGGAGATTAGTAGGCGGAGGAATTTCTAGAATAGAATTTACTTTAGCAGGATCAACTTCTATGCCATGCAAAGAAAAGATGAAACCAAGGATTTTTCCTGAAAATACAGAAAAGACACACTTCTTTGGTTGAAGACAAACACAATACTTGATGAAGCGGTCAAATATGACCTTAAGGATGGTCGGTGTTCATCCCGATGTTTGGATTTGGAAAGAAGATCATCTACGTAATATTCCAATATGTGATGCATGATGTCATGGAAGATATAAGTCATGGCTTGTTAATATGTAGCACCAGCGTTTTTAAGGCCAAAAGGCATGACTCGATAGTAAAAGGTCCCCAAGGAGTGATGAAGATAATTTTTGTCGATCTTCCTGAGCAATTAATATTTGATTATAACCCAAGAAAACCATCCATGAGTGATAGCATTTCATGACCGATGGTGAGATCAACTAGTTATTCAATGCGTGGTAGGGGAAATCATCTTTTAGACAAGCTAGGTTGAGATCATGGAAGTCCATGTAAATGCGGAGTCTCCCTATCACTTTTGTGACAGGAACGATGTTAGAAATCCATTAGTGATAGTCAATGGGTAGGATAAAGGAAACCAAGAGAAGACATTGAAGTTCTTCTTTGATAAGAAGAGAAATGCGAGGATGCTTTTTTGTAGATTTTTTTATGGGTTTGGCATCAGGAATGGTTACGATATTGTGGACCACAATTTTTGGGTCAATACCGGGCATATCGACATAAGACCAAGAAAAAGCGTTGCTATGGTCCCAAAGGAAAGAGGTAAAAGCTTCCTATTTAGCAACATCTAAAGACTAGCCTATCTTTAGAATGTGTGGGTCATCCTGAGTATTTATGTTGATTTCAATAGTCGATTCATTCCACATGTTTTGCATCGTCTCAGAGGGACAACTAGTGAATATAAGAATCTTCCACACTAAGGTAGGTGAGGATGGAATCATCATCCTGACATTGAATGACATTAATCGAAGGCATATCATCATTGATAATGTCAGGATACAAGAAGGGGAGAGAAGAGGGAGCCTTTCCCTCGTGTTGTAGGTTAGAGGTCCCAAGGAAATCGTGTTTATGAAAAAAAAATTAGGAGGAATAGATTTGGGATCTATGGACTTTGTGGTAAAGACGACGACATGGGTGGATGGGGTGGAGAAGGTTTTTCTTCCTTAATGAGGTCGACGCGGCCTTTTTGGGAGGTGGTGCGGAAAATCCAATGCCACTACAGTCATTGTGTTTATGGGTGGTACAGGAAATGACAATATGGCAGCCTTGTTCATAAAAACTCAAGCCAAATCCTTTTCATGCGTGCAATGGCGGAGGAAAGTGTGGACAAAGCGATAGTTAGTAAGGGACTGGAGGTCAGATGAAAATGGTCATGTTTGGGAAGGAGGCTTAGTGAATAGGTGGTAGTGTCAAGTCCCCCATACGTTAGGTTAGTGCGAAGGTGGGGAGGACCATAAGGGAAAACCTCTCCTATGCAGTAGTCATAATGAGGGTGTTGACGCAGGTTTCCATACTCTTGCAAAGTAAGGAATGTGTCAATATTGTATAGGCAGTACTCCCTCGAGTGAGGCATTGAAAAATGCCTTCTAAGGGATCGGTAGTAGGTATGTGGGTAGTTGAGATAGATGATTCACTAAATGATTGGATGAGAGGGGCATCGGTTGGTTGGGAAGAAAATTGATCAGTTGTGGAAGCTACAATTGCAATAGGAGTAGAAGAATTATATGTAGGAGAGGTGTGGTGGCATTGGTGGATGGGCTTTGGGGTGAAGGACAAGTGGGAGTGGTGGCGATGTTTTGACTTGGTACAAGTACATCATTGGATCGGTATAACATGTTGTAAGTCTTAAATGGTGATGGTTCGACAAGGATGATGTAGTTATGTCTTTCATGATCAAATTTTACAAAATGGTGTAACGTTGAATAAACACAACCCATGATGTGAATCTAGGTCTTCTAAGCAATAGGTTATAATGGAACTCTCTTTCTAATATATAGAAATGTCCTGGGATAGTGCGAGGGCCTACGTGAATGTGAAGGATAATGGTACCAAGGGTGGAGGTGATAACATCATTGAAGGAGCACAACATAATCAAGGTTATTATTCATATAGTTAGGAGGGCTATGCATTTGATTGTATGCGTGGGAGGAGAGACGATGTTAGTGATAACACCACCATCACATCATGACGCGTCATACATGTATGTTATCGATATAAACGGAAATGAATAGGGTGGGATCAGGGTCATCTCACTAGAGAGGTACAATCTCCTCATTAGAGAAGCTGAGGGCGGTGATCTGAGGAGTGGGCATGGGGGTAGAAGAAGGAGATGATCTAGTTAGCTAGGCCATATGGTGAGGGGTAATGGAGGCCACTGGTGTGGGGTCATTGGGTAAAACTTTGATGGATTGAAGAACCTCAATAAGGGCTTGTCTATGAGATTTAGAAGTTTGAACAAGATCATACAATGACATCTTTAGAGGGGACTTATGTAATTGTTTTATCATTATGTGATGGGTGACCCCGCCGAGATAGGGTATGTAGGTCTCATGGATGGTGATTTTGGTTGTGGGTGCAGATGGTATATTGGTAATCGGGTTGGTTGATGGATTGGGCTCCTTTTCTTTTTCCTTTGTCCTTTTTGAGCGGGTGGCAACGTGAACCATGTTAATATGAGGGGAAGGGGAAAATGGAGAAGGTGTAGGATGAGTGGTGTAATGACATGATGGGTAGAAACCTACCGGGGAGAAAAGCCTTGTGAAGTGAGTAGGCGTGTAACGACATTTGGGTGGTGATTTGGCTAATTCTCTAATATGGACCATGTTGATCTCAAATTTTGGAGGTGGGTAAAATGGTTGTGGGGGTGGAGATATTGGTCATTGAATCATTAAAGGATGATGATGTGTGGTGACAGGTGAAGGTGGAGCATGGTCCTCATCAAGAAGGTCGTCATCATTGAAATTTTGTTCAAGAGGACAAAGTTGGATAAGAACTGGTCTTCAAGGCCTTACAATTTTCAACATCATGTCCTAGCACATGATGATAGGCATAAATCTTGGTTTCATCAAACTCTTTTGGTTTGGGTTTGAGAGGATCATAAGGTCAAAGCGATGGTAATGTGATGACGGAAGTTTCTAACATATTAGTTAAAATGTTGGCGTAGGACCCACCAACAGATCACAATGGGAGGTGAGTGTGGGTTTGGGTATAGGTGCGGATGATCGTGAGGGAAGATGATTTATAGGAGGGGGAATGGGTTAGTCTACTGGTTTTGGGACGTGGAGTGGTCTTAGGTTTTTGCTGCATCTGCTTGGGTAAAGGTGGGGTAGAAGAGCTAGCGATGGAAGGTTTGGTTGGTTTAACTACCTTATTAGAGGGTAGTGGATTCTTATCTTTGGGTTGCACCTTCTTGGGTAAAGGTGACACTAGGAGTACAGAATGTAGAAGGGAAAGAAGATGGTGGAAGGGGATGGGTTACCCATGGGGGAAACCAAGTTATGGTGGAAGTGGTTGGTAGAGGTGGGATAGACAGGGGGATGAAGTCGTATAGGCAAGGTTGGGGTTATAGTAACTAATGGAGGTATAGGTGGCAAGAATTTCATGGGTGACGGTAAGGGTGCTTGGTTTTTGGGTGAATGAGGTGTAATAAAGGATCAATATGGAGCAATAGGTTGCTTATTTTGATTGGCCTTGGGTAAGATACTATTTGGTCAAGGTTGATGGATGGGGCCCCGTGATGGACCAAAGGGGGGAAGGTGATAAAGGTGTGGTAGGCGAGACCGGTGTATGCGGCCTAGAAGGTTGGGATTTCTTCTTAGGTAGGAGTATTATGTTGGTGCGGGCTTGGGAAGATGTAGTTAAGTCCAATCTAATAGATGGGTGAGTAAGGATTGATGTTGGCATGACACCTAGAGTAGTGATGGGTCTAGATATGGGTGAGGGGATAGGTGTGGGTAGGTTTTTAGGTTTGGGGATAGTTTTAGTCATGGGTAGAGGTTTGGATGGAGGTAGGGATGATGAAGAGGAAGATGAAGCCACTCTAATTAACATGGTTAGTGCTGATTTGGTTGCCGAAAAGACCTTTGGGTAGATCGTGGAAGTATCCTCGGGTAAAATTTGCATTTTGGTCAAAACGGGAGCCGAAGACCTCCCCATAGCATAAAATTATCAAAGTAATCCAACCGATCGAATAGTCATGAAAATGGGACTACTAAAGAAGAGGATGGAATGGGTTGGGTGGCAATCCTTGTGAAATATGTCAGTGAGAAAAGGAATTAGCTAGTTTCGATTCTATAGGCAATAGAGCTGAGCTCACGTTAATGGGGTCTGTAATGCTTTGGGAGAACCGCCCCCATTGGTAGTGGTATGTCTAATGAGTCTCCCATGGGTAGGAGAGATAATAGGTGGGGTGATGTAGACTTCGTCCTTGGTGGAGGAGAAGGTGATGATGATTCTTCTATGGATGGAAGAATTAAAAGTGTTGACTGTTTGGTAGGGTGTGAGGTAGAAGGTGAAATTGCATCGGTAGAAGGTGTGGGTTCTTCTATGAGAATAGGGGAGATGAGGGGGGAATCCTCTGTGATTGAAGGAGTAGAGTGGTATGCTCCTTCGTAGGTAGGGGAGCTCATGCAAAAATTTCTCAATAGATGAAGTAGGTAGGTTTTGAGGAATGACTAGTATGATATCAAAAACCATGTGGACTTCACAGACATTTTTGTCATTGGATAAAGGTTCACTATCTTGATTAGATGGTGGTTTATGATTAGGGAATGAATTTTTAAAGATGTGAAATTTTGATTTGTTGGCGTGTTCGGGTTATCTACGAAAAGGTCTCCATTATCTATCATTTCTTGGACAATGTTCTTAAAAGTTATGCAGTTACCATCACTATGTCCTTTAAGGTGATGGTGATTATAGTAATCGTGTTATTTATACCATGTAAGAATAGGAGGAGAAAGATCAAACCTTTATGAGGTTTTATGGGAGGAAGTGTAATGGCTCCATATTTAAGAAGCTTTTCCAAGATTGAAGAATAGGGCTCTCTAATCGAGGTGTACTTCCTGCTCAGTTGAAGTTGAAAGGCTTGGATGGGAGAAATATTGGAATAAGGTTGGGCTTGATTAGAAGGATGAGATGGTCCTACCTTGAAGGCTACCATGTTGGAAGATCCTTTGGGCTTTGAATAGTTATTTTGAGGTTTTAAAGATGAAGAAGAATCATTCGATTTGAATGGGGTGTTATTGTTTTGTAATTGGATCTTATTTTCCTCAAAGCCATGAATTTCCATTTTTCATGCCATGGTGAATGCTTCATCAAAAGTTTGGAAGGTTTGTACTTGTAGAGTTGGTGAGATGTGTCCAACAAGCTCTAGTGAGAATGATCAATGATTTCAATCTCGAGGTAGCTGGAACATCAATTGGTTAATAAGACTCACCAAAGGGGCAAATGAAATTTATGATAGATTCATTTTTGTATTGTCGGGTTGAGTAGATATCGCTCATGGTGAATTTATTGGTAACATAGTCGAATAAGTGATAGATGAGTTTAGGGTTAGTTGGTAGTATGTGTAAGCGGGTGGGGTAGTTATAATAACTCTAGTGATGATTGGGGGTAAGGACAATGATAGAAAGAATGAGCTTTTGAAAAGGGGTGTAAGTCGCGACACCGGGGTGGTTCAATGTAATGGGTATATGTGAAGCGGCGGGTACAGATGGCGCTATACTTAAAGTGGTTGTTGGAGCGACAAGTGATGTTACTGGGCGATAGATGACATAGATGTTATAGTTATATTGGTTGTGGGGTCTAGTTGAGACACAGCGGGTGGTAAAGTGGATGATGGTAGCACCGAGTTGGTGTGCTTGTTAGCGACATGAAGTGGGGAAAGAGCAAGAGGAATAGATACAAGCATGTCATAAATTAACTATCATGAGGAATCTCGGGTGGAAGAATGTGTAAGGTAGTCTTTGGAGGGTAGCAGGATTCCGGTCAAGGAGTATCACGAACTCCTTGTCACACCGATAGGATGGGGATGAGATGAGTCGATCAATAGGTGACAAAATGGATGGCGGTGATGGAATAAGGTGGAGTGGCTGATGGATGGCATGAAATATGAGGTCGTTAGTTTGGTTGTGAGTCAACACCATGTGAATCAATATATATCAGGTGAATTGTACTCTGTAAATGACACAGGAACAACAGAGATGGGACAAAATAGATATGAGAGGGAATTTGGTAAATGTTTTGATTAAAATCAAAACATAGTGATCGACGCCAGTCACACTAACCGATGGAAGTTAATGGGTGACCGATTATGGTTATAGAACCATTACCAGTTATTGTGAGAAAATAATAGTTTCAGCAAATGAGGCAGAAATTGATGACTGTCAGATAGGAAAGTTGTATTTGATGATTGTTATCAGAGTATAGAGAGTACAATGATACATAGAGACTCTAAATAGAAGAGAAGATGAGATAAGTGTCCTTTGGGTAAACTAACCAAAAAAACAAAGAACCAACACCGGTTAGGTAAACTGATGTCGGTCATATGTAAATCGATGGCGGTCATTGGACCAATGTTGGTTATTGTGAAATATGAAGAATGAAGAAAAATATATTTTTGTGAATTTAGATTGGATGAATAATCAACCCAGAAGTCTGGGGATGATATATGAGGTCCTAACACACTCGAGAGAGTCAGAATACTCCAACTGTGATGGTGGAGTGTGAAAGGAAAAATAAAAATGAAGAATCGTATCCTCACACCTCAAAACGCAAGTCAAGCACAAAACTAAGAAAGATACGTAATCCAACAAGTGAATTTAGTGTGTTTAGATTATGTTATTTAAGATACTTGGGACTCGTGAATTTACAGTAGAGTTTTTGGTTGGGAAGGCTTCCTATGAAGAAGGAAATTCTAAAGGTGAGGTTTCGGTTGTGTTATGGTGGTGGTGGGCCGTTCTCTGATGGGGTATTGGAAAAATATAACCAATTGGGTGCCCACATCAATCCTCCGATCGTGTGATCATTGAAGATTCTTCAGGTGGGATTTTGTTTTAAGAAGATGCATATATTTTGAATTGTGTAGTTTGGCAAAGAGAGAGAAGAGATAATGTGCTTTCTATGATTTAGTTATGTCTACCATCAGTTGGGCATGACTTCCAACATATAAGTTTCCCTCATTTTAATGTGAGCTAAAATGCAACAAATTAGAATGCTATGTAAGTGTTTTAAGCCCAAATCAAAGTGTGATATTCGATGTAGCAAGTAATGAATAGGAAGAGGGATGCTCTTTCACTAATGCAATACTAATGAAAGAAAATAAGTATTATTTTTATGGCACCAAAAACATGATTGCTTTTAGAAAATAGAAAGAGAGGAAGATTTAGAGAAGAAAATTAATGTGGAAGCTTTTAAAAGGGAAACAAACACACAACTTTCACCTAGGAATGAATAAAATGCAAGGAACCCCAGATGGGTCCCACCGAGCGTGCCAAAATGTTTCACCATTTTCTTTAAGGATTTAGACAAAACAAATAAGGGTATGGGCCAAGGAGGAATACATGTTGTGATGATTTGTTCAAATCTCATTACACGCGTTTCGACTTCTTGATCCAATCTTTGACCATGTGAGAGCTTCCTTTTGGCTAGGAGGAACTACCTAAAATATAAAACAAGACCAAAAAAAAAGAGTTAAATAGTATATGACAATGGACTTCCTAGTGTATGCTAGATCCGGGAAGTATGATACTTCCTAGAAGGCCATCAATCCACTATTTATAAATCAATATAAAATAACTTAAACATGTAAATAAAATAATCTAGTGCTAGCATTCTGATTTGGGTGCCTCAGATTACTATTAGCATTGATCCGATTAAATACTAAAATTCTATATAGGTAAAGGTTTTGGATTGGGTTGTGGGTAGTGTAGATGGTCTCGCAGGTCACGTGATAGAGTCTTGAACAGGTTGGGTGAGATTTTGAGTTGTTTTGGGTATGATACTTAGGTTGTTGGTCTGGAAAAGTATTATCGCACACATGACCGATGCCGCTTAAGGTGACTCGATGTTAGTTTAGGTAGGACCACTACCGGTTTAGGGTGACCAATATCGAGAATCGCATGAAAAGTGACAGGAAGTCGTAGAGGATGTTAGGGCTCTCTTTTGTCTTGGAACAGAGAGTTAGAAAGGTCTCTGTAGGGGAGGGTGAGGTTATAGGTCCAAAACAAGTGTGGTAATATTCTGAGTGAGGTTTGGGGTAGGCTATGGGTTGAGTTGTTAGGTTGGGTTAACAATCACAATGACCGATATCGATTAATTATACCGATATCAATATAGGATGGATTGACCATGGTTAGGGTTAACCGGTTTCGGTGACTGTGGGGAACTAGAAGATGTTGTATAACGAGTATTGGGTCCTCTCTATGGTTGCAATGAGAGAATTTGGAGGATGTTTGTAAGGTCTATGGGAGGGAGGTGGTTTTGGGATAGGTTGTTGTGAAGTTTAGGTGGGGTGTGATGGGGTGGTTGATAGAGAGGAAGCTGAGGGATAGATCTAAGTAAGAACAGTGAATAGATGAAAACAAATAAAGAATACAACTGCCAGTAACAGAGGAGAAACCAACTTACTTGGAGTTTAGATGTATTCTAAATGCCTGTAGTGGTGGAGAGGTGGTTGGAGATGCTGGTGACGGTTGATCTGTATGGAATGGTGCTCAATGCTATGGTAGTGCTTCCCGGAATGTTGTTGTGAATGAAAAATTCCTTCCGATCGGTCCTTGGTTATGGGTGTCAGACGTGCAAAAGGGCTTTGGTTATTTCTTGCATGTAGATATCCTTCATTCCAAAGCTCGAATGTGGCCAACCTTTCAAAAAAGGTTACCAAAAGGAATATAAGATAACCGACTGTAGTTTAGGGTGACCGCAGCGCTTTAGGGTCGAACGATGCCTATTATGGTGGGAAATTCTAGGTTTACTTAAAATTCCAGATCTTAGCGATCCTTTTCAGCCATCTCACTCTATTCTCACGGTCAAAACATTATGTTTTAATGACCGAGCATGTGGTTAGTTATGGTGAGTGAAAAAGGGAAAATATGCTAAAAATAGGTTTGTGGTGAGGTGTCTAGGTGAGGTAGTGGGGTGAGGTGGAAATTAGTTTTAACTAAGGTATTTAAATAAATAATTAAGTGAGGATGAGTATTAATTTAATTATAAATAATTAAATTAATATTATTGTGGGGTAGAGGGGTCATGGTTAGGTGAATATGTTTAAGTTGGTTATTAGAAGAGGGACCAAAGGGGAGTGTGACCCAATTTTTGTGTCTACAGTAATATGAACATCAATTTGATGGGAAGGAATTTCAGACATAGGTTCCTTATATTTTGATAAGGATGATGGCAATGTTGATGTTAATGTTGCATGTGGTTTGGAAGGAAGAAAAAGATGTCGATGTTGGTAAGGAAGCTGGATGTGCCAATTTTTGTGCAATCATGTGGAAGGATTTAAAATTTCAATAGAATGACCTCGTGTTCTATGATATTCACACGAGGCATTGAAGTTGTACCAAGTGGGTTTCCATCCCCATGGGTTAGGTAATTTTAGTGGTGGTAATGTTATGAGTGATTGTTGAAGGAAGTCTTCCAAAATAGATGCATAACGCCCTTTCGGTCCATATGCAAATGATAATGGAGCCTCAGATATCTTATCTTCCAATGGAAGTAAGAGTTTGGTTGAGGTTGTTGTTTTGTTGATTGTAAAGGGATTTTAGGTGTTGTGAGGGACATGGGATGAGAGCCACTTGTTGTATTTTGATAGACAAGTTTTGGACCTGAAATGATGGGGTGATTTCTAGGTATAAGAGATCCAAGACCATGCAGGGGATTCTGATATGGAGGAACATAATAGGGCTGTTAAATTCTTGAATGGTGTCTTGTTTATGAATTCATGTCGTGGGAGTTTGGTAGTAGGCCTAGGCCTTGGCATGACAAGAGGATTATTGAAAGTGGAAATGGCCTTTCTAGGAGGAGGTGGAAGAAAAGGAGGAGGGCCACAAAAATGGTATGTTTGATCATAATAAGGAATTTTAAAAGCCTAGACCAAACTTTGTTTATTGGGTCCCCTTGAGGTTTTAGACGAACAGGATGTATTCATCAAAGTTGATGCTAATGAAGGAAGAGGAGTTTGAATTGTGTGGTTAATGTAATATAAATGGTTTGAGGGTTGTATCGGTCTTGGGTTGTTTTTTTTTGTAGGATGAGGGTGAGTATGGCCCAAAGTTGGTTTAGGTGGAGATGGTTGTGTTAAGAACGTTTCAAGGGGTATCATAGTTATGTTTGTGAATGAGGATGGAGTTATGGGGGTATCTATACTAGAGAGTGGAATTGGTAAGGAGATTGGATTGATAATTACTTGTGATGGTAATGGTAAGATAGCAGACAAGGATTCAATAGATATAGGTTTAGGTTGAATAAGCATTGTTGTTTTTATCATTGATTGTGTGGGTGTAGATGTTTCTTCCACATGTGTGTTTTTGGTTCAATAGATGTGAATGTTGATTCAATAGGTATTATTTCAGATTCAAGAATAGGTGTTACTTTTGTAATGGCATTAATGGTATGATAAGTATGGACAACATTGGTTTGTGGTTGATCAGTAGATGGAGAATGATTTGGAAAGGGTTGTTTAAATATGTCCAGGTTTTGGTTTAGGGGTGCATTGGGATTATCCAAATGAAGTTCACCCTTATCAATCAAATCCTGAAGAACATTGTGGAACATATGACCTATTTCTATGTCATGTCCTTTGACCCTATGGTATTTACAATCGTCATTTTCCCGATACCACGAGGATGTTTCAATAGGTCGGATGGGGGAAGAGATATCATATTTATGTCAAGCGGTTTGTCAAATATTGTACTATAAGTCTCCCAAATTGGTGTGTAGTTACATTGTGGTGGGAACGTTCATCGATATGATTTTATTTAGGATACAAATTGACTACTACGGCATTAGCAGATGATTTATATTTTTCAGACTAGAAGATGACATAGAAGGAAACTCGGTTCACAGTTTCTTAGGTCAAAGTTTAACACGACCATATTCTAAAGCACACAGTTCTAATTTTTGTGCCATATTAAAGGCTTCATAAAAGGTCTAAAATGATTGAATTTGTAATGTTAATGAAATGTTCTTGGCATATGATTGACAAAAACTTCAATCAACTCATTTGTGGTAATGTAAAGGATAATTGATTGATTATACCCCTCCAGCGGGAAACAAAATCGGAAATGGATTCATCCTCAAATTGTTTAATTGCGTAAAGGTCATTAATGGTGAATTTGCGGGATATGTTTATAGAGAAGTGTTCTAAGAACAATTGTGTAAGTTGAGTGAAAGAGAAAAGGAAATATTGTGGGATGTTATTGTACCAATCTAGAGCATGACCAACGAGGGACATTGGAAAGGTTCACATAAGGTCTTGATCATGGGCTATTAAATAAAAAGTGTGAAAAACACATGAATATGTTGCTAGGGATATTCTTTGCTGTAGAACTTAATGAACTTTAGAAGATCCCAATGAGGAGGGTATGCTTTGTATGGGACTGATGGGTGAATGGGTTCATTACAAATTTGGTCGTAAGAGAAAATATTTTTGGGTGTAGATGAGGCAGCTTCTAGACTTGATATCTGATTCATAAGATCTTGAAGAGGATCAGTTGGTGTGGATTGTTGTGAAGATGGACCAGGTTGAAATGTAAACTGACCAAGTTGTGAATATATTTGGTATTTTTGAGGAATGTTTTAATGCGTAATGTTGTATTGTGGAACATTTTTCTCGCATGATGTTTTGTGGTGGTCAGTGGAATATACTTTTGAGAAGGAATGTTTTTCTAGGGTATGTTCTGTTGTGGGATGTATTGTTGAGGAATATACTATTGGGAAGGAATATTTTGTTGGTGAGGAAGAGTTTGTTGCGGAATGTATTGTTGAGATGGGATACTTTGTTGTTGTTTTGGGAGAGTCTATTGTGGAATATATTGTTGAGATGGAATGTTTTGTTGTTGCGAAGATTTTGTTAAGGGATGTACTATTGAGATGGGATACTTTATTGTTGTTGTGGGAGAGTCTGTTGTGGAATATATTGTTGAGATGGAATGTTCTGTTGTTTTGGAAGAGTTTTTTGAGGAATGTATTGTTGAGATTCCAAAGGTTGTGAAGATTGTATATACTTGATAAGGAAAGGGTTGTGAATAAGGAGGTGGTTGTTGAAAGAACATAACAGAGGCTGCAAAAGATGGTGTTTGTTGAGTAGGAGAATATTATGGTATATAGATTAGTGGTAATGATTGTTGTGATATATGTTGTGAGACAAGATGAGTGGTAGCAATTGCACTAGTATTGATTAAAGGAATTGATGTTGGAATAGACATAGTAATATTCTGAATGTTGTTAGCGGTTGAGACAAAATGGTAGAAGCAAAAATGGAACTCATTGGAAGTGTTTGAGTAATTGAGGATGTTGTAGGGGTAGACAATTAAGTATTGATATTACTTTACTGGAGGCGTTGAACCAATAGAGAGTTCAAATGATGATGTATGTTGTTGGGAAGATGTGTCCTAAGAAGAAACCATATGAAGACTAAAAATAGGAACAAAGGACGTAACTTCTAACAATTTGGTTTGACTCAAGAGGTGGATACGAATGTATTTGTTGAATGACAGGTCCCTGATTTGAAACATGTCTTGTCATGGCAGAGTGGAAGGATCATATGAAGATGGTGGTTGGGATATGAATTGTTGATCGATAAGATGTGTAGAATTAGAAGCACTTGAAAATGGTTTGAATTCAAGTTGTTGTGAGGAACCAGAAAAGGGTCCAGGAATGTTTATAGATGGTTTTGGTGTAAATGGTTGGAGCTGAACACCCCTAGCTACCAAATAGGAATTAAGGGAAATGGGATTTGAATCTAACATTTCTTCGAAAATAGGGTCTCCTCTTTCAAAGAAAGTAGTTTCGGAAGATTTTGATTGTGAACTGGGGGAATATGGTTGTTTAGTGTTTTCAGTGTTTTCTTGTTTAGATGTATTGAAATCCTGACTGTGAAATTGACGTGCATAATTTAAAAGTCATTGTCTCATTTCTTCATTTTATTGTTCCTCTATTTCGTACAAGTTCATTGAGCATCACCAGAGGGGTTGATGTAATTAGTTAATAGAAAGGGCTTTTTGTTGTAGTGGCGTAGTAAAGGTTGGTGTCGATACAATAGTAAATGAAGGTGTCAAACATTGGTGTAGATAATGGAGTGGATAAGGGAATTTTTTTTTCAAAGGTGTGGATATTGGTTGAGACATACTTTCAGTAGTTTGATTACGAGCTTGTTGTCTTGTTTGTACCATTGTAAGCAAACACACACGCAAAAATTATCCAAAAATGTACTAAAATGGGTTGATTATAAGCAACAATCAAAAGAAAACAAGATAGATTTTTAAGTTTTCTTGATTTAATTATAAGGTGAAATGTGTAAAATGGTTAACAAGGGTCCTAGGAAATGGAAATCTAGGGCTGGTTTGAGGTATGTTTAAGGGTGGAGTCCTCGATATACCCTAAAGGTACGTGAGGCCCAACTCTGTACTACTATTGATACGGGCATGGTATTGGGGCCTACCCCTCACTTCATGGTCCCGCAACGATAAGGGTGTCGGGTGCTTAGCTGATATATATCGACAAACAAGTGATTATACTCGGCCAGAACACCGAGTCGATTCTCCTCTTGGTGATCAAATCTAAGTAGGTATCCACCTGGGTGGGAGATGTTTGATTGTGATTTGGTTGTGTGTGGGGGAAGAATAAGTGGATGCAACCAATTTACCTTCCTAATTAAAATTAGATGATCAAGAAGTATGAAATGATTCATTTTAAGACCCAAAATGAAGTGTTATTTTCGATGAAAGCAAATCAATCAAAATGTGGTATGGAAAGAAAAAGAGGGATTAGGAATTACCATGAGATCGCTCCTTTTTTAGATTTTAGATTTTAACATTTTTTGAGGTAAGTAATTCCAACAATCCAATGGATGAGTTCTCTAGAAACAACACCCTGCAAGTGGGTTAGGAGAAACAGAAGAAGAATAAAACAAATAGGTAAAGAATTTGCAAATTATTAGGTTTTGAAAAACACACAGGGAAATCATAGGTGATTTTCTTAATCACAGTGATTTATCCAATCGCATGTAATTTTTACACAGAGATAATTAGAAAAATAAAAATATACTATTTTACTATTAAAATAAATCAAATAAACAAGGGACACTATCCCACCGGGCATGCCAAAATGTTTAGAATAGTTTTTCCTCTAAAATGTAAGTTAATAGAAAAGAAACTAAAAATATCAAACCTCAAGATGGAGGGTTTACCAGTACCCACAAATGTGTATGAATGGTGTTGATGTTGCACCACATGCTCAAAACAATTGATCTCCTATCCTACAAATGATGTTACAATCAAAGAAACTACACCAAAATTTTAATTAGTAATAATAATAAGTGAGCTTCCTGATAGAAGTTAGTCCCCGGAAGTCAAAGGAATTCCCCGAAAGGATGTCAACCCATTATTTATGAAATCAAGAAATATATATAGGAAATCATTATATTTGGATGGATATTAAATATTAATTGTTCTGATTGTTTCAAACTTTATTAAAAGATTATTATATGATAATTAAAATATAGATTTATGAGCTATAACTATAAATCAAAATAAAATTCGGTGTCATAATATTTGAATGAGGATGGGTTCTCGAAAGTGAGCTTAGGATAATCTATCTTAGATTCTTCAAAGAATTCATAGTAATAATCATCAATATACTCGTCTCTAAATAATTCAGAGATGAATTCAAGCTCCTCGTTCTCTGAGTCATATTGATAATCAGATGTAGTGTTGGAATATGGATATTTTGAATGTTTAGTGGATTCGCTTTAATTTTTGATTCAACATTAGAGTTCCAAAACTCTAATCCGGCTTCATAGCGGTATTCAAACCAAGCCAAATCGACTTGAATGCATAAAATTCTGAAGTATGCCTCCCATAACTCATTCGTGGCCTCACAAATCCTTTGAGTGATCTTGAAGATGTTTTCAATCTAGTTTAAGGGACTGAATATATTGTGCGAAGTTCCAAATCAAGAAATACATCATATTTCTCCCAATGCAACGGGTGACAACTAATTGGAAGAGAATTGACATTGGTTATCTCATGTGCCTGGCCACCTATAGCCATCTACAAAGACCCATCCTTGATCATATGTTAGAAAAAATAGAGAAATAGATGTAATGGATAGATGATAATCTGATAAAGACTGTAAATGTCAAAAATGATAAGAAACACATACATTTTAAGGAAATGTGGTGTTTCACTAAAACTTGGCGATTCTAAGTTAGATCAAACAATATAAAATATGATATATTTTTAACAATCTGATCAACTTTTTGACAAATTATCCAGCTTCATGTTTGATTATAATGGAAGATAAAAGGCTTAAAAACTATGGATATTTCGAATAAGTGAATAAAAGATGCAAATATACAATCTTACCTTGATTTGGATGAAGATTGAGACTACCCAAACCTGCAGATTGGTGAAGATTAATCGGCTCTTGAACAAGCTCTTAATCTATTCGACAATTGAAAGTATAGGTGCTAGATGACAAAGGATGTGGTGACAGAGAGGACTTGTAAAAACAAGAGCTTGAATGAATTGATGAACAAAGGAGGATGCATAGATAGAAACTCGGATCTCTTAGACGGGTTGTAGGAATGTCTTCCAACTAGGAACAACTATATAAAAAATGATATGGAGTCTATCTTGTTATGAAACTAGACTAAACGAAGGCTGATAAATGTTTACAATTGAAGATATGGAAGGATGACAGAGAATGATCATGGGAATGCAAGCAAGGTGGTCCTTGAATAAGATCAAGCAAAATGGGTTTAAATAATTGTTGATGTTTTACCAAAAATCGCGCAATTTCAGGTTATTTGAATTCATTTGGCTTATAGTTGGAAGAATTGCCTAATGTAATCCTATTTTTTATGGATCCTAAGGATAATCCATAGGTTTGTTTAGGAATGTAATGCGTTTTTGGGTGAGGTGCCTTATTTGATTGGATTATATTTTTATTTTGGCCTAGGTTTGTTTAGGATTTATTTTGGTTAGTTTTATTAGATATATTAACCCATATCTTAGCATATTATGATAATAATAATATATTTTATTAAGATTTTATTTAATAATAGATTTCATAGATTTATAAAATATTCTATGGTAAATATGAGGAAATAATGAATTTACGAATTATATTTAAATAATATTTAGACTAATAGATATCAACATGATAAATTGTAAGTGCTAACAGGACAAATTATTGATGATGAGGAGTGTGGAATTTTGGTGTCTATACGGGTTTATCAGTACATCTAATACCTTGGCATCTAAGGTGACCTATTTAGGTGTAGGATTGATAAAGGGCCATATTAGGAGCACCGAGACAATTAAGTGAATAGGCTAGCTCAAAATATGTTAAAGGTGATGGATTTTTGTGGGAGTGTGATGTGAAGCATAGTTATAGATTTTATCGATGACCCAAGGGGTATCGAGGAGTGGCAGATTAGTGGGAGGATCATAAGGAAGCATTTATTCCTCATATTCCTTATATTTAGTATCGTACATAGGGGACTCATAAGATGCATCTATGGTATTAGAATCAAGTTGATAAGATTGTATTTGGTCTGAGGCACGTTGGTAGTGTAATAATTCCAAGTTCCTTTACTCATCTTACGAAATGATGTAATCTTCATTGAAGGATATCCCTTTACCTTTAAGGTCAAACACCTCCTCCTTAGCAAACACCAATCTTACTAAAATATTTGGGTGAAAGGGGAGGGTTGTGAGAAAAGAG
Organism: Taxus wallichiana var. yunnanensis; assembly: GCA_018340775.1. Classification (NCBI taxonomy): domain Eukaryota; kingdom Viridiplantae; phylum Streptophyta; class Pinopsida; order Cupressales; family Taxaceae; genus Taxus; species Taxus wallichiana. Next base: position 362,865,976 of record CM031243.1, on the reverse strand, counting down.
TTGTGTAATTCCTAGTTTGTTACATTCTAAGTGGTTGGAGGCTAAGGAATTTCTCATTGGCTCCTCTATATCACTTTGAGGTGGAAACTGCAATGAGGTAACCAGGGTAAAATTTCATCGAGTAACCTATTTTTGTTGATTGTATTTTGAATATCATTAGGTTCATCATTATTTGAGTCTTCTAATGTAATTTGGATTTTGGATCTAAGATCAAAGAACTCGGGTAGGGAATACTTTGGATCTCAAGAGTAGTTGGCATTAAGAAAGGTTCATTAAGAAATGGTACTGGGATATCCCAAGGATTAGGATCAACATCATGTTTAAAGTGTTGGTTGTTATGGATGAATTTAATACATTGGTACCTAGATGATACGATTGTGCACATGCGATGTGTCCATGGTCGACCAATAAGAGGTTATATGAGAGAGGATGATCTAGAACTATAAGTTTGGCATGGACTATTTTAGGTCTAACTATGATTGGTAACTAGATGCATCCTATGGGTTTTTTTTGGTTTTGTCAAATCCATGACAAGTCAAATGAGTAGGCTTGAGGTCATCAATAGAATAGCCAAGATTTTTGATTAGGGAGAAGGATGCTAAGTTAATTATTGATCCTTTATCTACAAAGACCCTACGTGCTTGCACATCATGAATGATAACACTAATGAGAAAGGGTGGGTCATCCACACAAAATAAGACCTCATTAGTAATCATGTCATCCTCCACAAACTCCAAGGCTATGCAGCCCAGATGGGAGTGTTGTAAGGATGGTACCATATTCTCTATGTGGTGGATTTCCTGATTCATGGATGTGGTAGGAACCTTGGGAGCTACACAAGAAGGATCATCAAATCTTTGCAACTATTGGAGGATAAATATTTGATGTGAAGATGAAGTACACATGAGTTCCATAAAGGGTATTTTACATGTAAGGGAATTTATCTCATCTAAGAAGTTCTAAATAGGCTTGGAATAGATTCCATAGCGATACTATGGTGGTGGCATAATGGAAGGTGCATCCATATGTGATGGTGATTTAGTTGGAGCCATCTTGTTGGAAGAAGGTGGGATAGGATCCTTACTTGGTACTTCTTGTGACACCATAGGTGGAGGCTTAACTATAGGAGTAGGCTCCACCATTGGTGGGTCTTGGGAAGTATCAAGTAATGGTGGGTTGTCAGAAGATTTCTTTGGCTTGATGACAAGATATTTATGGGAAGGTTTATGCATCTAGTTTACCTTTTCTGCATTGATATATTGAGAGTCTAGGAGACTTTGATCATATGAAGGATCTATGGTGCCTACAATATTATTCATGGGGATTTTATGATGCTTGTTTTGACGGTTCGAATGGGAGCTCTCCCAAGATTTATATTTCTCATAACATGCTTTTATAATGGAAGAATAATCAAAAGAAGTGCCAAGGAAATAATCTATATTCCTTCCTAAGGTCCTTATAATCATTGTGAAAATGTCCTATAGTGGTATGCCACCAAAAATAGATCACCCCTAAAGTTAGGTAGGGCCTGTTTTGAAGGAGGAACTATCCATGGAGTGGGAAGCATTCGGAGAAGTTAGACATGAGATAGAGGAGTATGAAGGAGGAGAAAGGAAGATCTTGTTGTGATCTTACTCCTTTCTTTCTAGAAGGATTCGAAGGGTTTATTACATATGTTGTGCTTTTAAGTTTAGGTGATGAATTGGAAGTACATCCAAACTCACACATGAGATGATATTGTCATTTAATTTTCTTAAGGGATTCCTCCAATGTGTTAGGAGAGAAAGATTTGAATTTATATTGGAGAGTGGGCATAAGGGCCTTAAGGAAGATTTGACATAATATTTGATTATCAATATTGTGATTAGCTTATATGGAAAGCGTTTTCCATTTCTTAATAAATCCTTGGGAAGATTCATGAGCCCCTTGCTTAAGTAATATTTATAAGGTTTTTTCAGAAATTATTGTTGCTAAAATTAGGAGATGAGAGGTTTAACTAAGCCTTTTAAGTCAACTATCGAGTTGGATGGAGTTAGTTATACCATTCTAGTGCCTCACCCATGAAATTATTTTCTAGAAGCTTAGCAGCTATGTAGATATGTTTTTGAATCCATTATTTGTAAAGATTACCAAAGGTATTAAGATAGAGGGATGGATTTTTAGAATGATCATTTGAGATGGTAGGGATAGTCTCTCCTAAGTCTAAGACAGTAATGTAAGGAGATAAAGGCTCATTTTGGAGATTTTGTAAAAACATTCTCTCAATTGGTGGAGGAATATGATTCCTAGTACATCTACCAATGAATGGGGTATAAGAAGACAAGCTAGGAACCAAACTTTGAGATGATATCTGTAACATATGATTTTTTATTTTCATCATGCTAGTTGTGGTGGTAGCTTGGGATAAGGCCATTTAATCTAGGAGCTTAACTATTACCATGTTAAGATCTATGGAAGAAGAATGACCTTTGTTTGTGGGTATTTTTCATGATTTTTATCTTCATTATTAGGGGTTTTGGGAGATTCATTATAATCATTCTTTCAGGGAAAGGTTTGATCGTGGTATGAAAATCCTAGGTTAAGATGGGGCATGGTCATTTACATGGCATTGGTAGATATCTTTTGAAATCCTCTATCTTTTTAGGGGTGAAGTATTCGTTGTTTTTGAGATTATTAATGATGGATCTAGGATCTATATTTTTTTATCTTGACCACATTACATTGTTTGGATTAACCTTACTCGACTGATAAGAGGGATAAGGTTATGGAAATAGAGTTTCACGGGCAAGGATAGAGTGGCTAGGTAGATTATAGTGCTTTTAGGATGAGATATATAAAACTTAGGAGCATGGAGAGGAGATGTAGGCACAAATTAATATCCCATAGAGAAGTTTAGGGGGCTGAGTTATGCAAAAATATCCTTAGAGGTGAGATCTTTACAACTTGGAAGTTGAACACTAGGCTTTAGAAATTTTCACTTTAGACAAAATCAGCCATGTGGAATGTTTACACATGGGCTGATGGTGTAAGGAAATTGACTCACAGGAAAATAGAAAGAATAAGCCATGTCGAAAAACTCAAACAAAGGCCGATATTGTCTAGGAAGTGAGAAAGTGGAAGAAAATAGGATCATCCTTCCAATAGGGTATGCACAGGCGTCAAGGCATATGAAGGTAGGTGTGATAGAACATGCCGAATTGCCCATGGGTGACGATGTTTGTGTAAATAGATTTTTAGGGTTTATAAGATTTGTAAATGCTTAGATGAATTAAACATTGAAGATGGATGTTTTTAACGAGATGCATATGATCATAAGGTCTCGTAAGATTCATGTTGGGTTCACTAAAGGATGTATATGAGACAAAATTTGTCTCAATAACATGTACTCCTAAATCATCCATTCTAAAATGGTATCAAGGAAACAAATGGGAAACATATATGTTTCTACGTATAAGGAATAGACTTAAAGGGGATATAGTGAGTGTTAGGTTTTCATATCTATAGGGAGGTAATCCCTACACAATTTCTACCTAGGGTTTCCAAGGCCCATGAGCAAGATAGAGGAAGGAACCCTACCGAGATATTGGTAGTTAGATGTAGAGAGGCATGGATCAACATTAAACATGCATGAAATAATTGAAATGAAAATTTTTGTAGCTCAAAATTTGGCCCTTCCCTAAGACATAGACAACTAGATATTTTGAGGCAATATGGAACTATTAGTAAGTTGTGGGACTTGCATTGTGGAGACGACGTCTAGAGAAGGTCAGTTCCTCTTCCTAATCCTAATGCTAAAACTACTCCTAAAGCTCAAAGATAATTCTAAGATAAAAATTCCAAGGAACCAAAGTTTGAAGGAGATGCATGAAAGGGAAATACTAAGCTAAAAGGGGTGGTGATAGCACTAGAAAATGGGGTGAGAGACAATCTATGAGGGAAACTAAGGGATAATGTGCAAGAGAGAGGACATACAAAAGTGTCACAACTCAAAACGACATTAAATTTCCACTTTCACATGAAACACAATCAAAATGGAGCTCTGAAGTGAGAGAGATATGTACAACACATCACAACAATAAAAGGAAGGAAATACTACAAATAAAATGAGCTAGGGTACACAAAATGTGCCACAAAACAAACTTTATATTTCTTAAAATATGCACAATCGATTACAAGTGAAACAAAAGGAAAGAACACATTTACAAAGGCCAAAATGAAGGTTCTCCACTCATAGCTGCTTGGGAGACCATTTTGACATGGTTCCTTTGCAATTTAGAATGTCCATCCTTTCAAAAAATAAATATTTTACAATATATACCTCAAAGAGAAGAAAGAGACAAGGGAAAAGAGAGGGGCATGGGTTTTTAACTTTCAACCATAAAAATTTACATTGAGTTTTCCTATAAAGCACATGGGCACCCTTTCAAAGCCATTACTATGTTTATTTTGTCCTGAAGAAGGAAATGAAGCCATATTTCAATTCTAGTGGTTGAGACATGTTTTCCATTTTTTCACCCACAAATCTCCACCAAAATAGGATTTTGATGATTCAAAATTGAAGGGCTCGAGGAGAGATTTCCAACTATATAAATTTTGTTTGATTTGGAGTTTTGGATTGATATATGGCCTTCTAAAGATCTGCATGTTAGGTGTAAAGGAATTTGACTCATGGAAGAATTTTTGATTAGCTCGTGGATCAAATTATTCTAACATGTGCATTACTCTAACCTTTTTCATGTGTCCACTTTTCATTGGTTTGGGGATCATGATTTTACTTCCCTTTACTTTTCCTCTATTTCCTGTGGATTTATGAAGGCCTTCCTTCATGAAATATAGGCCAATAAGACAATGCCATGTTTCTTCACAAAGATGTCAAACTATCCTTTGCTCTTATCTTCTCTTTTATAAATGTGATCCAATAGAATATTTCCACATTCCTTCACGGTGTCGACTGTCTCAACATATACTACCCACTACAAAGTATTAACCAATGAAATGGCTCCATGTAGCTTTGTAATTTTCTTTTTGATTAGCCTCTAACTCGACGATTGGGAAGTGTGAGCCAATAAGAAAGCTCCACGCATTTCACAATGTTAGTCCTTTTGATTATCCCTTCGACACCTACGAATCATTAGCCAAAAGATCATTCTACACCCCTAGGGTTGTCAAATTTTTCTTTATCTCCTAATTGACAACTACAAAGAATGAGCCAATAGGAAATCTCCATGCTCCTTTGCATTTTCGGTGTGTCATATCACCCTTAACCTTCAAATTTTTAGAATTATAAAGGTTAGCCAAGGAAATTGTTCCACGTAGTTTTAAGTTGTTATAATTGTTAGAGCCACCTTTGCATAACAAATTTTAACTTCAAAACTTAGAAACTTTTTGGCTTCATAAGAAATGTGCCACTTGTCCCCTTTTGACCTCACTGACTTTCTCGGGACCCGAAGAATTATGAACTTAGGTTTATTCTACGAAACTTGAGTGTGTCCCCACTTTGACCATTGATCTTCTACCACTTGTCTTCACCTTCAACTGCCACGTGTTCTTTTACCTTTTTGACTCAAGTATGGACCTAAAAGACTATGGAATGTGGCTTATTCCATAGAATTGAAGTCCTCTAGGTCTGAAAGCATTGAGGAGAGATAGAATCCTGCCCCATGGCCTATTGTTTGATATTTAGAGTTTGAATTTGATGGCCAAATGAACATCAGGAAAACAATTTAATATAATCTTCTAATGAATAAACTATGTCTCCTACGGGTTTTTAAACCAACGTTAGTCCTCTTGGAAAGGGGAAATTGAGGACCGTTTAAACATCCCAAACTTGTAAATGGCTAAGTCCATTTTTAATGAGTTATCCAAATTAACCTGGGGGTAAATTTGGGATAACAGTTTTGGAAACCTCTAGGGAAAATTTTCCTACTAAATTTTAACCAAGAGTCCTTAAAGCATCCATTGGGCATGGAGTCAAGCCCAAAAATTTGAAAAACTGATCTAAATTTTGAAAATATCTTACCCCGAGCCATTATGAACTCAACATGATCTGAACTACCTACGATGATATGTGGAGCTCTAAATGAAACTTTAAAATTGCTCCAACTATATGATTTTTCCATTAAACATGTTTGGGCTGATTTGGGGCTACCTTTCTTCTCTTGAAGTTGATTGCTTGGGAGTTTTGATTCACCTTATAACTGTCCCAAAATATTGTGTTTATAACCAAGGAAGAGGCACAGTGTCCCGATCTCAGTATATTATCTCTTGGGGATGAAAAATGCACTTTAAAATCTGCCCCAAATTATGATTACCATGGAAAATGCTCTGAACTAAACCAAGCTATGCAAACAACAAAAAAAGACTGCAAAATCTATATACAAACATGGAAAATCATACATAATCTAATTGGAACCATGCATAGTGTACACAAGCACTTATTTTGTTAGAAAAGAACCTACCTACTCTACTCTAACCAAAGGAAAAGGGAGTTGAAAAAAACTTGCAATAGGTTATGAGAAATAGCTACCTTTCCTCATAAAATGTGGCCATGTGATCTATTTGACAACAAAATCACATGGTGGAAGTGCAAACATGATCCAAACTTCATGTTTCTTCAAAGTATTAGCTAAAAACAAGATGTATACCTCATCAAGTTACTCGCATATGGTTAGAGGTGTTAGGTCCGACCTTTGGTACTTTGATGATCATCCTCATGCTCAAAATGAGCATGATTGGTTACAACTCTAATTTTGGCTCCAAGCTAGCAAAATACCTGATTGGGAAAGGGGATTTTAGAACCAATGGGCTGATCCTTGTGATTTTCCCATCTCTTTGAAGCTCAATCCCATGAATGGGATTATCTTGTAGACTTTCCATTTCATGAATGAAGTTGCTTGCAAGCTGATATGATCCTTGTTCTGCTTCTACAAGAAACTCTACCTCCTTCATGGATGATTCCTAGGAGTTTTTGAGAAAAAAGTCTCTTTGTGTTGGAAGACAGATGGTGGAAATACAAAATTAATGAGTTCAATGGGTTCCTCTTCATGCATGTAATCTTCTAAGTCTGATAAAACATCATCCTCTTCATTATCAAGCTCTAGCAAGACACTCCTCTTGGATCTCATCCTCCTTGTGATCCTCTTCATTTAGAGATTATTTCTCCTCCTCTTCTGATTTTGCAAGATGGGATAAATTAACAACCTCTCGTAAATATAGTGCCATCATGCACACTACATTCAAAGAAGAGATATTTTTGATCATCTTCTTCCTATGATTTCTCTTCTGCAAAATCATCCTACACCTTATGTTCTTCAACTCCAACTCTCTGAATTCTTAACCAGCGGTGACATCTTATTGAAATCAAATATCAGCCCATTCTTATAAAAAAATTGTAATTTTTCTCAGTCTGGGTTCTTCAATTTTCTTCCCTCCTTTGATTTTCTGATTTTTCTCTTCCCAAAATGGGTTTGGGAAGCAAGAGGAGAGGTGGTCTAGGTTATAACATGGCTATGAAATTTTTTTAAGTGGAAGGGGAGGTTTAATTTCTTCTTGTGGAGGGGAAGGAGTTTTAGAAGAAAAGAGAGTGGAAAAATAGAGGTGGGATGGAAAGGAAGAAGATAGATAAGGGGAATTATCAATGGGGAAAACAAGAAAAAGCTAGGGATATGAAACTTAGGTTGAGATGGTGTAGATTGGGGAGGAGGAGTAGAGGAACTTTAAGATTCTAGCATAGGATTTCCAAATTGATGGGGTTTCCTAACAATAGATTCATGAGCCTCCATTAACTCATCCCACTTTGTAATTTGGGGCATCATCTCAACTATAAAGTGTAGCTTCTATTGAGAGCTAAACCAACTTGGTATAGGGCCAACCCATGGATAAGGGACCCTAAAACCAATCATGGCTACCTTTATTAAACATGTGATCCTAAGTTGCACCATGCCCATCTCCATTTCTTGAATCTGCCTATGAAAATCAACATCTTCCATGGAGTTTCCACCATCATCTACATAACCATGTTCTTCATAAACATTTTGGTTAGGAAAATAACCATATGGGTTAGTGGGGGTGGGTTATATACATATTCTTCATGATGGGGTTCATAAAACTGATTTGAGGAGGATTTTGAAATTGTGGGGATGGAGAGGACTATTTTTGCTACTGTAAATGGGAATCCCAAGAAGGGAATGAAGCATGATTGCACAACTTCATTAAAGAGGAAAATGGAAAATGGAAAGAAAGGAAATGAATGGAAAGATGGGAATGAAAGGAATAATGAAGGGAAGGGTCTATAAATGATATAATGGGTTTAGTGGAACAATGAAATCGCTACATGTGTTGAGAAACACCACCAAAGGATAAATACCATCAAGAACACATCAACGCTTGATAGTATGAATATGTCAAACTCTTTAAACTCTATCCCACTAGGTGTGCCAAAACTGTTTGAGCTCAAAATTGCACCCTTCCCCGAGTCATAGACAATACAGGATTTTGAGGAAGTATGGGACTATCTCCAAGTTGTGGGACTTACACTATGAGATAGACCTCCGTGAAGGCCGCCTTTCTCTACCTAATCCTAATGCAAAAAATAATCCTAAATCTCAAATCAAATCCTAAGATAAACATTCCAAGGACCATAGTTAGAAGGAGACACATAAAGGGAAATCCTAAGCTAAAAGGGGCGGTGATAGCACCAAAAAAGGGGGTGAGATACACTCTATGAGGAAAAATGGGGGAAATCTATAGAGAGAGGGAAAAAGAAGTGTCCCAACTAAAAATGACATTAACTTTCCACTTTCACATGAAACACAATCAAAATGGAGCATACAAGTGAGAGAGATATACACAACACATCACAACATTAAAAGGAAGGCAAGACTACAAATAAAACAAGCTAGGTAGAAAAATGTGTCATAAAATAGGTTCTATATTGCTTAAAATATGCACAATCCATTACAGCTGAAACAAAAGGCAAGAAAACATTTATAGAGGTCGAATGAATTTTTCCATTCATGCTACTTGGGAGACCATTTTGACATGGTTCCTTTGCAGATTAGAATGTCCATCCTTTCAAAAATGAAATATTTTACAATATATAGCTCAAAGAGAAGAAAGAGAAGAGGGAAAATTGAGGGGCACAACTTTTTGAAATTTCAACCACCAATAATCTACATTGAATTTTCCTGCAAAACACATGGGCAATGTGTAAGGCCATTACTATGTCTATTTCATCCTATATAAGGAAATGAAGCCATACTTCATTAATTTTGGTGGTTGATATGTGTTTTCCATTTTGACCCAAAAATCACCACCAAAATCATATTTTTATGATGTCAAATTGAAGGACTCGAGAAGACCTTTCCAACGATATGAATTTTGTCTTATTTGGAGCTCTGATAAAAAAGATATGGACTTCTCGAAGATTTGCATGTCGTGGAGCACAGAATTTGACACGTGGTAGCAGCCTTTGATTAGCGCGGGATTGTCTTTTTCCAATGTGTGCATTACTTTGAACTTTTCCATGTGTCCACTTTCCATTGGTTTTGGGATCGTTATTTTCTTCCCTTTACTTTTCCTCTATTTCCTTTGGCTTTATGAAGCTTTACCTTCATGAAATTTAGGCCAATAACACAATGCCACATGTCTTCACCATGTCAGACTATCCTTTTCTCTTGTCTTCTCTTTTAGAAATATGAATCAATAGAATATTTCCATGTTCCTTCAGGGTTTTATATATTAGTCATTGCGAAGTACTAACAAATAAAATGGATCCATGTGGCTTGACAATTTTCTTTTTAAATAGCCCCCGATTGACCATTATCGAAGTGTGAGCCAATAGAAATATCCACGCACTTTGCAATGTTATTACTTTTGATTATCCCTTTTAACACCTACAAGAATTAGGAAATGAGATCATTTCATGCCCCTCAAGTTTTCAAAGTTTTATTTATCTCTTGATTAACAACCTGTGAATAACAAGCCAATAGGATAGCTCCACGCTCCTTCACATTTTTAGTGTGTCACATTGCCCCTTAACCTTCGCATTGTTAGAATGTGAAAGGTTAGCCAAGTAAATTACTACAAGTAGCTTGGTTGTCGACTTGTCAAATTCTGCATTCACATCGAAACTTTTAACTTTGGGGAAGTAGATTTTTTTTTTATTCATAAGAAATGGGCCACCTGTCCCCTTTTTGACCTCGATGGATTTCCTAGACTTGATGAATTATGAACTCATGTTTATTCCGTGGGCTTGAGGTCAACGGAATGGATCTTCCTTGAAAACCGCTAGAATGCTAACGTATGTCACCTCTTTGACCATTGATCTTCTCGCCATGTGTCATCTCCTCCACTCGCCGCATGTCCTTTGACCTTTATCGACTCAATCTTAGACTCGAAATATTATGGAATTCAACTTATTCTCGTGGACTTAAAGTCCACTAGGCCTAAAATCATTGAGGAGATTCAAAGTCTCACCATGTGGCCTACTATTTTATGTTTATCATTTGAATTTGATGGATAAATGAATGTAAGGTGGATTAATATGATATGTAAATGAATAAGCAAAAGTCTCCCATGGGTTTTGAAAGACAAAAACCAATGCTCTTGGAAAGGGGAAATTTATGGCCGTTTAAACATCCCAAACCTATAAAATAGCCCTGGGGGCCAAGTTTTTAATGAGTTATCCAAATTAACTAGGGGGTAAATTTGGGATAACAAAAACTAAGGAAAGTATAATGGATAAGAGTATTATGATAACTAACATCTAAACACGTCAAATACTAAGCTAACTTAGCAAAATGAAGAAGGAAATGAACTTACCTATGTAAAATGATAAGAGATGGTTAGAGTACTCATCTTGTACACTGTAGGGTGGTCACTGATGCATCTAACTCTCCTGAGAAGTAGCACACAGAGAAGATTCACTATTAGGTGGAGAAGGGGAACATTGTTCCTATCCTATACTCACTATAGGTGACCTCATAGTGCAAGAAACAATTCAAGAAGAAGTGTTATCCAATCCAATCCAAGCAAGACTCGAGATGAACCAAAAGCTAGGTGAGAAAATGCGAAGATGGTACAAAAGAATAAATCTAATGGAAGTTTTAATGATGTGACTTCCTTTTTATGAGTGTCAAATGAGGTGAAGTTATATAGAGGATACCATCACTCGTGGGTGATTTCATCACCATGGGAGATGCAATATCAACACAATCACCCATGGATGCTTAAAAGAGGTAAAATATCATGAAAAGTGAAAGAATGTTGTCGTAGATCATGGATATGGATGAGAAAAGTGTAGAGTGATGAGATGTAAGAAATAAACTGTGAATGCAATGTGTATGAGACCTAGGAAGACAAGAATACCTAGTGCAAGGAAAACTAAGGCCAAGACCAAATAATGACACTCTCTCCGTACTATCTCTAACCCATAATGGTTACATGTATAACCATCCCCCATTCTCAAAGGACCATTAAGACACCCAATTTAGAAATAGATGCATCGGTGACCCTTAATTGTACAAAATAAATTTTTAGTAATAAGTATGAAAGATGAAAAGTGAAAAATTATGTATATACAAAAATGAAATGACCTATTAGAGGAAGTTTCAGAGAAATGTCAGCAGGTATAAAGAGTTAGTTATCCCAAGCATCATTTTTATCTCCTATACTCTCCTCCATTCTATAAAGGTTGCATATTTCTTCATTGTAAAGGATCCCTCTCTATCTTAGCAATGTAAAATTGTGACAAACTGAGGAGTTCTAAACTCCGGGAATGAGTTTTGTGAAGCATTTTTACCTCCAAACTTGGTTGTAATAGTTTGTGTGTACAAGAACAACATTAATATGATTTAAATTGTGGACTAAATCCACACCGTGAGTCTATTATTATTTTATTTCCTTCTTCTATTTTAATTTTTATCATGTATTCATGGTGTTTTACAAAATACTATGTCAACTATGTCTAATCAAAAAAGGTTGTGAACATTAGGGGTTTAAACAATCCTGGTAAGCATAGGATTCTCTCGAATTTAGGAAAAATAATAAACTAGATATTATTATGTTACAAGAAACTATGATGAATACTACTAGGATGGAAGAGTTTCATATATATTTTTGGAAAGAGGTTGGGTTTCATTTTCAATCTCTCGGTGGGGGCCTCTAGAGGTTTTATATGTCTTTGGAATGTGAATTTTCTAGAGGGGTTTCCTTTACATGTCATTCAACATCATATTGCCATCTTCTTCATAGTTTAAACATAAAAACAATTCACATTATCTAATATATATGCTCCTAATTCAATCATTGGAATACGTGATATTTGGGAGGAAATGTTTGGCTTTAGAAGGTTGTCTACAAATTTAAACCAAGTTATAGGGGGTGACTTTAATACACCCATGATTCCCTCTAAAAAAGGTGGCATTATCTCATATACTGATAGTATAGAGGACTTGGCCAACTTTATAAACTGGAATGATCTGTTGGATCTTGAGCTCAGTGGTCCAAAATATACTTGGACTAATAGAAAAAGTGGTGAAGATCTCATCCAAATTAGACTCGACAGGTTTTTGGTTGATTATCAATGGATACAAGAGCAACAATATTCTTTATCCTCTCTTGCTCGCGTTGGTTCTGACCATAATCTGATTCTTCTCAGCATTGGGGAGATGGTGCAAACTAAAGGTATACCCTTCATATTTGAAAATATGTGGACCACTCATATAGAGCTTGAAAAAATGATTGAGGAGTGGTGGAACATCGATACTAGAGGAAATAACATGTTCCAAGTTATGACAAAGCTAAAAATGTTAAGACCAAGATCAAAAAATGGAATAAGGATAATTTTGGTAACATTTCATGCAAAAGAGTAAAATAACTGAGGAATTGAGAGAAATGGAAGAAATAATGGAATATGGAGTTATAATTAAAACGGAAAAAGTACCATTGTCTATATTTCATGCTATCCTCGAAGGAAAAAAATATTGGAAAAAAAATCCCAAGTTAGTTGGCTTAAGGAGGGAGACATGAATACAAAGCTCTTCCATATCTCAACTATGATTAGAGAAACAAAAGGGTGTATAAAAGAAATAATGAAACAAGATGGAACTGTGGCTACGGAGGAAGATGACATCTTGAACACTATTATTTATTTTTTCAAAATTTGTTTGTTGAGGGTCAACAAGCCTCCCGGGACTCTCTGTCAAAGACTCTTAATATTTTTTCTCCTACCATAAGTATAGAGGATGATAAATATCTTACTACCATCCATTTTAAGGAGGTATTAAAGGATATTGTTTCAAAATGGAAGGGGATAAAACCCCTAGGACTAATTGCTTTCTAGCCTTTTTCTTCCAACTTTATTGGGACATTGTGAAGAAAGAGGTGGTTGTTGTGGTTTAAGATTTTTTCAGATTTGGTAGTCTTCTCAAACAAGTTAACCATACTTTCATAACCCTCATTCCTAAAAAAACTTGGAGCCAAGGATATGAGATATTTTAGGCTGTCAATCTATACAAAACTTTATATAAAATTATATCTAAAATCTTGCCTTCGTAATGAGGAAGTTCTCGTAATGTTTTTCACCCAATCAAGTTTTTTTTTTCTAGGTAGTAAAATATTGACAACATCATCTCTATCCATGAAACTATTCATTCAGTTGAAAAATCCAATCATGAGGCTATGCTCATCAAATTAGACATGCAAAAATCCTACGATCAAGTTTCATGGAATTTCATGATCCTCCTCATGCATAAACTTGGATTTGATCCTCATTTTATCAAGATGATTCAGGCTTGCACCTCTTCTTCCATGTTTTTCTATCATTATAAATGGAAAACCTCAAGTATTCTTCAAAGTGGAAAGGGGTCTAAGGCAAGGGGATCCTCTTTCCCCTTTCCTCTACATCATTGTGGCCAAATCCTTGAGCAAATTGTGTTCAAAAGCCAAATGCGAAAGAAGATTGGAGGGTGTTAAGGTGGCTAATGGTGTGGTCAATTAATGCCTAAAAAATTTGTGGATGATACGATTCTCCTAGGCCAAGTGACTGCTCAAGAGGATCGCACCTTCAAAGCCATCACTAGATAGTATGAGGAAGTCTCTAGACAACAAGTGAATTTCCATAAAAAAAATTAGCTTCTTCATCAACGTCAATGAGCAACAACATATTAGGTTTTCCAATATTATGGGGTGCACCATTAAATCTTTCTCAGATAATTATTTGGGCATGCCACTTTGTGGCTGTAAAATGGAGGACACTGGATGGAATAAATTAATTGAATGGTTCCACAAAAAAATTGGCCTCATGGAAAGGAGCCTTGCTATCATAGGCAGGTAAAACTCAACTCCTCCAAAGTTCATTGTAGGGAGTGGCTATTTATATTATGTCTATTTTCATTCTTCCCACAAAAGTTAGGAAAGCCATTGAAAGCATCCAAAAGAGATTCTTATGGTCTGGATCGAGAGGTTAAGACCAGGATTCTACTTGATAGCTTGGGAAAAGGTTACCAAACCAAAAGATCGAGGGGGTCTTGGTTTGAAAAATATACAGATAATGATTATATGGAGAATATATAAGGAAGAGGGTGTCTAGATTGATATTTTAAAATAAAAATACTTGTAAAATTTTGGTGGTACTATGGGTTTCTTCTCGGATCAAGAACTTCTAAAAGGATCAATTTTTTGGAATAATCTTATTCAAGCTAGGAATTTGTTGGTTAAGGGTACAAAATGGAATCTTGGGAATGGTACAAAAATCAAATTATGGGATGATCCATAGATCAAAAATAAACCTTTAAGGCTAGAAGAGCCATGGATGAACCTCAAGCAATACTATAAGCATGAATATGGTGATTTGGTGTGTGATTATTGGTCAGCTTGAGAGGAGGTGGTTACATATAACCCCTCCAAATTATACAGGTCTATATCTTCCTTTTGAAATCTTAAACAAGGAATTAAAGGAATGTCACATTCCTCATAGAAAATGTCATGATGAGTTGATTTGGTGTGGTATGGATTCAGGGAACTATGAAGTTAAGTCTGGCTATCTTTTGAGTTTTGAGCATATTGAGCCTAATGGGTATTGGCTGAAAATTTGGAATAAAAATATTATTCCAAAAATCAATTTTTTCTATTGGGAAGTGGTCCAGAAGAAAATTTTGACAGTGGAAAAACTTAGGAAGAAAGGTATGATACTCATTAACATATGTAGTTTGTGTAAACAACAAGAAGAAATGGCCAATCACCTTTTCTTGGAGTGCATTTTTTCTTTCCAAGTCCTTGATTTTTTTAATGTGCAGTTGGTTCTCCTTGGGGATGTCTCTCATCTCATAGATCAATGGTCTTTCAATTTCCATCATGACATCACCAAATAATTCTAGAAATGTGCTCTTCCCCATATCCTCTGGGGCATTTGGGGGGAAAGAAACAATCGAATATTTCAAACCAATGTTCCAATAGTAAGAAGGTTGTTAGTAAGATTTGCTAGACTCTAAAAGAAAATTTGTAGATTATCAAAAGTAAATCTTCTAAGCCTTGTCCTGCTTTAGAAATTACTATTTTGAGTAATTTGAATCTTAGCCCCACAAAGTGGTCTAATGGAAAAGATAAAGGTGTGAATTAAAAAATGTCAAATGGAAACTTTCACTAAAGGGAAACCTAAAATTAAATTTTGATGGATCCACTAAAACTATGGAAGGTTTTTTAGGGGTTAATGGATTAATACGTGATCATTTAGGTTTGTGCATCCAAGCCTATGTCAGTCCCTTGGGTAATTGTATGCACCCAAATTTACATGTGTTACATTGTCGAAAACGGTTCAAAACCCCCAATGATGATTCATTTCTTTTCCAAAGGAGTTTGACCTTCTTAACCTCTTTGTAGCTTATATTTGTAGCATAGTTTACCTTACTTAGCCATTTCCTACTTTTCTGCAACTTCCCGCATTGTTTTTCCATCAGTTTTGGCCTTCAATTACAAAACTACCACCCTACGTATGGCGGAGGTCCTGAACCACCATCCTATTTGGGTAGTGGTTTTGTAACCGCCACCCTACGCAGGAGGTGGTTTTGTGTAAATTTTTAGAACTCTTCGTGTATGAATTAGACATGTGTTGTTTCACTTCAATTCACTTTTATAGCTCATTTCTCAATCAATTTAGCTAAATTTAGGCCTACTTGACTTGTACTAAACTCCTCTTCCACTTGTAATTGCTAATTAACTTCTTAACTTCGCCCCTTTATGTTGTGATGTGGTAACCCATTGCTGCCAAGTGTAATAGTGCACTGCCTAGCTAACCTTCTATAAAACCATCGCTTCTTCTAAAGTGAATGGCCAGAGATTATTTGTGTATCTTGCTTAGTTGATATTCCACATTCTTACTAGAAATTTCACACCAAGCTCTATTCTCTTGCGATGTATTTTTTTTTGGCTGCATTATAACCAGATCGCCATCAAGCTGCCATTGCTCCAACGCTTTCTTCTTGTTGCTTCCTCTGCATTCCCGTTCCTCGACTCAAGTGGAAAAAAAAAAAATCAATAAAGACAACTAAGGGGACAAAGTGATACCACAACTAGAATTTCCTCTACACTGTAATTCTAGGTTGGGGGTTGTTATTTGTTTCTTCATTTCTTCATTTATTTCTGAACGTATGCACAATTATCAACTAGAGTAGAAGAAATCATTTTATTTGTTGCAAATAGTTAGATCATTTTCTTTTGTAAATATTTCTTAGGATAGATAGCTTCCTTTCCTATCTCTGTAGATTTGCAAGGGAAGTGATTTTGGAAGAATATTTTGCATAGTTTTAAGCATTCAAAATTTGATTCAAATTAGTCTCTATTAAATCCCTCTTAAATTCCACCGGGAAGTTTCAGGGGAAGAAAAGCTTCTAAGAAGCTTCTAATTCTTCTTGTGACTCTAAGGTGTGTTTGAGGATTTAATCCACAATTATTAATTGGAAAAAGCTTCATTTAAATTAGAATATATATAGATACGCTTACACGTATAAATAATCGCATCCAACTATTTATTTGTATAGGATTTGTTAATTAGAATTAGAAGTAATTTATTTCTTCATTTCTTCGTACGCACTGTTATTCCAGAAAATACAAAAATATTAGATTAGATTAGTTAAGTTTTCTTTTATTAATTTATTCCCTTTATTTAATTAGTTTATTTTCAAGTAAGTAGATAAAATCAAGTAATCAAACCATAGGGAATTTACGCTACCCGTACTTAGCCTCTAATTTCCCTTTGACCAATTCAACTACTAGGAATTCATACTACCCGATCTTAGTCCCTGATTCTCCTATAGTTTCCCATCAACACCCTTACAATATTCCACATCAGTTGTCTCGACACGACCTCGGGAGGTTAAGTATGATTGAAGGTCATGTGTTGATTTTCAAATAAAAATTGGTGAGCTCGACGTGAAGGATTGGTTCCTTCTCTTTTTCTTTTCTTTCATTTCTATTACCTCACCTTTCCATCTCTTCCCCTATTTTGGTAGGTATTTTATACTTCCTAAAATATGTTTGGTAGAGATTTGGGTGGGCCATTTGGATTTGATAGATATTACACCAACGTTTAACCACAACAATCCCCTTCCTTATGCCTCAAACCCCATTAGTTATGAGAGAATAGAGGAGGTTGATCAACCTTTGAACATGCGATACATTCAGCCCAATGCAAATAACGTGATTATTACACATGGAACTCAATCTTCTCCTAATGATGTCATTTCTACCTTAGTGGGAAGGATTAGAGAACTAGAGAGTGTTGAACCATCACAACCAACTCATTGAGACATTTATAATCTTACCCACCGAGCTATTTAAGAAACTCTACCTTCATGTCTCCCAAATTACTCAACTAGCTTGTCTACTAGCTCAAAGAGTTGGTAGATGAGTTTTTTTTTTTAACTCAATGGTTCATTTAGGTCCAAAATAAATATTTAGATGATATTGATTTCTTTGGAATTTATCTTGAAATCCGGTGAGTGAGGAAACACAATAGAACCCCTTAAATGTGATTGAATCCTCGTGAAGTCCCTTTCTCAGTCCATAGTCCACTAGGCTCCCATTGTATAATTTCGCAAAGTGTGCAAAATTACATAATGCACTTTCCCTGATCCTTATACACCATATCAAGGAGCTTCATATGTCCCATTTAATTCCTACAATTCAGCTTATCCAACTCCTCCTCCACCTCCTCATCAAGGAGCTTCAATGGTGGAATCTTATGTAATGGGTACTTACACCGAGTATTTAAAATAACCCCTTAACTTTACCATACGTGGTGTCATGCTTCCATGCCCATTACTTGATCTTACAAAATTTAAGGAGGGGATACAAATTCTCACATCGAGGCCTATGCTACGCTATTAGGGAGTTGTTTTCTTTGGATTTTGTAGAAGCTAGAATCTTCCTAAAGACTCTTGAGGGAATTGCATTATACCGGTACTATTAGATTCCATAAGCTTGTATACATTCCTTTAAACAACTTGTTTTAGAATTCATTAGATTCTTAACATGAACAAGTTACTTCAAACGGGAATAAGGGAGTTTCTGTATATTAGGTAGGATCAAAACAAATCTTCCGTCCATTTCATCTAGAGATGGTGTCAAGTTATTTATTCCTCTCGCAAGTTCACCTGAAGGGGCCAAATG
Organism: Taxus wallichiana var. yunnanensis; assembly: GCA_018340775.1. Classification (NCBI taxonomy): domain Eukaryota; kingdom Viridiplantae; phylum Streptophyta; class Pinopsida; order Cupressales; family Taxaceae; genus Taxus; species Taxus wallichiana. The sequence continues at coordinate 362,847,310 of CM031243.1, read as the reverse complement.
GAACTTTGTGATCTTTTCCTTCACTTTCTCAATCGAGAGACCAAGGAAGAAGTCCATAATTTTCCTTTCCGTAGTTATGAGGAAGTATTGGAAGGTGTACTTCGAATCAACCAAGCTGCTATTGATAGTGGGTGTAAGACTTATGGTCTCAATGGGAAATTGGTATCCTTTAACCAAAAAATGTAAACCATAAAAACAATGGATCCAATAACTAAGTACCTAAGGCTTTGAATCATAATCATGGTGTTACCATGAATGGTGTTACTAATCAAGAAAAGAACACTAGTTTTACGAACAACAATAACACTAACAACCATAACAACAATAACAACAACAACGACGGAAATCAAAGAGGCCCTAACACCATTCCCTTGGTCAACACAATTGATGTGAATCATCCCCCTCCTCAGAAAAATCAAACCCAAGTCCCAAACCAATACCAAAAATCTAGCCAAGGGGCAATGAATCATGGTTATAACAATCAATTTCAAAACTACAATCAAGGTTATAATCAACAACAACAAGACACTTATCAAAGACCAAGAAATTATGATCCTAACCTATATTGTGGTTTCCATCACATCATCGGTCATGACGCTAGGACTTATAGAGATTGTAACAAGTTCCTACAAAGACTCCTTGAAAACCAAAGGAAACTCTTTGAGGATATATTCTTAGTTAATCCTTAAAAAATTTGTAGTCAAATTATATAGGACCTATAGCTCTTCAAAACGCAAACTTAAGCATCTTTCAAGATATTCCCTACACATATTGAAAATATCAAGGTAAATCCTCATAACATAAACAAGGGAATTCCTATTACAAAAAATGATCATGAAGCCTCAACTTTGAACAAATCTTGAGTTGCCCCCAACCTCAGCTCTAATGAAAATATAAATATTATGGGATTAGTTGAGCTAGAGGTTGAACCAGAAGTTAACGTGATAACCAAACAAGGGAATATGTTCCAAAACATCCTCTCTCTCATTCTCTTTCATAGGATGACACTCCTATAGTTTCAAACCTGTAGGAGCTTATGATTTGATTTTAGATTTGAACAAGACCTTCTCGCACATATCATTTTTAGATTTACTAAAGAATTCTCCTTCACATCGTGTTACGTTATTGGATGTACTTGGGTCTTGGTCATCTAGTTCATGTCACACCTCCTCCTGGAGCTCAAATAAATCATATTGATTTCGATGTTCATCCTCTAGGGTAGGGTGATAAGGATACTAGGTTTGTCTTTGACATAAGAAAGATGCCTACTGATGCTGAAATAGCCCAAAGAGGAGATCTTGTTTTATATATACAAGTCTAGGTTTATAATAATTACATTAAGAGAGCCATGATTGATGATGGGGCTATCGTGAATGTGGTTCCTTTCTCTTTCTTACAAAAGTTGGGGTATGGGGAGACTAATTTCTCCTCTACAAGAAACATGTTACGAGGGTATGACAGTTTAAAGTCAACTTCAATTAGAACCATAGCTCTTCCTATCACCCTCGGGCAAAAATGATCTTAACAGAGTTCTACATCATTGACAGGGAAACGAGTTACAACATGATCCTTGGTAAACCATGGATTCACCAGATGAAGTCCATCCCTTTGAATTTTTTTCAAGAGGTTAGATTTCTCCATTTGGGGAAGGTCTTTATTTCTCAAGGGGATCCTAAACCTTTCGATCTTCACTTAGTGAATCTCTAAAAGAAACTAGGAGTTCATTTGGAGTTACCTATGAACCAGTTAAAAAGTAGCCTCCAAAGAAACCAATTTATCACAACCACCCCGAGCATTCCAAAGGATGAAGTCGTTGACCCAAAACATTTGAGGTGGCAAAAATAGATAAGGGTAAATCAATATCCGTGGAAACAATATCCACTAAAACCACAATAGAGATCATGAAACTCCTAGAGAGTGATGAGATGATCTTTCTCTCATTTGAACCGCAAGGAATGGGTAGCCTTATTGGTATGGCCTCTCTTCCCACCAATGGTATTGGCCTAGGTGTAAACATGATAGAATTAACAAAGGAGGAAGAGAGTGATGAAATCAATACAGTTCCCATCAAATCCATCCTTAGGGATTGTTCTATTCCAAACCTTTCTTTAGATATGGACATGTCAAAAATCAAGTATGTCATCTCCACAGGATGTGATCCCATATCACAACAAAAGTCCCGTGAAATCACTATGCTTCACACAAAATACAAAGTTGATTAGGATAGTCATGATCACCTAAACATGATATGTCAAGAACATAATAGAGAGGTTTTCAAATACCTCCTTCAAATAGAAAAATTGGATAAACATATATACATAATCATGGGTAGGGGTTGTAAGTTTAAACCCTGATAGTAAGTCCTTATCAAGAGAACAAAATTTCAAAGATCGTGTTTCTTCACTGTGTACTCTTGGGGGTGAGGAGTTTGAAATCCTTCAACTCTCTTCACCTTAGACATTTCTATGCATGTACTTCATTTGCATTTCCATATGTACACTATTGCACCCATACTACATTTCATCTACCGGTTCATATTGTAAAATTATAGTCAAGAAACTTATCTTTTAAGAAAATTTCAAACTTCTAAACATTGACAAAACATTCAATCACATTTATTGAAATGTTCATAATATTATCATCAACATTTCTAATCATTTCATCACTTTAACAATTTAAGGCAAAAATTATAGTAACTCCGCATACTTGGTTCTACTCGTAGTTTCCTTCCAGCTTAGTTGTCTTTGCCCATAGTCTTTTCTAGAAGCTTCTTGGTGTCACATGTCTCCCAGAAAACCTCTTTGGTAATAAAATCATTCTAAAAAAATTTACCTGGATTATTTTTTTGCCTATCTCAACCTTCGGTGTTGAGCCCTCACATCTTACTGGTTGCGTGGGGTTGAGGCTAGGGAAAGTTATCCCTCCCAAAATCACAACTCAAAGTTTAAAAAATGATATAAGCCAAATCAAATAAATGCAAAAATCTTTCATTTACAAATAAAACCACACTTCCTTGCCCCACCAATCTTCGGTGATGAGCCCACGTTTCTTACTGGTGATGTGAGATTGGGAAAGGAGGGAAGTGCCCTTACTCACCTATCCCTTGTCTTCGGTGATGAGCCCATGTTTCTTACTGGTAGCATGGGGCAAGGTATAGGGGGTCTCTTCAAATAAGTTAGTAAGTTGTAAGCAATTCATTCAATAAAAAGTGCTTTGAAATCATAAATCCCAAGAAAGTGAATTAGATGTGTATGTTCCAAAAGATTTAAAACCCTTAAAACCATATTTTGTTAATTAGGAGGCCATCTATAGATCTAAGTCTAGATAAAATTGCAAGCGATTACATTATAGGTTATGTAGTAAATTTTGTGTAGAGTTAGGTCAGAGGTTCCTAATTAGATTTCCGTCAAAATATTTTCTTTCTCTCATTATAGACACACTATAATTACGCCTAAGCAATTTAAATATTTAAATTGCGCTAATTATCGCTCTTTCTCACAAATCGACGACATATCGTTAAAAGCACTCATTTTCTCTCATATCATCATTAATTAATTACACTAAGCTAATTAATTAAGTTTCCTATCCAACAAGTACCCTAATTAACGATCTTCCGTTAATAAATCACCCCTTCTACCTAGACTAATTAATTAATTATTAATTAATTAGCTTTCCTTCCATTTAACCAATAAATCAATATTTAATTGATTTAATCCCCTTCTAATAGCCTAAATCGTACTAATATTCCTCTAATTTGCTTCTATAAGCTCACATCTACCTATTAGTTAATCACATTTCATTAATTAAAATACCCCCGACTCCCATGACTTGCTAAACATGTATTAAACCCTTTTAAAGTAAGGTTACCTTTAATAAAGCAACCTTATCCATTCCTAATCATGTTTTACCTTTATCCCACATTCATGAGAATGTGTTGAACCCTTTATCCTTTGGGCTATATAAAGAGCCCTCCACCTACCTTTTTACTTTGTAACCTAAAACTTCTTAAGAGATCAAATGCAAAGCATATAGTAAAGAGACTAAGAGCTTTCCTTTTTTTTTCTTGAGAGGTCACCATTGTTAAGAGCTAAAGCTTCCTATTCTTGCATTCTTTAAGGATCAAACAAAGCAATTTTTGATTGCCATTGGAGCTAAATAGGTCCATTCATTCTTGTTGGTAATCTAGGAGAGTAGAGATGTTAAAATAGCATGCATAGTTTTGATCTCATGTTTTCAAAGTTATAATGTTAGTTTAGATCTTGCTTAGTTCTCTATCTTGATGGTGTTTATGCTTTGTTTTAGCTAAATTGTAGAACTATTTTAGGTGGTAGTTCTTGCTTCATTTGATTTAGCATTAAGCAAAGTATACATGCACACATTTGGCATACCCGGTGGGACTTACTCCATTGTCCTTTGCACTTAATTTCAAGTTTTTGTAGTTAAGTTTTTTTTTTTTGGTTACTAACCCTCTTTTACACATGTTGATCTAACTTGTTTTTCTTAACTTGTTTTGTTGAGTTTGCATGTGTTGAGTCTTCCTTGTAGGTATAAAGGAGGTGAAGTGTTGTCAAAATTGGAATTGATGGGAAAATTTTGAGATTTCTCCATGTTTTCATTTTTAGAGCTTACTTTTTCAACATTCTACATGCTAGTTTTGTCAATTTCTTGAAAATTTTAAATTCTTGAGCATGTAGGTTAGTGTTTGATAGTGTTGAGTCTTCTATTTATATATTAATGTGGTGGGTTGCTGTCAAAATTTAATCTTGGTGAGAAAATTTCAAGATTTCATCATGTTTTCATTTTTAGAGCTTACTTTTTCATCATTCTACATGCTAGTTTTGTCAATTTCTTGAAAATTTTAAATTCTTGAGCATGTATGTTAATGTTTGATAGCGTTGAGTCTTCTATTCATATATTGATGTGATGGGTTGTTGTCAAAATTGAATCTTGGTTGGAAAATTTTTCCCATTTTACAGATTAAGAGACGTTTTTTTGACATTTTTTGAGTGCATGTCAAGTGCATACCCGTGAGCATAAGAGCATATGCATAACCCATCTTCCGAAGGCCATAACTTTTTCTCCCGAACTCGAAATGACTCCATTTTTTTTTCATTGGAAAGGTATTGAAGTTAAATATGCAATGAAAACATAAATTTAGGATTTATACTTACAAAAATTATAGGTTTTTCTATTAGTTTAAAACTGATCATTTTCTAACATGTCTAATGTTTTAATGAATGTTGTATTTCCATGCTTCCTCGATTTAGACCAAAGCGTGTGTATTCTCTTCTCTTGCACATTTTGGTGATCTTGAGAATCAAAAACAACTTTGATCTATATCTTTTTAACATTGAGATTAAACTTGGAAATTTGATTATTCATTTTGCTTAAGGGAATGAACCTTTTACAAAGTATTTTTCAATGGTCATTTGATTTGAAGTCATGGAATGGACCTTTTCCATTTCTATATATTTGGGATAAAGTTTGTGTATGCTCTTCTCTTGCACCTTAGGGTGATCTTGAGAATCAAAAGCAACTTTAGTCTTCATTTTATAACATTTGGTAAATTGGAAACTTCATCTTTCATTTTTGGTTTAAGGGAATGAACCTTTCGACAAAGCATTTTTCAATAGTCCTTTGATTTGAAGTTTTCCATTTCTATATAGTTGGAATAAATTTTTGTATGCTCTTCTCTTGCACCTTAGGGTGATCTTGAGAATCAAAACAACTTTAGTCTTCATTTTATAACATTTGGTAAATTGGAAACTTCATCTTTCACTTTTGGTTTAGGGAATGAACATTTATCAAGAATTTTGTATGGTTCATTGATTGAAAAGATTTTCTTTACTTTTAGTTGGATTATTTGTTGTGTATGCTTTTCTCTTGCATCCTTGGATGATCTTGAGAATCAAAATCAACTCTTAATCCTCTTTAAATAATGTGATTTTCTTGAAGAACTACTATCACTTGAATGCAGGACCTAAAAATACTTGTCAAAGAAAGGAGGAATCAAAATGAAATAAAAACTACTAATACGCTTGTTATATAGGTTTCCAAAAGGTGTTCAAGCAAACCACACCTAATTAAATAAGATAAAAAGAACAACATATTCAAAAATTGTATTGCAAGTTTCAAAAGGGTACGTCCCTCTCCACTCAATTGAACATAACCCCTTTGGCATAATGCCTTAAGCTACAACAATGGGGGTGGTTCCAAGAACCGCAAAGTAGTCCACGCAAGAGGGAACCTTGTCGATGAAACAGAAGTTCTCTCGCACTACCTACTTGACTAGTGATTCCTTTGTGAGATAGCGTTACATAGTTGTCCATTATGGCGACCCCAAGAAGATAGTACACATGTATTACTAGTTTCCTACTGTTTTCAAGGGGGTAAAGTAAAGCCGAGATACTCCCAAACTAGTCAGTTCAACTTTTTGGGTAAATCGCGCTCGCTCGTGGCAACTTTGTAACACCTAAGGCGAGAGAACCACCTAGGAGAATATAATTTGGCCAGGAACCCACTTTGACCATTTTAAAATAGTGTTGAGTCATGAACCATATTTTTATTGAGAAATGTGTGACACAAGATTTCACCTAGTTTTTACTTGCCTTAGGGCGAGGTGAAACTCTGCCGAAGTGAAGCCATCATTTTTCATCTTTTTTTTGATTTACTTCCTTCACATTCTTTTGACACTTTGTTGATCAAAAGAAGGGTGACTACCTTTGTGTTACCAATCGATGTTTCTCTCACTTTTATGTCCGTTTACGCCCATCCATGTTTCATGGTTAGGTTAGTTAAACATCTAAAGTGTGCGGAGGCATTTTCGCATCATTAGTAGCCATTGTGATCTTGATACCCATGTCAAGGTTGTCATTGTAGTTAGGTGTGGTTCATCACCGTGGACTTCCTTAGAAGAGTTAGCTTGTTTGTATCGTATCACTACAATTTTGATATTTACGTCTTGTTTCTTGTAAACTCGACATAAATACCTATATTGTGCATATTACGTTGCACACATTTTTAACTATTCCTAGCTATACTTTGAGCTTTTTAGTTCGGTTCTATTATTACCTCGATTTCAAAGAGTGCTAGGTGTTACCATTTGTGCGTGTTATATCAATAACACCTCGATATCAATACTTCACTTTCTCGCAAAGTGGGTTAACATATCTTGGTGATATTGTTGTGTCATTTACGAATTGTAATTGGCACTTTTTGAGATATAGGTCTTAATCAAGTTTGAGCTCACTCATCGTATATCTTGATTGGGAGATCGCATTGACTTCTTGTTTTTACTTACGTTTTGTTCATTTCCTTGAACTTGGCATAAGTGAAAACATCTTGTTGATCATCTTTGCATTGCATTTTCATATGGTGTATTTCCTTGTTGATTGGATTTGTGTTTCACACTTGCATGATTGTTCCTTATGATTATTCATTCAGAAAACTTATTTTCTAGGACAATCCCTCTCGATCTCATTGATATTATGTCATCACTATGTCTATTTTCCTTAGACATTCTTTAGAAAATAACGCAAGCATATCAATACTTATGAAATGTCTAGTTGGTTGTCCTTATGCTACCCAAATCGACATGTCACTTCCCTTTGAAGGAGTTCCATCACACTATCTAGATCTAAACATTTGTGCTTAAAATAGTGCCAAAAATGACTAACTATCGCGCGGTTCCCCATACTTACAAAAATACGTAACCTAGGTTCAAAGCAATTCAAATCATAGATTCCCATCACAACTAAACCTCGTTTGGTTCTTCGTGCTAGAGAGCCCATACGGGTAACTTGTTCCCCGCCTTAATCTCATAGTGCAAATGATTTGGACACATCTGCTCCAAATTATTATTCGAGTTCCCCCACTCTTCTTCTAATTCTAATCCAAACATTTCCTCTTCTTCTGAGGATTCCAATCCAAATATTTCCTCTGACTCTTCTGAGGATTCAGATCCAAACTACTATTCAGATTCATCTAATTTGACTCCTAAGTCATCTAATGTGACTCCTAAGTCATGGTCCTCCCTTTCTTTGTAGGATCCTCTTCATCAATCATCTAATGCGACTCTTATGTCATGGTCCTCCCTTTCTTCGCAATACCCCTTTATCATTCACCCCAACAACGTATTCTTCCTTCAAGATACACATGACTCCAAATCCCTCCAATAAGAAGTATAATATAATTCTTGAATCACGGTCCTCTCTTTCTTTGCAAGACCCTTGTCATCATTCATCTAATGCGATTCTTGAATCACATTCCTCCCCTTCTTTGCAGGACCTTCTTCATCAATCACCCCCATGGAATCTTCCTTCTGTGAAGATTCGTGTGACTCAAAGTCCTTCGAGACAAACATCTGAATCGACCCATGCGTCGCAATCTACAGACTTTGGACTTAATCCTACTATTTTACATACGACATACCATTATATAGGTAGGTCCACACCACCTTCTTCTACTCCTGAGACATCTAGCTACACATATTCTTCGTCCCCCACATCATCTTCTTCTATCAATAATCATCAAACATCTTCTAAGTCTTCCACACCAAGTGAACCTATTTCTTCCAATAAACCCCTAGGGATCAATCAACAACTCATACCGATTGATCTCTTTCAGAATGAAGAAACAATCAAGGCATTTATAGGGGCATATGAAGATATTCCTTTCGTATATTACAAAAATGATTCTCTTTAGACTTTGATGCGTTTGCATATTGTGAGGAAAAGTTTGATTCCTTTTATCAAGAAATGGAAGAAGAGCCTCGAGATCATGTAACTTGATCCTCCTCCTATTCTTCCATCTTCACATTCTTCATTATGTGATGAAATTCCTTGGTCTTGCATAGATCCATGGCCTATCTTCTCATCACCCAATAACTCTTCGTCTGTCATAATTCCTCAATCACAATCTCTTGGGGGTCAGCGCCAAGTAGCCCTTCATTTTCATCTAGTTGTGGTCACCTTCTAGTAGCCCTCCCTCTTCTATTTGTGGAAATTTTCGAGTAGCCCACTATCTTTGATTATTGGGGTATGTCCAACTAGCCCCTTATATTCTATGTATGGATCACCCTGGGTAGTCCATCATCTTCATTCTTAGGCCACATCTTATATCTATGGGTCACGTCCTACAAGAACCCTTATTCTTCTTTTCTTGGGCCACATCCTAGTATCCTTTCACCTTCTATCCATGGCTCACCTCCCGTAGCCCATCCTCTTCAATTCTTGACCATATCCTTTTCATCTATCACATATTTCTTCTATCAATGGTTGTGACAAGCCCACTACCCTTTCTATCGTTCCTATCATCAATCGTAAATAGTCGATTCTTCTCCTTCTCGAGCTCTGGGAAATTCAAGTGTCACCTTATAAGAAACCCAAACAGGTTCATTATCAAGCTTAGGTCAAAACTTCCAAGAGCTCAAAATCCCCAACAACCGGAACAATCTCAAAGTTGTAAATCAAGCACGATTCAAGAACGCATATCAACATAGCCATCAAGTATGGCGCAAAGTGCATAAACCTTTGGATAGGGAACTCAAGCTCCCACATTAAAATCTATGTTTTAGGATAAATCACAGTCCTTTGTTGAGTGTGAACTCAAAGCACGATCATTGAGATTGGGAAAACATGACTCTTGATAAACAATCACGCTTAGTCTCCCTTATCAAGGAAGTCAGTGCAAACATCGTTGTTGGATCCTATCACACAGAGTGACCTTTTTAGTAACAACGGTTCAAAAAAATAAGAAAATATTAAAATCTAATAATAAAAATAATGTAAAAATATAAAAATACAAAAAACATGAGAAAAAAAAACAACAAAAATCAAAGGTACAAAGATCAAACATTGCAATCAGGTGTTGCGTACACAAGGATATTTCTTTCTTCCCTTCCTCGTTATTCTTCTACAAGTCTTCCTACCATTTTCATCCCTTCGGTGATATTTTGGTTAGCTTATTCACATGCATTTTGTGACATTTATCTCTATGGTATCGGTTTGTCCTGGTCTTTTATCACCTTGGTAAATTAAAGAACGAATGACCTCATGGAGATCCTATCACATTCAAACATCTAATAAAATTGTTGTGAAGAAATTTTAGACATATTTGTTAACACTAGCCAATGTCGTCATCACAATCACTTCCACCTCCTTCCATCAAGCCATCAGTGGTTCTTAACCCTTATCAAACAAGAGAGCTGAAATAAGTTTTCAGAAGCAAAAGAATCAAAATCAATCAAAACTCAAAAGCTAAAAGCTACAAAACAAAAGTAAATTAATATATAACTCTCTCTTAGGGTATTTCTAATAATCTCTATCGGGATATGGATGCCTGATCGCAAAGAGAGTAATGTTGTGATTAGAATCAAATACATCTCCGTCGAGGCTATAGACGCATTGGCAGTGGTAGCAAAATGAGCAATGTACGGCTATCCTTTCACCCTCCATTCACAAAATCACTTATCAAAATAAATCATTCCTACACATTGGCTAGGGTCTCTTCACTTGTTGTCTATTAAATCTTCACTTCAAGAGGTAATAAAATCCACGTGCACACACTGGATCTCTATGAGTAAACAGATTAGTATGTTACCAAGTGTCTTTTTCAGACCTTGTTCAGACTCTTACTCTAGTCCATATCTCATCTCACGATTTATGCCTTTGGCTAATCACTTCTTCATCATGAGGCTTCTAAGCTACATTCATATCATTCACATCGTTCTTCTACTTCATTCAGAACATCCATGTGTATAAGATTACTTGTTTTCCATGTTTGTGGAAACCTTTGTCCCCTTCCACAAAAATAATCTTCTCCTTCCTTTCTATCATGTGCTTTTAGGCCAACTTACGTTGGGGGCATCCTTTCCTCTTCCCAGCACTTCATGGGTTTACGTTCACCATCATGTTGAACCTATCCATAATGGCCTTAGGTCCCATTTCTACCTGTGAAGAGTTTACCTTTGAATAGTCCCACCTAATTGTTGGGAATTTTTACATCTTCGCCTTTCTCGGTATGCACGTGGCCTTATGCCCTCAGACATCTCATCTATCGCTAGGGCATCCATGTTTCCTTATATTCCCGTACATAGTTTCATAAAACTTTTAAAATCAACCAAAACATTCAAATATGTTGGAGACAAAATCATCAAAAAAATTCAAATATGTTTCAAAAACTTCTAAAATTGAAAATCATCCTACAAAACGTCACTCTTTGGTTCTCACTTGTTCATGTGTGTGACTTGCAGATCATCTTGATCTACCTCCATCAACAAAAGCTAGGTTGCTTACTTCGTCTATACTTTGGGGCACAACAAGTTGCTTGGGTACTGTTTCAGAGTGCACATTGCTTTTCCATGAGACCCAAGTGTCCTCCGTTATTGCCCTCGCATGTTGCTTGGGGCACCATCATCAACCCTTGTCATTAATTCACACATTTCGTCACATGAAGGTTGATAATAAAACCATTACATTATGTTTCTATGTTAGTTTAGCTTGTTTACTTTCTCATGTTGCATTGCATTTTGTATGTTGCATGGAGTTAGTGTTTTCAGTAATGGACAATTGTTTGTACTATGGCTTTTCATGTCATTCTACCTTTGTCGTATGCTTATATTTTTCATAAGGACTCGATGATGTAGTTCCTATGGCAATATGATGACATCAAATTTGTTCCAAATAAATAAGCGGCTAGAGGCTAAGCTCTTCTCTCCCCTCTTCCTTATTTCTTCTACACCAATTCCATTTCACCCCTAATTCTCCATCTCATCGAGGAATCCTACCTCTTCCCCATTCTTCTACCTATATCTCACCTTTTTTGATCGTCGATCGGCTTCTTCCATCACCCCATTGACACTCGAGGGGGCATCTCTCCCTCCTACTAATTTTTCTTCTATCCCTTCAAAATCTCTTTTGTCTACTATCTTTGAAGTGGCATCAATTAAACCACCCCAAAAAGGGGCAAATGTAGACATCTATAATTACGTCCAAGCAATTTAAATACTTAAATTGCGCTCATTATCGTTTTTCTCGCAAATCGATGACATATCGTCAAAAACACTCATTTTCTCTCATATCATCATTAATTAATTACACTAAGCTAATTAATTAAGTTTCCTATCCAACAAGTACCCTAATTAACGACCTTCCGTTAATAAATCACCCTTCTACCTAGACTAATTAATTATTATTAATTAATTAGCTTTCCTTCCATTTAACCAATAAATCAATATTTAATTGATTTAATCCCCTTCTAATAGCCTAAATCATACTAATATTCCACTAATTTTCTTCTATAAGCTCACATCTACCTATTAGTTAATCACATTTGATTAATTAAAATACCCCCAACTCCCATGACTTGCTAAACATGTATTATACCCTTTCTAAAGTAAGGTTACCTTTAATAAAGCAACCTTATCCATTCCTAATCATGTTTTACCTTTATCCCACATTCATGAGAATGTGTTGAATCCTTTATCCTTTGGGCTATATAAAGAGCCCTCCACCTACCTTTTTACTTACACCTAAAACTTCTTAAGAGAGCAAATGCAAAGCATATAGCAAAGAGACTAAGAGCTTGCCTTTTGTTTTCTTGAGAGGTCACCATTGTTAAGAGCTAAAGCTTCCTATTCTTGCATTCTTTAAGGATCAAACAAAGCAATTTTTGATTGCCATTGGAGCTAAATAGGTCCATTCATTCTTGTTGGTAATCTAGGAGAGTAGAGATGTTAAAATAGCATGCATAGTTTTGATCTCATGTTTTCAAAGTTATAATGTTAGTTTAGATCTTGCTTAGTTCTCTATCTTGATGGTGTTTATGCTTTGTTTTAGCTAAACTGTAGAACTATTTTAGGTGGTAGTTCTTACTTCATTTGATTTAGCATCAAGCAAAGTATACATGCACAAACTCATTACTTCCATTCATCAAAATCATACAAATCACATCCCTTATGGCTCTTAGTTTTGATACCTCGCATCTTATCGGTTACATGGAGTTAGAGGCGAAGTGGTTTCATTCCCTTATTTTATTACATTCATCACATTTTGCCAACAAAACAAGAAGTACCAAATATTGCTTAAAGAACCAAAGTTTCGACACTGCATTGTGTTTGCATTAGCATGATATAAAACAAAACACAAAAAATAAACAATTATGTTAGCATATCATCATCCATTGCATGCATCCAAAAGCATATAAAAAGGTAAAAAAATTTGAGCATCTAAGAGTACACAAGCAAAATAAAATGTCAATGAGTCAACTATTATGCAAGAATGACTGAAATAAAAAGAAGTATCTTTATATATATCCGTAATAATTCAAGTCTGGGATAACATCCATTCTTATAACAAATAACCATATGTTGTTTAATGACTCGGTGTGCCACCGATCTATTCATTTCATGACTCGAAACTACCGATCTATTCATGTTTAACATTAAGTATTGAATACTTTTCTATATACTAAGTATACTACTTCTCTTACCCTGTTCGGGTATTGAGTGATCTATCTAGGAACCTATCTCGAATATTTTCTACTAATATTCATCTCGCATCTTCATCCTTAGACTAGGTGACATAGGACAACACAAATCAAACTTGCGATACTTTGGCCAAAGTTTTCTAACATATTGTTCATATTACTCATTCCTTGACGACATACTCATCAATCCGGAATACATCCTTCACCTCACTCAATTGTTATCTAGAATGTCCTTTACTTGACTTCCATCACTCCACTTGCCCATGGTTTAACCCTAGTTCAAGTTAACAACATAGGTTATGATAGGAGAGACTCACAAAGACTTAGGATATATTGGCATACTGGGTCAACCTAGGTTAACCCCATGTGCCAAGGTACCCTAGAGTCCTAGAGGGTTACTTCATATCATAACTATGCTACTACCCAGTCCTAGAGAAAAACTAAGTTCAAGTCCATAAGCGTGTAGATCTAGATGATCAATGTAGAAGGGTGTTGCCACATGTCAACTACAATGTTGTATCCTCGAGAAGATCCTAATCTTCTCAAAGGTACAACTCTATAGTTGGTGTGTGCCAACATCCTATAGAACAGCCTCATCGAGATGTACATACCCCTAGGAGATTATTAATATTTAATTAATTTGGATATTTAATAGCAGATTTCAGCAACCTTGTCCAAACCCTAATCCAACTCTTCCTAAGTTCCTTCCAAATCAGGTTCCATTAATCCTTGGAGAACTTCCTTAACTCAAGATTGCTTTCGATGTTCATTAATTTTGGCTTAACAAGTAGTTACCAAAAAGAGAGGACAACAACCTCATAAGTTCTGTTTAATGTGACTTAACCATTCAAGGAAGTGTAACAACCACCTAGATCGTAACTTATTAGACTTTATTAAATGAGGTCTAATGAGTATAAATCATATCTTCCTTGTCTTCTTGTTTACTTTTTCATGAGTGAGGAAGAGTCTTCCTCTTCATGGTTAAGTTCTAGGGTTTAACACACCCTTTTTTTTCTTTACATAATCTATAGTTTTCATTGTGTGTTCATTACACATCACCTTACTATATTAAATTGTTTATATAAGAACATTGAATTCTGTAACTTATCTAGCTTCATCTTAATTAGGGAGATTACTCTAATTCCCTTTTTTATCCTACTTATTCAAGAATCCTCATTTAATCATATAAATAATATGAAGAATATCAACAAGATAAGATTCCATTTCTTTTACAAAGGTACAAGATAATTTACACAACTCATGCAAGTAAGTTCTCATCCTTCAATTTCATTTTCAAACTTATACCTTTACAAACTTATGCATTTACAAACTTATACATTTTAGGCTTACTTTGTATGACAACAGTCTTCATTCAAAAAGGAATAATACTTTTCTTTTTCAATACATCTCAAGAACGAATCAGAATTCTTCACTATAATCAAACTTAGATCAGCCAATGCATCATATAAGATTTTTCCATCTTTTATCACTTACGAAGTCCATCTACAAAAATTGCTAGCATGGGTCAGTTCAATGAACTGAGCATGATAAGCACTAAGCCTTAAAATGAAGTGCATTCCACTAATTGTTCCAATAAAAACAACCCTGCTTTAATGAACAATTAGTATTTCATACTCTAAACATAAGTAATAACAACCAAAAAAGAAGAGCATTAATGAACTAGAGTTCACTTCTAAAGAAGAACAGATTATAATCTATAATATCTGTCTTACAAATTAAAGTATGATTGTCCTATCATTCATCTTAATCAATAAACATAACATCTTATTGTTCCCATTCTACCAACTCAGAATACAACACTTATCTTAACTATAAGATACAAGAAGTGTTTTCAAAAGGTTCATACTAGGATGTTTCATCTAACTTTCTAGTAAGAAGAAGAGAAACCATTTTCATTATGCCGAAGTACATAATATCCACAAGGTAGAAATAGGTTCATATGATAACCTAAGTTGTTTCATCTTAAGATTAACTATTTCAAATCAAACATTTAAGACATTCATCAAAACAGAATAAATAAAGATCCCAGATGGAAGGATGAAACATCAACCAACCAAAGATGATACATTCTTTTTTTTTAAACCAAACATCACTCTCCTTCTATTTCATTTCCATTAATGATAAGTAAGAGAAGGTTAGCCAAATTAATGATTAACTTTTCCTATAGAATAATCAACAAAAGATTCCAAACAAATGAACTTATTCCCAACTGTATTAGAAAAGAAGCTTAACAAAATAAATGATCCTAACCCGTAGTCATTTCCTTCAACTTAATTAACAAAGTCCCTTCTTCAAATATATATAGTTCAAGTTCATATAAGGATTCCAAAGGAAGAACAAGAACACCTTAAAGTGAAAAGGTATCTAATGAAACTTTTCCTTTAAAAACTTCCTATAGTAAGCAAGGGATCTATTCAAATAGGAACATTAGAGCAGTGAAGGTCATACACAGTCCATATACACAAAAGAACCATAACTAATTCTTTTCTGGGTTCTTCATTTCTTTATGGGGACCTAACAGAAGAGAAATCCGAGTAGATGCTAACACCCGAAATTACCCAAGAGTTAAATCAAACAATATTATTTACCATACTTTTCAACATATTGCTTCAAGAATAAAAATAAAGAATGAATTCCCAATAAGAATCGTAAACTACAAAGATGGTTCCAGTCAAAATCTAACAGAGTTTACCAACCAACTCATAAAACCATATTTCCAGTTTTCTCCATGCACATGCATCTGTTTCCTTTAAGAATTTAGAGTTTTAAAATAGTTCCCTACAGTAATAAACTCAATATATACAACAGGATCTTACAACATAATTACAAGATACCTTCTACCCAAGATTCAAAATCCCAATCTGAGCACCATGAGGAACATAAGTTCTTACCAAGATCAAAATCATTCACTGATTTTAAACAAGTTCAGGAAACTTATGTTCCCTTTTGATTTGTATCTTTTAACAAAGAAAACTAGAAAGAATCCCAACTGGACCGACACCTTGCTCAGGTTTCTAATTCCAACAATAAGAAACAATTTCCTCGACTCATTTTGCATCACAATACTCCTTATTGAGTTACTATAACTTTCGCATTCTAATGCTAGATAAAATGCAATGAACAAACATTTAAACAGTTCAAATTAAAAATCAAGCATCATTTTCAAATAACTATCATATCAAACCTTGCTCAACAACTGAAGTGGTTTGGAAGATCACTTAAAGAGTTCAGACTAACACCATATAAGTGCTAAGGCCGTATTCATAATGAACTCTCAATACAATACACAAGGTCACAATAAAACACAAACACCAACCAGATGTGGACTAGTAACAGTCCATAATAACATGATAATACTACACAATTATCACACCAAGATAGGGTTCCAAAGAACAAAAAATGTTCACAGGTTAAAAAAAGAACCAAACCAACTACTACTCTATTCATAGCTCCATATATTTATGAAATGAAACACAAGCATAATAGCATCAAGAACCCGAAAAAGTTCTCAAATACCCACAAGTTTCCAACAAACTTGAGCTTACATACAAGTTTTCCTAACAAACATGAGCTTTTTACCATAGATAACAAAACATTAGCTTCAATAGATACAGGTGGAACACAAGATTCTCAAAAGAACTTTAATGAGAATACATTCATTTGAAAATCAACAAAAACCTAACCATTAATTACCAAATCCAGTTAAGCCAAACAGAGTTACAGAATCATTTTTGCATGCATTTTTCATGTGCTTAAACAATCACATACTATATCTTAAACCAGACCACTTTTGCAAAGGATTCAAACCAAGAATTCAAGACTTAATAAACTCAGTAACCAAACAACTAAATACATCATGCAATGCATAAAACTCACAGAGAAGAGTTGTTTTAATGAAAACACTTAGAGGAAAGCAAGAGATTTTAATAGTTAGAGCCTATCATGCCTGATAGTGTCTCTATCAAATCAAAGAAGACCTCTAGCCGAGCTCACTCCTTCTCCTCTTTTCCATGAAAGATCGAACAACCAGATACCTCTTCCACAATGCCTCTTATAAATTCCATGAAATGAAAATAGATTCAAAACCTCAAAAATAGCCATGAAGTGCAGTTCAATCTATTGGTTCGAAAAACCAGAGCGCATGCAGAGTGAAAATCGGAAAACATGCAAAGTGAAACAACCCAAGAAAAATCCTTGGCATGCCTACCAAGATGGTTTGGGCTCATAAACCAAAAGCAATTAATTCCATTAATTCCAAATCTCCCACCTAATCTTCCTTGCCACCACCGCCAAGTCTGGCGAATGCCAAGTCTAAATTAACATGTATTTCCATTTTAGTGATACTGCCACCTAAGCCTCCACCAAGCCAACTAGCCCCTACCCAAAGCTGGCAGTACCGCATACATTATAAAAACCTTATCAACATCATAAATGCCTTAGGAACCATCACCAATATGCATGCGACTACATAAGTCCCCATTCATGCCCAATAGTTTAGGATAGATTACTTGCTTAGGTTAGATCTTAGGTAGATTAAAGTTTATACCTTAGGATATAACACTAACAACTAACCCCCACCATAGGCCTTAGCAATTAGGTTTAGATAATTCCACATAGGTAAATAATTCAAAATGCCATAGTTTAAAGCACTAGGTTAGATCACCATATAGCCTTATAGTAATAGGTTCAATGTTTAGTTTTAATACCTAGTAACTTTTTTTTCCAATTCCCTTAGCACCAAGTTTAGGTTAGAATCAAAATTATATCAAGTTACATAGCTTAGGTAGGAAATAATTTTACCTAGCTTAGGATTCCATAGGTTAGTCCTTTATAGGATTCGGTTCTCTCCTATGCCATGAACAAGCTGAAATCCCAATTACGTCAGTAATGACCTGCCATGGTCGATCTCCAGAGACCCAAACAAAACATACCACTGAATGGAAATATTTTCACACAAAAGAGAATTAAAGAACTTGCATCTACTAAGTTCATTCCATGTGTTTCTCAATTCATGGAATGCCAATTCATCAGTTGTTCACTCTTGAATAGATTTAAAACATTCCTTGGATCACTAAAATTGATCCAAGGATGAGTCGGTAAATAGATAAGTTTACAACTCTTAAAACCAAATTGCAATCTCACCTACAAGAAGTGAAAAATGAATTCAAGAAAACTATTCCAGTTCAGTCAAAAGATCTTAAGAGCAGAAAAGACTTATCCACATCAAGCATGATTTCCCAAAGTCAAAAGAACATATCCTAAAAAGGAAAATCACATGCCAACACTTGAGATGCAAAGGAGGAAAATAACAACTGTCAAGGGTGTTACATGCTTCCCTCCTAAAAGGAATCATCATCCCGATGATTATTTCTTCTAACAATTTACATCAAGGATAGTCAAATCCTTCACTTTTCTTACTCAAAGTCAAATATTTCAAAACCTTATAGTTCCAGAAATCAGCATTAAATAATTGTTTGTTCAAATTAAATAATTATCTGCCCAAAACTGGCTTACTTAATGTCATATAAAGATAAAATCATAAATCTTTATCAGTCAACAGATTCAATTCTGTTCAAATAGATATGGAAAAGTAGTTTTTATATCCTCTAGATTTTCCCAAGTTGCACTTTCCTCATTAAACTGGTCCCACTAGACCTTACATTGACTTATTTCTCTATTTCTTAAATGCAACTGTGAGTTTCCAACACTCAAATGGGTTTAACCATGATTATTCCTGGGTCTTGGACCTGCAAGGAATTCCAATTTAACACATGTGATAAATCTAAAAATGTATTTCTTAAGCAAAGAAATATGGAAAACATCATGCATTCATGACAAAGTAGGTGGTAGTGCTAAATGATAAGCTACAGGGTTGATTACTTCAACTATTTCAAAAGGTCCCACATAACGAGGTGATAACTTGGCAGCCTTGCCAAAAGTTATAGAGCTCTTTTTCGGTTTAACCCAAAGAAAAACCTTCTCTCCAAGTTCAAATTTCCTGTCAACCCACTTTAAGTCAACATAACTCTTTTTCCTATCTGCTAGCTTCTTTCAAGCATTCACGAATCATTTTAACTTGTTGTTCCATTTCCATAAGGATTTCAGGTCCAATTACCTCTCTATCCTCAATGCTATCCCAACTAATAGGGGTTCTACATTTCCTTCCGTAAAGCACCTCGAAAGGTGCCATCTTAAGAGAAGCATGATATGTGTTATTGTATGCAAATTCAACTAATGGAAGGTACTCCTCCCACTTGTACTACGCTGATCCATACAATACATCCATAACATATCCTCCAAAACCTGATTTACTCTTTCAATCTATCCATCCATTTTTGGATGATACACAAAACTGAAATTCAATTTAGTTCCAAGAGCTGCATTAAGCATTTTCCAAAACCTTGACATCATTCTAGGGTCTCTATCAGATATGATTAATTCAGGTACTCCATGTAATCTGAAAATTTCATGTACAAATCTTTTAGCCAAAATAGAGAGAATCATCCTTTAGATTTCCAGCAATAAAATGAGCTACTTTCATTAGTTTTCAACTACTACCAAAATAACATCATGTTTATTTCTTGACATAGGCAATCCTTGTACAAAATCCATGCTTATTACCTACCATTTGTATTGTACGGTATGCTATGAGGATACAATAAACCAGCTGGGTGCATATGCTCCGCTTTTACATGTTGACATTCAAGACAATGAGTCACAAAATCAATAACATCCTTTTTCATTCCTTTCCAGAAATATTGTTGTTTTATATCAGCAAGCATTTTTGTAATGCCAGGGTGTCCAAAAAGGTGAATTGTGAAACTCTACTAACAATTTCTTTCTCAAATCATTAGGCAAAGGTATGTATACTCTATTTTCATATCGTAAGATTCCTTCATTATCAAAGTGAAAACCTTTATATCTTTCATCCTTTGGGTCTGCAGCATAATTTTTACTTGCTAAAAGTAAGAGTCAGATTCCATAACACTTTTTACTTCATCCTTAAACTGAGTTCTTAGTGTTATAAGAGCAGAAATGTGCTTCCTACGACTTAGAGCATCAGCCACTCTATTCTCTTTTCCTTTAATGTAACTTATGTCAAAATCATATTGAGACAAAAACTCTAACCACCTTCATTGTCTTGCATTCAAATTTGGCTGAGTGAAAATGTACTTCAGCCCAAGATGATCAGTTTTCAACTCAAATGGTTTACCCAGTAGATAATGCCTCCAAACTTGAAGTGCATGAACTATGGCAACAAGCTCTAAATCATGTGGAGCATAATTCAACTCATGTAACTTAAGTTTTCTACTTTCATAAGCTATGACATGATCATTTTGTAACAAAATACCTCCAAGACCTTCCCGATGCATCAGTTATGACAGTAAAGTCTCCATTAGGATCAAGTACAACTAAGATGGGTGTTGAAGTCAACTGACTTTTCAAAATTTTAAAAGCAGATTCACATTTATCATTCCAAACAAATTTCTTATCCTTTTTCTGCAATGAAGTTATTGGTGCAACCACCTTAGAAAAATCCTTAACAAATTTTCTATAATAACTCAAAGGCCCATGAAGCTTCTAACTTCATGTACATTCTTTGGTGTAGGCCACTCAGTTATAGCTACAATTTTAGAAGGATCTACAACTATCCCATCTTTACTTATAACATGACCCAAATAGTGAACTTTGGTGTCATAGAAAGAACATTTGGACAGCTTACTTACCATACAACCGTCTCTTTCTCAAAATTTCCAAAACTATTTTCAAGTGTTCATGATGCTCCTCAATACTTTTAGAATATATGAGAATGTCATCCAAGAATACAAGCACAAACTTGTCCAAGTATTCTTGAAATATATTATTCATTAAGTTCATAAAAGTTGTAGGTGCATTCATTAATCCAAAGGGTAAAACCGTGAATTCATAATGCCCATACCTTGTCCTGAAAGTCCATTTTATGAATGTCCTCATCCTTAATTCATAATTGATGATATCCAGATCAAAGATCTATCTTAGAATATACCAATGCCCCACGCATCTGATCAAATAGGTCATCAATTCTAGGAAGTGGGTATCTATTCTTGATTGTTGCTTTGTTTAACATCCTGTAATCAATGCACAATCTAAGTGTTCCATCTTTCTTTTTCACAAAGATCACTAGTGCTCCCCAAGGTGAAACACTTGGTCTAATCAAACCCTTAGACAAAATTTCTTGCAACTGAGCCTTAAGTTCTACTAACTCTGTGGTAGTCATTCGATAAGGTGCTTTAGAAATAGGTTCAGTACCTGGTTTGATTTCAATCGTGAAGTCAAACTCCCTTTTGGGTGGTAACCCAGTAATTCTTCTAGAAACACGTCACCGTAGTTCCATAATAATGGATAACGTTCCATGAAATCACTATTTTCTTCCACAGATTCTGAAATTTTTACTACATATAAGGTACAACCCTTATTTTTGGCCTTTTTAAGTTGCATAGCTGATAATTTCCTAACAAAAATTTCTCATTTTACACCTTGAATCTCTCTATTATTTTCTACAGATCATCTAAACAACTAATATGCTTTTCAAAATAGTCTACTTTTCTTTATGCTCTACTAACCAATTTACGCCTATGACTATATCATAAGATCCCAAAGGTGCTACATAGAGATCAACTTCTGTGGAAAAGCTAGGTAAGTCAAGGACTACCCCAAAAAGACACATACTAACTGTATGAACAAAATTATTACCATAATGTATAGTCCATGATTTATCCATTTTTCCATCTTTTCTTTTAAGTTTTGAAGCAAGTTTACTAGAAATAAAACATTCAGTAGCTCCCGTATCAAAAAGAATAGTTACAGGTATGCCGAATAACTTACCAGGAACTTCTATAGGTGTAACTTGCTTTTCAGCTTGCTTGTCAGCTACTGCATCATGTATCTTGTGCTGCTTTGATTATGATCATCCTTCTTCAAAGGACATTGATTCACGTAATGATCTTTGCCATAGTTATAACAGCCTCCTACCGGTCCCTTTTTAGGCTCAAAATTATTTCCAACCTTAAAGTTATCATTTTGACCTCCATAGGACTTTTGTCCGTTATTATTATTCTTGGAAAAATTGTTCCGTGTATTTCTAGCAAACTTATTCATTGTTGTTTTCTTATTATTATCAGTTGAAACTTACTTTTGTTACCAAAATTTTTCCATGGTCCTTTCTTAGGTGCAAGAGAAGCTGAAGAAGAGTTTGGAACTTTCTTCCGTACTTCCTCCTTATGAGCAGAAATAGCCTTTAATTTCTATTCTTGCCTTATGGATTTTTCAACAACCCCTTCCATAGTGGTTGGGCTATGTGAACATCAACCTCTCCCCCAATAATGGGATTCAATCCCATGATGAATTTCTATATCCTAACTTCTCATCAGTTTGATACTGAGGTACATACTTGAGTAGTTTTGTAAACCATTCCCAATACTCAGTTATAGTTAACTTCCCTTGAGCCAAGTTCTGAAATTCAGTCATTTTCTGATCATAATAAAGTTGTGGCAGCCATCGTTGCCTAAAATAACTTTTAAATTGATCCCAAGTGATGTTAGTTTCATCAATGTTTAGCTCAGCCTTACGGCTGTCCCACCATGAAGATGCTTCATGGGAAAGCTGATATGCTCCCCAAATAGCTTTGGTTTCCTCCGAGAAGTTTCTTATTGCAAAGTACTTCTCCATCTCACTGAGCCAATTCTCAGCTCCATCACCTAATGTGGTGCCATCAAACTTAGGTGGACTTATCCTTTTTATATCATTGGTGAGTTCAACTGCCAACCTAGCCTTTTTGTTTTCTAGCTGACAGTACATTAGTATTGTTATTATCAACACCCATATTGGGGTTGTCCTCAGGAGGTGGCTGATTGTTATTACCATTACTTCTTCTTCCTCCTCATTACCCATCACTTGTTGTTCGAGTACCATCAAATGATCTCTTGTGTCCAACAGGGCAAGCAAGGATTTCATCAAGTTTTTGGGTTGTTGCTGCTCCTTCATCAGGTGGAGCATTATTCACAATGTTTCCTCTTGTTCTAACCATTTTTTGTTACAAGAAAATTAATTTTTTATCAGATTATGGACACAATAGGTCCAAGAGCTACAACCTTCAACTCTAATACCAAGATGTAACATTCCCATTTTAACACTTTAGAAACAAGGGAATTTTTTTTTAAGTAACGTTCTCTGTTCTAAATACATAATTTAGAACACACATTCCATAACATCCATTCTTATAACAAATAACCATATGCATGTTGTAATGACTCGGTGTGCCACCGATCTATTCATTTCATGACTCGGTGAACTACCGATCTATTCATGTTTAACATTAAGTATTGAATACTTTTCTATATACTAAGTATACTTGGTTCTCTTACCCTGTTCGGGGTATTGAGTGATCTATCTAGGAACCTATCTAAATATTTTCTACTAATATTCATCTACATCTCGATCCTTAGACTAGGTGACATAGGACAACGCAATCAACAACTTGTGATACTTTGGCCAAAGTTTTCTAACATACTATTCATATTACTCATTCCTTGATGGCATACTCATCAATCCGAATACGTCCTTCACCTCACTCAATTGTTATCTAGAATGTCCTTTACTGACTTCCATCAGTCCACTTGCCCATGGTTTAACCCTAGTTCAGGTTAACAACATAGGTTATGATAGGAGAGACTCACAAAGACTTAGGATATATTGGCATACTAGGTCAACCTAGGTTAACCCCATGTGCCAAGGTACCCAGTCCTAGAGGGTTACTTCATATCATAACTATGCTACTACCCAGTCCTAGAGAAAAACTAAGTTCAAGTCCATAAGCGTGTAGATCTAGATGATCAATGCAGAAGGGTGTTGCCACATGTCAACTACAATGTTGTATCCTCGAGAAGATCCTAATCTTCTCAAGGTACAACTCTATAGTTGGCATGTGCCAGCATCCTACAAAACATACCTCATCGAGATGTACATACCCCTAGGAGATTATTAATATTTAATTAATTTGGATATTTAATAAGCAGATTTCAGCAACCTTGTCCAAACCCTAATCCAACTCTTCCTAAGTTCCTTCCAAATCAGTTCCATTAATCCTTGGAGAACTTCCTTAACTCACGATTGCTTTCGATGTTCATTAATTTTGGCTTAAAAGTAGTTACCAAAAAGAGAGGACAACAACCTCATAAGTTCTGTTTAATGTGACTTAACCATTCAAGGAAGTGTAACAACCACCTAGATCGTAACTTATTAGACTTTATTAAATGAGGTCTAATGAGTATAAATCATATCTTCCTTGTTTCTTGTTTACTTTTACATGAGTGAGGAAGAGTCTTCCTCTTCATGGTTAAGTTCTAGGGTTTAACACACCCTTTTTTTTCTTTACATAATCTATAGTTTTCATTGTGTGTTCATTACACATCACCTTACTATATTAAATTGTTTATATAAGAACATTGAATTCTGCAACTTATCTAGCTGCATCTTAATTAGGGAGATTACTCTAATTCCCTTTTATCCTACTTATTCAAGAATCCTCATTTAATCATATAAATAATATGAAGAATATCAACAAGATAAGATTCCATTTCTTTTACAAAGGTACAAGATAATTTACACAACTCATGCAAGTAAGTTCTCATCCTTCAATTTCATTTTCAAACTTATACCTTTACAAACTTATGCATTTACAAACTTATACATTTTAGGCTTACTGTATGACAATAGTCTTCATTCAAAAAGGAATAATACTTTTCTTTTTCAATACATCTCAAGAACGAATCAGAATTCTTCACTATAATCAAACTTAGATCAGCCAATGCATCATATAAGATTTTTCCATCTTTTATCACTTACGAAGTCCATCTGCAAAAATTTGCTAGCATGGGTCAGTTCAATGAACTAAGCATGATAAGCACTAAGCCTTAAAATGAAGTGCATTCCACTAATTGTTCCAATAAAAACAACCCTTCTTTAATGAACAATTAGTATTTCATACTCTAAACATAAGTAATAACAACAAAAAAGAAGAGCATTAATGAACTAGAGTTCACTTCAGAAAGAACAGAGTATAATCTATAATATCTGTCTTACAAATTAAAGTATGATTGGTCCTATCAATCATCTTAATCAACAAACATAACATCTTATTGTTCCCATTCTACCAAATCAGAATACAACACTTATCTTAACTATAAGATACAAGAAGTGTTTTCAAATGTTCATACTAGGATGTTTCATCTAACTTTCTAGTAAGAAGAAGAGAAACCATTTTCATTATGCCAAAGTACATAATATCCACAAGGCAGAAACAGGTTCATATGATAACCTAAGTTGTTTCATCTTAAGATTAACTATTTCAAATCAAACATTTAAGATATTCATCAGAATAGAATAAATAAAGATCCCAGATGGAAGGATGAAACATCAACCAACCAACATGATACATTCTTTTTTTTTTAACAAACCAGACATCACTCTCCTTCTATTTCATTTCCATTAATGATAAGTAAGAGAAGGTTAGCCAAATTAACGATTAACTTTTCCTATAGAATAATCAACAAAAGATTCCAAACAAATGAACTTATTCCCAACTGTATTAGAAAAGAAGCTTAACAGAAATGATCCTAACCCGTAGTCATTTCCTTCAACTTAATTAACAAAGTCCCTTCTTCAAATATATACAGTTCGAGTTCATATAAGGATTCCAAAGGAAGAACAAGAACACCTTAAAGTGAAAAGGTATCTAATGAAACTTTTCCTTTAAAAACTTCCTATAGTAAGCAAGGGATCTATTCAAATAGGAACATTAGAGCAGTGAAGGTCATACATAGTCCATATACACAAAAGAACCATAACTAATTCTTTTCTGGGTTCTTCATTTCTTTATGGGGACCTAACAGAAGAGAAATCCGAGTAGATGCTAATGCCTAGAATTACCCAAGAGTTAAATCAAACAATATTATTTACCATACTTTTCAACATATTGCTTCAAGAATAAAAATAAAGAACGAATTCCCAATAAGAATCGTAAACTACAAAGATGGTTCCAGTCAAAATCTAACAGAGTTTACCAACCGACTCATAAAACCATATTTCCAGTTTTCTCCATGCACATGCATCTGTTTCCTTCTAAGAATTTAGAGTTTTAAAATAGTTCCCTACAGTAATAAACTCAATATAATACAATAGGATCTTACAACATAATTACAAGATACCTTCTACCCAAGATTCGAAATCCCAATCTGAGCACCATGAGGAGCATAAGTTCTTACCAAGATCAAAATCATTCACTGATTTTAAACAAGTTCGGGCAACTTATGTTCCCTTTTGATTTGTATCTTTTAACAAAGAAAACTAGAAAGAATCCCAACTGGACCGACACCTTGCTCAGGTTTCTAATTCCAACAATAAGAAACAATTTCCTTGACTCATTTTGCATCACAATACTCCTTATTGAGTTACTATAACTTTCACATTCTAATGCTAGATAAAATGCAATGAACAAACATTTAAACAGTTCAAATTAAAAATCAAGCGTCATTTTTGAATAACTATCATATCAAACCTTGCTCAACAGCTGAAGCGGTTTGGAAGATCACTTAAAGAGTTCAGACTATCACCATATAAGTGTTAAGGCCGTATTCATAATGAACTCTCAATACAATACACAAGGTCATAGTAAAACACAAACACCAACCAGATGCGGACTAGTAACAGTCCATAATAACATGATAATACTACACAATTATCACACCAAGATAGGGTTCCAACAACAAAAAATGTTCACAGGTTAAAAAAAACAAGAACCAAACCAACTACTACTCTATTCACAGCTCCATATATTTATGAAACAAAACACAAGCATAATAAAGCATCAAGAACCCGATAGCAATTCTCGAATACCCACAAGTTTCCAACAGAACTTGAGCTTACATACAAGTTTTCCTAACAAACATGAGCTTTTACCAAAGACAGATAACAAAACATTAGCTTCAATAGATACAGTGGAACACAAGATTCTCAAAAGAACTTTAATGAGAATACATTCATTCAAAAATCAACAAAACCTAACCATTAATTACCAAATCCAGTTAAGCCAAACAAGTTACAGAATCATTTTTGCATGCATTTTTCATGTGCTTAAACAATCACATACTATATCTTAAACCAGACCACTTTTGCAAAGGATTCAAACCAAGAATTCAAGACTTAATAAACTCAGTAACCAAACAACCAAATACATCATGCAATGCATAAAACTCACAAGAGAGAGTTGTTTTTAATGAAAACACTTAGAGGAAAGCAAGAGATTTTAATAGTTAGAGCCTATCATGCCTGATAGTGTCTCTGTCAAATCGAAGAAGACCTCTACCGAGCTCACTCTTCTCCTCTTTTCCACGAAAGATCAAACAACCAGATACCTCTTCCACAATGCCTCTTATAAATTCCACAAAATGAAAATAGATTCGAAACCTCAAAAATAGCCATGAAGTGCAGTTCAATCTGCTGGTTCGAAAACCAGAGCGCATGCAGAGTGAAAATCGGAAAACATGCAAAGTGAAACAACCCAAGAAAAATCCACTGGCATGCCTACCAAGATGGTTTGGGCTCATAAACCAAAAGCAATTAATTCCATTAATTCCAAATCTCCCACCTAATCTTCCTTGCCACCGCCTGCCAAGTCTGGCGAATGCCAAGTCTAAATTAACATGTATTTCCATTTTAGTGATACTGCCACCTAAGCCTCCACCAAGCCAACTAGCCCCTACCAAAGCTGGTAGTACCACGTATAATAAAAACTTATCAACATCATAAATGCCTTAGGAACCATCACCAATATGCATGTGACTACATAAGTCCCCATTCATGCCCAATAGTTTAGGATAGATTACTTGCTTAGGTTAGATCTTAGGTAGATTAAAGTTTATACCTTAGGATATAACACTAACAACTAATCCCCACCATAGGCCTTAGCAATTAGGTTTAGATAATTCCACATAGGTAAATAATTCAAAATTCCATAGTTTTAAAGCACTAGGTTAGATCACCATATAGCCTTATAGTAATAGGTTCAATGTTTAGTTTTAATACCTAGTAACTTTTTCCAATTCCCTTAGCACCAAGTTTAGGTTAGAATCAGAATTATATCAAGTTACATAGCTTAGGTAGGAAATACTTTTACCTAGCTTAGGATTCCGTAGGTTAGTCCTTTATAGGATTCTCTCTCCTATGCCATGAATAGGCTGAAATCCCAATTACGTCAGTAATGACCTGCCATGGTCGATCTCCAGAGACCCAAATGAAACATACCACTGAATGGAAATATTTTCACACAAAAGAGAATCAAAGAACTTGCATCTACTAAGTTCAGTCCATGTGTTTCTCAATTCATGGAATGCCAATTCATCAGTTGTTCACTCTGAACAGATTTAAAACATTCCTTGGATCACTGAAATTGATCCAAGGATGAGTCGGTAAATAGATAAGTTTACAACTCTTAAAACCAAATTGCAATCTCACCTACAAGAAGTGAAAAATGAATTCAGGAAAACTATTCCAGTTCAGTCAGAAGATCTTAAGAGCAGAAAAGACTTATCCACATCAAGCATGATTTCCCAAAGTCAAAAGAACATATCCTAAAAAGGAAAATCACATGCCAACACTTGAGATGCAAAGGAGGAAAATAACCTTAAACAAGGTGATAATTTTTAGGAAGATAAATTCTAACAAGGAGAAGGATAGGAATATGGTGGATTTGGAAGCTAGGGTTTTTATTTTGAGACCATGTCCAACATGATTATCCTTGTCAATAAGAACCTTTTCTAAGAGATGAAAGAGTTATACGAAAAATTGATGTGCGTAACAACAAAATTAGTGGGCTCAAAAATGAAATGATTATGTAGGAGTAGATAATCTCCATTCTCTAGGATCAACTTTCCAAGAATGAGCCTATTGTTGTTAATAAAAGAAGTGAGTTGAGATAATCAATTATGAAGAGCACATTGAAGGTGAGTTGAGTTTTTGGTAAAAAGGTTATCATATCCTGGAAAGATGATCAAGGAGGAGCTAAAGATAAAGTACCTAACACTAGGACTAGAGGTAAGACCTCTTCTAGAAAAGCTAATCGGTTTGCATAAAACATTATTTACAATTCTATTTAGGGTTTTTCATGTTATATCTTGGCTGTGTGGCTTTTTATAATGTATTTTACATAAAAATATTTTGGTATTGCGTAGACCTTGTGTAGGTCTAGATTTTCTCTTGGGTGTCCTCCTGGTAAAGCATGTTTGACTTGGAGCCCCGTGTTTTGTTTTGTGGTATTTCCTTTTGCTCAAATTCTTCTTTTTATAGGGTTTTTTGGTCCCTTCAAAACATAATTTTTTTTACCTTATCTAAAAAAGGTTGTGAGCTGATTTAGTTACAAGGTTGAAAAGTGGCAAGAATCTACCCCTCTACCTTGTAATTGATCTCCTTCCTTCTCTGAAACTTTAAAGAGAGAGAGATCAAACCCTTTCTTATTACTATCACCTCATTTCTTACAATTAGTTTGTTTATGTTTTCTCTCTCCCTTTCTCCCTCTCTCCCTGGTTACTTGGATTTTTAGGATAGGATTAGTCTATGAGTAGTTTTAGCATTAGAATAGGTGTGTAACCATCCTTCTATGGAGGATTTTTTTCAATTTACAAGTCCCACCCTTAGAAATAAACTAATGTTGTCCAAAATTTCTTGTTCTACCGTGATCAAATCCCAAGGGTGAAATTCTGAGTGACAACACTACGTGCACAATATATTTATTAGTAGAAGTTTCGTTGGGATATTGGAGGATAAATAAAAAGGAACTGGTCCTCTACTATAAAACCAATCAAGAATAAAATGAAAAGATTCTCCCTAATCCAAAAATGAAATATATGGTTCAAAAATCATATGATCCAAGAGCACATATCCTATTCCAAAGTAGAGAGAATGGACATGTTTTTATAGGATAGAGGTAACGAGAATTATTTTATGAGTTTTGAGAAAGATGAAGATTTTCCCATCTTTGAAGAAATCCCAACCGAATTTTTTTGAAATTCGAATATGGAATTTGATGGAAGGTATTCTTGGACCGGGTCGTGTGTCAAAGTTGTTTTGTCTTCTCCATAAGGAGATTTATTTTTGTTGTCATATAATATAAAATTATCCAATACTAACAACATAACAACATATAAGGCATTATTTCTTGGATTGAAATCTACTATAGAAATAGGAATAAAAAATATCACAAAGGTCAAGGAGATGCGGAGCTTGTTGTAAAATAGGTAAAATACTTGTTCTAAGTCAAAAATATCGGCCCTATCATTATAGAAATAGAGTATGAGATTGTATATAGGATTTTTATGTGTTTATTATCAAGGAAATACCTTTTGATTAGAATAATAGAGATTATTCATTAGCAATCTCTTCCACTCTAATGATTCCCCATCCCAATTTTGGTGAACATAAATATTAAGTAGAGATGGTATTTCATCCAAGCATGCCTAATAACTCAGAGAGCTCATAGGTGTTTAATGATAAAGGTTATATCCTGTCATTATTACAACAAAAAATTGATTTCAAGACTGTGTATTTTTTAGGAATTAATTCCCTCCCACAAGAGTTTATAACTAATGATAGTAATGGTACAAGAGGTGATCAAGTTGATGATGATGGAGTGATTCCGTTGAAGGGAAATATAATTATGAAAGGATTAGTTTCACTAGAGTAATTGTTTGATAAACATGACACGTTCATTCATGGAAAATATAAGGATCAACCCAAATCTTCCTCCGAATATGAAAAAGTAAACATTAGAACGAGTGAGAAACCAAGGATGGTGAACATTGTTAAGTGTTGTTCTCCCGAGGAATGCAGAAATTTTTCAACTTTGTTGAAGAATTATTCTGATGTGCTAGCTTATTCATATGAAGATATCAAGTCTTTCTAACCACATTCTATGCAACATTCCATCCCTTTAAAACCTAATGTGAAGGCATTTTGACAAAAATAAAGGAATTACAATCCTAAGATTATCGGAATCATTAGAGAAGAAGTTGAAAATTTGATCAGTGCTCACATCATATTTCCTATCCATAAACATGGATAACCAATATTATGCCAATAAGAAAGATGAATGGTGAGATCCACATTTTTGTGGATTTTTAAAATTTGAATCAAGCTTCACTAAAATATAATTATCCCCTACTAGTCATGGACCACATTTTGCAAGTCGTCAATGGGTTAGAAATGATGTCCATGTTTGACAAATTCTCAGGGTATAACCAAATTGGGGTAGCTTTGATGAGTTGTATTAAATTCTTTCATAATAAATTATATTTTGTATTTTAATAAGACTATTTTATTCATGACTATGTATTTCCTAAGTACGTTGTTGAACATCATTATTACAACCATGAACTTTAGGCATAATGACTAATTGATATAGTTATATTGAATTGTCTTTATTTTGTGATATTATGTGTGCATTTATTATTGTTATTGCAATTATTTTTTTAGATGATTATATGTGATGATTCCACTCTTGATTATAATACATTTGTCATATGCAAAAAGGAACCTATTCGTAACAACTCATCCACACCAAAGAACTTTTCCATAATAACTCATCTGCAGCATAAGGACATCATTCCCAACAAAGGACCCGCATTTATGAGATATTTTGAAACATGAAGTGATGACACTTAAGTCCTTATGCATCATTAGAGAGGTAGTTAAAACAAAAACGCGTGTAAAATTGAGAAACAAATCAATCTTTGATTTGGTCATTGATTAAGAACTAGTGACTAATTGATCATTAGTTGAACACTTATGTGTTTTAAACATGTGTCGAATCTCTCACTTGTTATGTTGAAGACTCCTTGTTGTATTCTTCTTCTTCTCACATGTTGTAAATTATAGGATATAAAGGAAAGGGATGGTGCCTTGTAAAGGGATTCAAGTAGAGGGAAGTAAGTCAATAAGTCATGTTTGGAATTAGAAACATAGATTACTTTGATATTTTGTTCCTAAATGTAATATTTTATGCAATTTAATAAATAAATATGAGTTCTTTCATTTAGTTTTTAGTTACAGAGTTGGGAATGGATTAGTTACCAAGTTAGGGCCCACTTGAGGTCTGCTAAATCCCCTCCATTATTTCATTTCATGCATATTTCCTTAGGAACAATATTTTCTCTGAATCTACAACTTTGTTTCAATAATAACATTTAGTAATAGTTTATTTTCAAGTTTGAGTTTTATTTTACTTTCAACATTTTTATGTGATAGTTATTTCCTTTTTAACCTCTTAGATCACTATAATTGTGCATACAACACCTAAGTATTTCAATTCTACACTCCTTGGTCTGATAATTAAATGAATGTAACTCAATGTACAACATATTAATTACTGCAAGTTGATTTACACCACCATTTTGGCACTGTTGCTAGGGATATTTCCAAGTTATAGGATTTTGTGAGGTTTTACATTTCTGAATTTCTTATAACATATTAGGTTGTAGAAATTCCACCTTCAAACCCCCCACTAATGAATGTTGATTGAGTTGATTCAGTTTATGTATGCACCATCATAGAGATGCCTATGGTAGATTCCTACCCAATCCTCAAATAGCAGAAATTACTTCTAATTTTGAAGAAGAAACATCCTCTTATGTACATGGTTTGTTGATAGAACACTCCCTCCTAAGTGATATTTTTGAGGCTATTCCTGAATATTCTAACATGGAAGAGGATGTGAATCAAAACATGGAATAAGAGGTAAGGAACCAAAACATTTTAGTTTCCTATCTCCAATAATAATCATCCTTCTCAAATGAAGAACATCTCTCCATCAGCTCTTCCTAATTTTCATGGATCTATGACTAAGACCCAAACACTTTCTTATTTGATTTTGATGTCATATGCAGGATTTATGAATACATGACTGATCCACACAAGTTTAAGTTTTCTCTCGATACACTCAAAGATGTAGCCTTGAGATGGTTTATGGGCCTAAGAAGAGATGTTGTTACTACCTGACACGAGATGAAGGACAAGTTTCTGACCAAGTACCAATAATATTGTAGGCTAAGTAGTAGAGGATGAGATGATCTCTTTAAGATGGCACACAAGGAAGATGAGCCGCTAGAAGATTACCTAGAGAGATTCCTATTTTGTGTTTAAAAGTTAAGAAATACAAGGTTTCCTCCTAGTCTCTCAAGTTAATTTTCTTAAAAGGACTTAGTGAGGAAGATATGGATGCTTTAGACTTAATAGGATCTATAAACATCTCCAAATCCACTTTTGAGGAAATTCGTAGAGCATGCAGAAATATTCTAGAGAAACCATGAATAGAATAATAAGTGTTAGATTAAAGGGTGGAGAAACTGCCAAAGGAATTGGGGAAATATATAAATTAGAAATTGCAAACATGTTTAAGAACATGAAACAAGAGATAGTTAATGACATGGCCACTTAACTTGATTCTCTACATGCAAATAAGAAGAGAGGGGATGTAGAGGTAGCACTTGTAATTTTTTTCCATTCTTGCGAGAAGAAAGAAAGTTGATTTCACATGCAGAGAAGGACCGAGGTCAACATTACGAATGATAAAATGGAAAGGAGGTTGCACAGTTCAAAATGATAGAAATAGAGGATGGGATAAGTTTTCTAAGTTTTCAAAATTGGTCTAGTAGTTCATATAACAATATGTAACCCCCACCTTGGGATAATACTCATCAAGGATGGGTTCCTTACCCTAACCAATACCAATAGCCATGGAAACCTCAGTTCTCAGGATAAGAGTGGCAACACCCCCTTATTCATGGTAGTAAACCTTAGAGAGTAGGGAGTATTGGATCAATCAACCTCCTATCTACCAAAAACCATACCAAAACCTCCTACCCATAACAAAAATCTTTGATGTTAAACTTACAATCTATATCTCAACCAAAAGCTTAAACTAACCCCAATAATAAAGCTTCTCATCCAACCTATAACAATGAATCAACCTAATACTCTACTTATTCAATTGATGTCAATAATATCCATCTTCATTTAGGAAGAGCACTTGTGCCACCAAGTAAACCTACAATCACGGAGATACCAAATGAACCACATTGTTGTAAGTTGATCCATGTCAACATGAACAAAATTCTAGAAAAAGTAAGATGTAATTTAATGGACCCCCATTTCCAAAAAGATTACAAGAGATAAAATATGACCCTAAATCAAATTCTGATTCTGATTTTGTCAATCAATTGAAGGACATTTATGTAAAAATCCACTCATTCAAGCCATCAAGGATGTGCCTATTTACAACAAGTTGATCAAGGATCTATGTATAAAGAATCTAGGAAGAAAAATAAATATCCATCCACTATGTATAAGTCATTGGATAGTTGGTGACATCGTGCTTAAAAACTATGTGTACCTTTTCACATCATAGATCCAGGAATTCCTTTGGTAAATGTTACTATCAATGGAACTACAATAAAAAATACCTTGATTGACATATGGGTGCAATCAATGTCATGACTAAGAAATTCATGGATGACCTCCCATTTGGAAGGATTGACACCAACAACTACAGAGATTGCAACTAGCATATAGATCAACAGTAAGGCTTCAAGGAGTTATTGAGGACATTGTTGTGGTGGTAGAATCTTGGGAATATCCTACTGATTTCATTGTCCTATAACCAAAGGTAAGTCTAGGAGGTTACCCTCTTATACTAGGAAGGCCATGGTTGGCCACTGTTCTCTCTTCTGAATTTATAGGGTACAGGTTTGGTAACATGATCATCTCAAATGGAAATGGTACCAAGAAACTTATTCTCCATCCTTTTTCCCAACCATTGAATGATGAGGATCAAACAATGTGGGTTGAAGAACTAGAAGTTGATCAATGATATGTCTAAAAACTTATGATGTCTAACAACTTTTATCTAATTTCAGACCCTTGGTGAAATTTGATAACTAGCAAGCTTTTTATGATAATTAGAAAAAGTGCCCACATGCAATGAATGGAAAACATGCCACCTGGCATTTTCTCACAGTTACATGTATCTAAGGAATTGCATCAAGTGTTTAGTAGGGTGTAGATTTCAAGGGGATAGCTCCCAAACTTGGTTTCAACTCACCGAGCTCATAATCAAGCTATCATGAACTCCTAAGCCCCTTTGAGCTATTTTTATGGGATGAGATTTCAATTTGCACCGAGATATTTTAATGTAATCCGGAATCATCTAATAAGTGGCTAAGCTTTGGGAGATGGTCCCATTAAGATACCAAGCTCATATTTAAGAGACCGAGTTAATCATGTAGGTGCTTGAGTTCCACGAGTAATCAAGCCACCTTGAGAATGGCCCACTAGAGGTTATTTGAATCATTCAATCCAAGGAGTGAGCTCACAAATGATCCATGGATTTATGGAAAAATAGAGTTGTGCATACAACTCATTGATATCAGTGATCTCGAGATGCTTTTCTGATTTTGGTTTTAAGGTAGACTAGCTTCGCAACGAAGTGAGGAGATGGAAATCCACTAGGTCGTGAGTTGTTATTTTCAATGTTGGGGAAGCATAAAAATCTTGATGGTGGACCAATCGTCTAAGGGTTCCAAGCCAAATCCTCTGCAAACCAAGCTCGTGCAAGAGAATGAGATCCTTCACGCCATTCCTTTATAAGGGGATAACTCTACACATTTGGGGGTGAGTTATTTTCTTCAAGATCGAGTGATGGATTCAAGCTTATCGGGTAAAATTCAGCTTCTTGCATATTAAGTGGTGACCCACATGGTGAGGCAGGTTCTAAGAATAGCTCGGACCATATGCGAGCTCTATGGAATCCATAGTGAACATGAAACAAGTTGAGAACTTACCATTCGTAAAGAACTTGGGAATGTAATAAATGAATTGAAGCGAAGGAGATTGGTGCATCATAAACAAGAGACC
This sequence comes from Taxus wallichiana var. yunnanensis, assembly GCA_018340775.1. Lineage (NCBI taxonomy): Eukaryota > Viridiplantae > Streptophyta > Pinopsida > Cupressales > Taxaceae > Taxus > Taxus wallichiana. Next base: position 362,810,809 of record CM031243.1, on the reverse strand, counting down.
TCGGGGGCCCACAAGAGAACAAAGGTAAATAGGGTTACCACTGTTCTTGTGGTTCTAATTCCAAATGGTAAAGGAAAAGAAGAAGCCCCAGGGGCACGCGAAACCTCCATGTGGAGTTTATATTTTTACATCATGGGTCCTCCCGATGGTCAAACGATGGAGGTAGTGAGTTAGGGACCAACTCCCAAGTTAGATGAGCAACTTCCGAAATCCCTTTAACTGTTGCTTCCACTATATCGGGGAAGATGACTCACTTTCAGATGTATGCATAGCTCAATGCGGAAGAAAAGGGGCCTAAAATTTGAGGGAAGGACCATAAGTAACTTGATTGCTCATTCAATAAGAAAGCAATGGGAATTGCCATGTTGCTTACCTGATGCCTAAACTTAAGCTCAACATTTGACAATGATAGTGTATGGAAGTACCGCGTTTCATAATGGCTCTTCTTCATTGAGAATATTAGTGCATTTTAATCCTTAGACAGGCGACCAGGCAGAGGTTTGATGGATCTCCTCCTCGATTTGTGAAGGCTCCATGGGTAAGTCCCATCTCATCGGAAAATGATTGAGGTAATCTCCCATGGAGAGAGGATTAGTAGGCCTTATCATGACAAGTGTAAGGCATGATGAGAATCGAGTAGGCATGAGAATAAGAGTTGAAATTGGAGGTAGCTCAACACTCGAGCAAGAGGGGTTGGCTTCCAACTCACCCAAGAGATCGAGCTGGATGGAATGTTTTAAAAACATTAAACACCATCCCCACAAATCAATCAAATCGACTAGGGCCCCACCAATCAAATGCAATACATTAGGAAGGAGAGAAATTTATGAAGTTGAATTTTACAGATCCCCTCATTAGGTATTTAATTCTTCCTAAACCCATGGAGATGAAGGAATGTCTTATGAAACTCAAATCCTTACATTAAGAGGCTCATAAATTGAGACTTTATTCATCTCTTGTTTGGTGTCGTTGGAATCGTGATTCACTTCCACTTTTCAAGGGAAATTCATTGATCTATGTGAGGATTTATTTTAAATGATAATGATCCAAGTTTCCTTCACATCACTTGGACATCCTTTCATGGGAGTTCAATTTATGACTATGGCCATTATTTTCCCATGGCAACCTTAGGTTATAGAGTTCAATGAGGAATATTTTTATATCTATTTCCATAATTTCACCTCATTTAGTTCATTTGTAAGTGGTCTGGAAAATAAAGTTTGAGGATTTCCAAAGCTCTTCATCTCTTTCCATTCTATAAAATGTAATATGGGATCTCATGGATCTTAACCAAAGGAAAGAGTGTCATTTTACCTTTTTCCCATCTTTCTTCTCTACTAGGGTTTGAATATGGAGCTCAAAGCCTCCTTTCAATGAATTTTAAAGCATTTTCTCCTCCTTTCTTCCTACCGATGATTGTATTGTTCATAACTTTGGGCATCTTATAATATCCTCATGTGATGCATTTTTTCCATCCTTTGGCATGTTTTTAGTTAGAGATTGTTTATTCATCATGACTTGTGGTGGATATTACTAATTTCACTACAAGTTTTGGAAGTTCACTATGGAGTTTGAAGTGGTGTTTCATGGGTGACCTATCTTTAGACCATGGTACCCATGTTCCACCATTTCAATTACTCACCTTTCTCTGTTTGATGAAGGGATTCTTTTGATGTGAAATTTTCCACATCATCGGTGGTCATCATTTTTGAGTCATAGGTTTGTGTGTGTGTGTGTGTGTGTGTGTGTGTGTGTGTGTGTCGATCCCTTGGATATTAGATTAGGATCATATAGTTTTCTTTCCCATTAGGAATAGTTCGTGGCATGTAAGTTTAGGATTGAGAGCATCATTTCTCTAGATGGGGGTCTCAAGCCTCAACTCCCACGGAAAATGAGAGATGACCCAGATGTTTCCCAAAGATTAGGTAGGGATTTTAACTTAAAATCGAGGGCTCTACTTTTTGGTGATAATGCAACATGATGATTTCTCTTTGTACCTCATTATTAGAAATAACAGGGGATCCACTAAATGTAAGCAAGATCAAATATCCTCATCCTTGATTACTTCTTCACATTTTCATGCAATCTTTCATGTTATGGGATTGACATGATATGCGTGGCATTCATCCTATGTTTGTAAGTCACATAGATTTATATTAATCTTTTATAAATGTTTATCAAACTACATTAAAAATACCACCCCTAAGATGTATGAACCCATCCTCTTATAAGAGAAATTGCCATGGGTGCCCTACAAAATTTTATAGATTTTGGATTCATATACATCCATCATCGAAAAATGGAAATCACTCTAGAAATTGTGCCAAATAATAATGGGAATGTATGAATTTGTGTGATTAAGAGAACCGAATTCAACCAAAAGAAATACAACTTCCAATCGATTCTCTTCATTGATTAGAGATTGATACCTAGCTAGGAAAAAGTACTTCTCCTTCTTAATGGATACAATGGTTACAATTAGATCCAGTTACACTAGAGGACCAAGATAATAAAATTCACATTTCCATGGGGGACATTTTCCTATTCAGTTCTCTCATTTGGCTTGTGTAATGCACCTGCCACATTCTAGAGGGTAGTCCTAAGTATCTTCTCTGATTTGACAAATGACTAGCATGGAAAGTCTATATGGATGACTTCACTATTCATGGCAATACTTTTGAGGAGGCTATGAAAATATAGATAAGGTCTTAAGAATATGCAAGGATCACAATTTTTCCTGAGTAATGAGAAGTGATATATGATGATGTCATAGGGTATAGTGTTGGGGCACTACCTTTCCTCATTAGGAATTCAAGTAGATCCAAAAAAGTGTCTATCATAGTCAACTTGCCCATACCAAGAAAACAAAAATATGTTAGAAGATTTTTAGGCCATGTTGGATATTACAGAAGATTTATATAAGACTTTAGCAAAATTACTTTTTTTGCATTCTAGGAAGGATGAATATTTTTTGTATGGACTGAATGTTGTGAAAATGATTTTCAAACTTTAAAAGAGATGTTAACTACTACTCTCCTATATTGAGAGGACCTGACTGGAACCTTCCTTTTCACATCCACACATATGCATCAGATCATGTTATTGGAGCTATTGTCTAGGTAAAAAGATTGTAGTTTAAATTATGTAATATACTATGTTATTGTTCAAGAATTTTCAACATGTATAATTGAATATATAGTAACGGAAAAAGAGTTCTAGCATGTATATTCCATAAAAAATTTAGACATTATATCACAGGATACCCAGTGTTTATTCACACTAATCATGTTGTAATCAAGTATCCAACAATATTAACCAATAGTGAACCATATAATCATAAGGTGGTTGCTCCTCTTGAATTTGATGTCACCATAGTGGAAAATCTTAAAAATATAATGTGGTGGAATATTTCCTCTCAAGAATGGAGACCAATAGTGAAGAGCAAGTAGTTGATGATTAATTTCCATATGAGCACCTATTTTCTATTTCTACAAGAACACCCTGTATGCAGACATAGCTAACTACTTGGTCTCAAGTAAAACACCTCCACATTTTTCATCTTAGAAAAAGGTATTTAGTTGAAAAGATTTTACCATTTTCTTGGATAGCTAGACTTCTCTTTTATACAGGTCAAGATCAAGTAATGAGAAGGTGTATAGATGATGAGGATATATTTTATGTCCTTTGAGAATTCCACAATGAACTTTGTGGGGTTTTTTCAAAAGAGAACAACACAGAAGGTGTTGACTACTAGCTACTATTGGCCAACTTTACATAAGGATACATCACTATACACTAAGAGATGTGACAAATGCTAGAGAATGGGAAAGCCCACTAAGTTTGATGAGATGTCATTGCAACCTCAATTGGTTCTGTAACCTTTTGATAAGTGGGGCTTAGATGTTTTTGGCCTTATAGACCCTCCATCTCAAAGAAAAGATATCCTGGTTTGTATATTACCTAACCAAGTACATAGCTATATTTTCTAATGAGAAGGTGGCTAAATTCTGTGTATGAAAACATATTTACTACATATGGAGTCCCAAGGAGATTGTGATAGAACATAGTATGCATTTTACTACTTTATTTGATTACTAATTTGGTTTGAATATGAAATCGGACACATAATTCTACACCATACCATTCCCAATCTAATGGCAAAGGAGGTTACAAAAAGAGAGATGAGGGCCATATTGACAAATACTATAGCACTCCACAAAAGAGATGGGGCAAAAAGTCTTCCATAATCAGTATGGGAATTATATATAACATAGAAGACCATAATCGGCTTCACACCATTTGAATTATTATATGGCAAGGATATTATTTTTCCAATATAATTTGAGGATAAAACGTTGAGAATTGCACTTGAATTGGGAATAAACTTATCAGAAGCTCAAAGATAGAGAATTCTCCAACTCAATGAGTTGGATGAATTGAGAAAAAACAGTTTATAACATAGAGGTAGTGAAAAAAAAAAAGAATCAAATGGCATGACCAGTATATTAAAACAAGACAATTCTAGAAGGTGACTAGGCACTTTTATTTGACTCAAAATACAAGGATCACATAGGGAAGCTCATAAAAAGGTGACTAGGCCCCTATGAAATTGAGAAGATCTTCCCTAATGGAGTTGTGAAGCTTACTACTATTGATCTTATGAGATTAAAGTTTTTGGTGAATGGCCACATGTTAAGATTGTATAAAAATCCAGTTGATAAAGGCTCATTTATGGAATTGTTCAGAGGAGATCATAGAAGAATGGAGAAAGAAACATCAAAATTAACCTCAGAGGTTGAGCCTGTTGGCTCACCTTCTAGGATTGTAGATAATTGATGAGATTTTAGTAGCCTTAGAGCATTCATCTTGTTGAATACTTCAAGGATAAATAAAAGTGTTGAGATCTACCTTTCTAGGTGATCACCAACATTCTCGCTAACCAATTTTAAAATAATTTTTTGTTTTGTGGGTCTTATTGGAAAGTTATTCCAAGAGTGCATGATATCCATCACAAGGAGAGAGTGTAATGACCAAGGGTTCAACTTGCAACCACAAGAAATAAGATCATATTTTATTGTATCATCTAACTACTTATGGTTACATCAAGGAAGCATGCATGATTGAATGATACATAAAGAACAATTGCACTCCAACCAATTAGAGTTCCCTCTCTAGGAAGCATCTATTTGTAGTAAGGAGAAGTCAACACAAGTTAATCCCATGTCCGTAACATCCCAGGGAACTTGCATGCAGTCAAGACTCCCATTTAATAAATCATGCACATCAATCATTGCAAGCCACAATGAGATAAGTGCATACATCTATTACTTTAATAAAGCATGATTAGATTAATTGTATTTAATTATGAGTTATGCCAAGTCATGAAGCATGTGTCACATTAAAATATCGTTTCCTTTTAGTTATGATGTGTCCACTTAATCCCTCCACATAAGCCAACGTGTCACATCATTTTGCTTCATATTTTCACATCCACCTAATGATTAATAACCCATACATGTATTACTTGTCCCCTTGGTAATAAAGTTCAAAGTGATGAAAATCCATCAACACAATTCATTTTTGTAAATTTCTTTCAAGGAAAATTGTGTGATTGTTTATTACACTGGAAAAGATGTGTATACCATGGGAGGTGACTTGATCATATATGAACCTTCAGTGCATTTGTAACTTCTGAATCATCTTGAGATTGTGCAAGTACTTTGAGAATCATGGCTGAATACAATACATTAAAAAATTTCAAGGATTTGATGAGGCAATTATGGTAGAATTTGTAAATACCTGAATAATGGAGAGACAAAGGTAAAAGGGTTAACCATCAGGGTAAGTGATGAGATTTTAGTAGAGCTCACACTGGGTTAACAACTTAGGGAGATCCATTTCAAAACAAAGATGACCTAGAAGTAGTAAGAAGAGAATTCACAGAAAATGATGAGGATTTCATCTCACACCACCAAGGTACTCTTTTAACATCTCTTAAACCTTTACAAGAACAAGCTATCAATTTTTTCATTCAATATTTTACTTGTGAAGGGATATATTCAAGGTTAAATATAATGCATTTCAAATTGTTAAATCATTTGAAAAAAATCATCAAGTGAATGTTCCAAATTTCTTTCATGATATGCTTAATAAAATGAGAAAAGAGGTTTAGAGGGGTAGGAAAGCCTTGTCTAATAACCCTAGTGGTCAAACACACTTTGCAGAGGGAGCACCCTCATATATCATGGGATGAATTTGTGAGAGTGAAAAATATTGAAACCTTGTTGGGAAAGAGGAGAAAAGGAGAAAAACACTGAATGTTCTAATTCACATGTGTGAGAAGCTACACCACCCTCTTCCCCACCAGAAGAACCAATAAATTCAAAAAGACTGCCTTTACAGAAGAAACCCCTGCACCTATTTCACCAAAGAGAATCTTTATTGTTGAAAATTTATTGGAATTTTCCTCCCCTAAAACTTCCACTTCCAAAACCAAAAGTAAATCTAATCATTCTACTACACAACAAACTAGAACCTCCACTTCCAAATCCAAAAGTAAACCTACTCATTATGTTCCAAAACAAACTAGGTGCTCCAATAGACTTACGCCAAAAGGAAAAAAAAACCTATAGTTCAAGGAAATCTCAACCCATCTCATTGGATAGTGATTTGGAAGCCATAGAAGAAAATTCTGATCCTGAACCATTGGAAAAAGAGTATAGAGATATTTCTCCCATAGTAACTCAAGAGACAAATACCATGAACAACTAATGGAAGGACAAGAAGAACTAAATCAAAATGAGGGAACAATTCATGAAGTAGAGAGTCATGAAGTGAGATAAGTAGAAGAGGTAGTGGAAGGAGGAAATGAACAAGAGAAATTGACTACAAATGATGTCAATGAACAAGTCATTGAGAAATTTGTTGAACAATCACAAAATAATAGTCTACAAGAAGAAAATGTAAAACCAATGTAGCCCCAATTATTACCCATGAAATCGAAAGGAACTTGAAAAACCATTTGCTTTGTGAGATGGGAATGCAAATTATAGGGCCCAATATTGAGAATTTTTACTATAAAGGGACACTTACATTAGTTGGCTTGTTGGTTGGATATTGTGTCAGACCAAAATATGAGGTTCAACCACAGTACATGGGATTAAATCCCTCCTCAAAGATAGGTGAGGCAACATGTTTATTACTAATCTAAAACACAACAAAAATAATATATACAATATCCACACTATTCTAACCATTGGGGTTGGGATACAATCCCGAAATCCATATCAACATGAGATGGAGATGTTACACTTTAGAAATAGAATGGGTTAGAAAGGAAACTATTACAGATAAAATAGAGTAGGAAGGGAATGAGAGGAACATATTTTCTTTCAAGAAAACACAGATCAAGAAATATATGAGTTTTAGATAATGAGTGTAATATTCAAAATGATTAAAATAATCAAGAACACTAAACAAAGAATAGCTTAAGATCTTGGACGTAAGAACAATCTCTCAAGATAGATGAATCCCACAACACAAAGTTTGCAAAATAACACTTGTTTCTATTCCTCAATGATTAAAAAGAAAATACAAAGTTTTTCTTCTTCTTCACAATAGCTCTTAATATTCTAAAAATTTCTCTTTTTGGAATGCATAAGCATCCCTTATTTATAATAGAGAGAGCAAAGAGAAAATAGGATAAATCCTAGAAAATAGTCATTTAACGAGAGTCCTATTTTGCTTGACTCTCACACGGAGAGAAAAGTCAAAATTTTCTTCCTATGTGACGAAACGAAAATGAAAAAGACATGACAATTTCTTGATAGAAATGACATGAAACATTATGCTTATTTTGCTTCATCATCCTTGTCTTCCTCCAACGAAGCCTGCTTGTCATGAAATTCTTGGAACTTCCAAATTATGCCCTACATCTCAGCTTCATCTAGTGTACTAGAATAATCACTTAGAACCTCACAAGTTTCCTAAGTGTCACTTGCGTTGCCAGGAAGTTTCTTCAATCTCTTGTTGAGTTTCCTTAGTGATTCTAAAACATTCTCATCCTTATGAACTTATCAATGGTTTTAGATTGAAGATGGAAGCTAGTTCATGCTAAATTGATTCTTGAATTTTTTTATAGAGATTGTTAGTAGGTAGAATACTTGAGCTTTCATCCAACACCTTGTGAAGATCTTGGACAACTCCTCTTCTATGTCATTGGTGGCATCAACCAACTAATCTCTAGATTCCCTCAACTTTCTACAAGCTTCACTGAGAATATTTATCCTAAATCTGATGGATTTGGCTAGCTGGAAATGCTTATCCCCATGCAGAATGATTCCTTCTTCCATTAAGATCTAGGATGGAACCTATTTCAGTGCATTGAGAGCCTCTAAAGTTAACTCAAGGTTCCCAACTTCCTGTGAAAATTCATCATCCATTTTGTCGCCATCCTTCTTTATTTCCTCCAAGGATTTATAAACCTCCACTATGTCATCAATGACCTCTCTTCCTTGTAGGAGTAGTCTCTAATCCATTCATCAACCATTCTTCCCTTCTCATTGATCTTTTCAATCATAGGTACCGATGAGAAATCAAACTTGATAGGAGTAGGGGTAGAAGATGACGGTGTTGACGAGAGGGATTTGAGAGTTTGAGAAATACTTCTGTTAACTGTTCAACTTTCTCCTTTAGCTCATCTCTCTCACCTTCATTTCCCTCGCCTTCTAGCATAGTGTGTTTATGGCATCATACGCATCTTGTTGTGCTCCTTCTATTGTTACCTTTCCCAGATCAACCCTTATAATCTGATAATCAGTAACCGCTATATCCTCCTTGGTTTTGTCGGCCATTATAGTGGAAATCTCTACAAACTTATGCCCTAAGGCATCCATTGAAACCCTTGAAACCATTTTGGGTTTCTTGGTAGATTTGGCAAGAGAGGCCTTGAGTGAACTGAATTCAAAGGCTGGTAGGGGAACTACCACCTTCCTCTTCCTCAGAGTCTAATCAACCAACCATTGAGGTATAGTGGAAGAAGTTTCTCCTATCGGAGGTGTTATGGTTGTATCTACAGGTGGAGGAAGGTTTACTTGTGGAGTAGTGATGAGTGCAAGTGTGGTGACTGTGGGGATAGATTCAGGGAATGAAGGTGTGGAAGGAGGAGGCATTTCTATGGCCATCTTAGGTCCAGCAAAGAGAGAGGTGAGAGGTCGGAGAAAATGTTGGCCATGGCTGATGAGAGTGGCGTAGAAATATGAGATGAGGAAGATTGGGAGAGAGGAGGTAAAGATTCTAAAGTCAAAGCTTGAGAAGTAAGAGAAAGACTTACCTCCGATGAGAAATCATCAAAAGGAGAAACAAGAGGTTGACCTACCTCTTCTTCTAAAGGAATTTTTCCTTGTTCTGGTGGAGGAGGTGAATCTAGTACCTAAATTTTATGTCATTGAGTGGAAGATGATTCAGCTCCTTTCTTTTCTCCCCTTCTAACAAACTTAAATTTAATCTGCCTCTTGGTAGGGCTTTTATCCTCTTCCCTCTCTCCCTTGGAGGGTCCCGCTTCTAAAGTAGCTATTTTTGAAAATCTCTTTTCCTTATAGCTCATTCCCCAAGAAATGAGCCATTCCTTGGTATGAAAAAGATTCTAAGCAACTCTCTCAATGATAGAATCTTTTTCAACAATAGACCTATCAATGGCTTGGAATCCAAGTTAGTCTCCATCTAACTATTCGTACCTAGTGTCTAGAACACTTTCATTATCCATGATGCCTTCAGGGATATCAACCAGATATAACATCTGAATTTCTTCAAGCGTCAGTTTTCCATTGTCTTTTCTTCAGATGGAAACTTCATCTCAAAGATCAACCCAAATATCTTCCACATTGGGCACATGTAGGTACAAGGTTCCGTATGACTTGAGGACTCCTCTAATGTCAAATCCCTCCCTGAGCTTCATATGTTTCTTCAATTTGTCCTGAAGCTCATGCACCATGTTCTTGGCCTTAACCATGGTAGAACATGTATACCTTCCAATGGAAATAGGGAAGGAGATGGCGGCTTTGTGCCTACTTTGTTGGAATTTGTGAAAATCCAACAATTGTCTAGCTAACTCCATGAGGATCAATTTGTCACCCAAGAACCTGGGAAAATGGAAAGGGTTACCCTAGAACCTCACCACCTGAAGATAAGTAAACTTCTTGAATTTTAAGAAAATGCAACCCCATTTTGACACTTCAGCCCATGCTTCATCAAAAACCCTTCTCTTCCTCAGATCAGGATCTAACCTACAAATGTTTTCATAGAAGAAGGCGTCATTCACTCTTCTATATTGGTCTTCAGACCCTTTTATTGTTAGTTGAGGGAAGTATCGATATATGTGTTCCATTGCTCGATTTCCCTTTGCATCTAGCCCTAGGTAGTTCCTCATTCATGTTTACATAGGTGACATATGACATCATGTAGAACTTGCTAGTAGACAAGACTGTTTTCATTTGGGAGTCTATTTCGTCACTTATTAGGCTACCCCAATCAATCCCTTGGTCATTATTCTTTATGATGACCATGAACTGGTACATCCATCCTTGGAATTCCTTTGACTCTGGGAGCCCAAATAAATGGCTTAGCAAGGTGATGATATCGTTGACTTCAAGAATAAAATCACTTCTAGGGACCAACTTAGGAAACCTAGAAATAGTTGGCTTAGCCTTGATCAAGAACTTCTTGTTTATGTGCTTGATGTAGTCTTCCTGATCTTTGTCCCAGGCCTTTTGTGTTGATTTAAGGTCTAAATCAACATACTCCATAAAGTTGACCAACTTTAGGAGTTGATTGAAATAACCTCCATCTAATTTCACTATATACTCTCCTGCTTGATTTCTCACTGAGCGGGAGGCTGAGTCATAGTTGGAAGCACAAGCCAGGATGAATTCAGGGCATTGAGATGATATTGGAAATCTTGCTGCAAGAGGGAGACCACTTCCTACTATCGACTTCATCCAAGAATTCTGAGAAGAATCCTCAATTCTCTTCCAGAAGTCCTCCATATCTATATTACCGAGCTCTATGTCCCGAATGTCATAATTACAACTTATGTAGGAGGAAGACTCCATCTTCTAATACTTATACTTCATCTTTCCTAACTTATCCTTAGATTGGCTAGGGTCGACATGAGGAGTCTCGAAGAAGAAATGCCTTGATGATTTCGGAAGAACAATCGGGCTTGAAAGCTTGTTGAATAGGTGCATAGACCCGCCACACTGTTCAGATTTTGAAACTTGCAAAACACCTTTAGAAACCCAAAAACTGAAGTGTATGTCGAAGTTAGGACTTGTCGAGCACTGATGAAAACCCAACACACTGCTGCAGAAATGAGGAGGTGTCGGACAAGTGGGAAAACCTGACACACATGACGGCAAACCTAGAGGATGTCAAGCAGGTAGAAATACCTAACACACTGCGGAGATCTAGATGGATGTTGAGCACTGGAAAACCCGACACAAGGCGGAAAGAGCAAGATGTTAAACACCCTACAAAACCTGAAACAAGTACATCGGGTTTCTAACGTGTTAGAACATGAAAAATTTCTGCCCCATGATTACTTAGGAATTTTTAGAATCATCTTGAAATCCACAAGTTACAACCTATGAAAAACAAGTAAATAACCTAGGGGTAAATTTCAAACAAGAGCCCTCATGGAAAAAGACAAGAAACAAGGAAAACAACCCCAAAACCCTAATACAATAAAGAAGAAGGAAAATAAATGAAAATGCCAAGCAAACACTTCACAAATAACCCAAAAAGCTTCTAAAAAGAAAGAAGAGAAGAACACCTTTGACTAGATTGAAAAATGATCAAAATGGTGGTGAAATCAATCTAGAAGTTTGATCGGGTTTGGAGGTAGAGGAAGCATCAATGAAAATCCAACATAGCAAAAAAATGGTAACAAATGACATGGAAAAGTTGACTATGTATAATAACCTAGCATTAATTACACTTCATTTGACACATGTGCCAATTACCGCAACAACTAGCCATTAATGACATGTCATCATGCTTGAGTGTCCAAAACCTTATACAAGAGTTTTGATTCAATTCGGGTTTCGGGTTTTGGGAAAAAGAAACATAAAACATGCATTGGATAAAGCATGTTCCAATGCCTAAAAGTTCTAAAATCCGATACATTACTAAGGCAATCGGGTTTTGGGTTTCGGGGAACATGAGGCATAAAACATGCTTTGGGAAAAGCATGTTCTGATGCTTAGAAGTTCTAAAACTCCGACACACACTACCAAGGTAATCTAGTTTCAGTTTCAGGAACATAAGACATATAACATGCTTTGGGCAAAGCATGTTCCGATGCTTAGAAATTATGAAAACTTGACACACTACCAAGGCAATCGGGTTTTGGGTTTCAGGAACATGAGACATATAAATGAAAGAAACATATTTTCATGTAATGAAAACCCAAAAATCTCTTTTAAAGGGAATTTTTAAGTGATTTTTCCAAAATTTTCCTATGGTTATCTCATTTTTAGCTGGAATCACTAAAACAAGATAACAACTTGGCTCCACTTGGGGACTTTCTTTGAGACATCAAAGGAAGATAACTCATGTATCAAAAATCTTTATCCATTGGACTACGGAGTCGGGAGAAGAAAAACCAAAAAAACAAGAAAGAAATAAATAAAGAAACACACAACAGAAAATAAATTATAATACAGTGCAAGAGAGAATCTTGCATTATTGATGGAACAACTTTAGATGTTGACCATTGAAAGGTAGAGGGAGAAAATATCCATCAAGATATGACAGATATAATCTATTTTCATTGTTCAACTGATGGATTTTGAAAGGACCTTTCCATAAATAATTGAACTCACCATACATCCTTTCTTTTCCCTTCTCTTATCCCAGAAGTACTAGATCTCCATATGGAAATCACGTTTCTTTGATTTTTTGTCAAATATCTTTTTGACTTTTCTCTGATGATCTACAATGTGATCCACCACCTTGCTTCATTCTTCTTCTAGCATGGCTAGGTACATTATCCTTTTCTCGATGGAACTTTGAAAAGTTTCATCCTCAATCGCTTTAACTAATCGTAAGGCTAGAAATTCTACAAAGATAGAAATCTCAACATTTATTCCATATAAAACCTGACCAGGGGACATTCCAATAGCTCACTTAGGAGTAATCCAATCTACCCATAATGCATCATACAATGCTTTTTGTCATGTCCTTTGATTCTCATCGACCAAATTTCTGATTATGGTGACCAAGATTTTGTTGCTCGATTCATCCTGACCATTGCCTTGGGGGTAATAATCGGATGAATGAGCCAATGTGATCCCAAATCCATAGAAAAATTCTATCAACTCATGTGATGAGAAATTGGAAGCATTTTCAGCAACAATCTTGTGAGGTATGCCAAATCTAACAATTATATTCTCCTTGAGAAAGTTGCACACAGCTTTGAAGGTTGACTGTTTGATTGGTACGGCTTCCACCCACTTGGTGAAATAGTCTGTGGTGGTGAGCACATAATTATGACCGGAACTAGAGGTAAGATTCAATACTCTAATGAAGTCAATTCCCCATTGGTGAAAAGGTTCTTCAATTATCACAGGCTTCATGGGGAGAGCTACTAGGTTAGGATGACAAACAAAATGTTAACAAACTTCACACTTAGCCACCCATTTTGCTGAATCTCAAAAGAGATTAGGCCAATAGTACCTAGCCCTAAGATCTTGTAAGCTATCATGGAGGATGAGAAATTCCCTCCGCATGGTAGATTGTGGAAGGATTCTAGCAACCTTATCTACTGAGACTTATCAACACAACGCAGGAATACACCATCAATACCCTTCTTGCATATACCATTATCCCAAAGAATGTATCTTACAGGACCTTAATTTAATTGTCCTCTTTTCTTTTTAGATTAAATGTGGGGACATTCACCGTAAGTTAAAAATAAAGTGATATCTACATACCATTCATCGGTTGTGCTTACAAAAAGAACCATGGGTAGTTCTGAAGAAGTATCTTTAGTCTCCTCGCATTCTGTCTCAAAATTATTTTCTACGATCAATTGGCACAGGCCTCTTCCCCATACCAACTTGGTAGGTCTGATGTCCAAGTCATATTCTTGTACTTTGGCTATCTAGTTACCTCATTGACTACCCAACTCTTGTTGAGTCAAAATGGACTTAACTGCAATATCAGGAATAAGAACAAGAGTGTGAGAACTCAACACATAATACCTTAAATGCTTCACTACTCTCACCACTGTGTAAGCATGATTTTCAATTTGTGACATCTTCAATTCATGTTCCTTTAGTGGGCAGCTCATGAAAGCAATGGGAGCTTTGATTCCTTCTTCATTCTCTTGCATCATGATGGTTGATACTATATGTATGGAAGTGTAGTTGTACATGATGAAATCCTTCTTGAAGTCTAGGCATACTAGAATAGGAGCATGAGCAATTTATCTTTTGAATTCTTTGAAAGAAAGCTTCCCTTTAGTGCTCCATCAAAATGGAGTTTTACCTTTCATCATCCCAAGGATATCCTTGGTTTTGTTGCCAAATTCAAGTACAAATATTCCTAGGAAATTGACCTTTCCGAAGAAGGAATGCATCCTAGTTTTTCTTGTAGGTGGGGTAAGGCTTTGGATGGCTTTCACTCAACTCCGGTCGATCTTTGTTCCTTTTTAGTAACGATGTGACCTAACAGACTTACCTTATGTTGCTCCAACATGGAATTTTTAGGATTTACTAAAATCCCATGACACCTACACCTTAAGAGTACTTACTCCAAGTGATCATAATGATCACTTCGCTTCTTAGAGAAGACCGTCAAGTCATCCAAATATATAACTATGAATTTTCCCATCAAATCTCTAAAGCGAAGTCCATAGCTCTTTGAAATGTGGCTCCGTGTTAATCAAACCAAAAGGCATCCTCTTCCAAGCAAAGGTCTCCCATGGGGTAGTGAATGTTGTTTTATGTTGATCTTTAGCGGCTAGCTTGACTTGATTATACCTAAAAATCCGTCAAGCATGGATAACATTTCTGATCTAGTGACGATCATAATACTTGATCCATGATAGGAAATGGGTAATTTTCTTTCAATGAAGACTGATTAAGGTTTTGAAGTCAACAAAATCAAAATCTCACCATTCTTCTTTCTGACGGGGATGATGTTAACAACCCAGGTAGAATGATGGATTGGGAAGATAATCCTTGTGTCTAACATCTTTTGAATTTCTACAAGAATAGTCCCTAAGATCTTTGGATTATAATGCCTTTGCTTTTTCCTGTAGGGTTTGAGATTGGGTTTCAAATGGATGCTATGTAGCACATCCTTGCACTTGAAAGACTTCAGATCCACATAGGACCACGCCAAGACATCCATATATCTCTTCGAGTGTAGTGAATCTTCTTTTCCTCGGAGAATAGAATTTTCCAATGTTTACTATTCATGTGGTTGGTCGAAGATCCCAAATTAACTTGATCTACCTCTGACGAGGAAGCACCTTCATCTTTCCTTCTATCCTGAATAAAACGGTCATGTTTGTCAAATAGAACTTCGAGAGAAACCAATCTCTTCGGAATCTTATTGCCTTTGAGATGGATGAATTCACCATCAATCTCTTGATATGAATTTGAGACAGACTCACAGAAATCTGATTCTATCCTTCAAAATATAGCTCACTAAAATTATCATCTTTCTTGAGAAAATACAATACCTGTTGATCATCATTGAACACCGCCAGTGTGCTAAATTATCTGGAACACTTCGATGATACACACTCTCAATGGTATACATGTCTTGTTTGAACTTTGGGTGAGGAAGGAGAAGAGATGTAGACATGGCTAAAGAATCAGCTTTATCATTGTAATCTCTCAAGACTACCTTAATGGAAAAATCATTAAATCATTCTATGTTGTCCCACACCTTGTTCCTGTAATGCCTTAGGTGATTGCTTTTTACCTGATAGACTCCCCTTACTTGATTTACAATCAACTCAGCATCTCCCTACACTTTAAGATTTCAGATTCCCTTTTTCCTTTCCATTTCTAATCCCAATAACAGAGCTTTGTATTCAGCCATGTTATTATTATTGTCAAACTACAGCTTGAAGGTGAAGGGAAAGATCTTGAAATCTTGGGATATAAGAACCACACCAGCTCTTGATCCAGTAGTTGAATAGCTCATGTCGAACTCGATCATCCAAATAGCATTAGGATCTTCTTCCTTTATTTCTACAAAAGGCACCTTTGATTTCATTAAATCATTTCCCAATCCTAACATCTTTGAAGAGAATTTGAGCCTTAGGATTGTCTCGAATTAGTAACCAGTACTTTGCTTGTGCTTCGGGTGGAGGACACGAGGAACTCCATTTACCTGGAATTTTATCTCTAGTCCAATCCATATTGATTTCTCCTCTCGACATCTTTGCAAAACCCCTTCCAAAGAGAATACCATAAGTAGCTAGGATATCAAAGAACTGTGATAGTCATTTTTACTCTCTTTTCAGGGAATACGACAAATGCAAAATGTGCATCCTTGATTTGGAAAATCAAGGGAACTTGCTTGGTTTCTATGGAATAACACCGCCCATAATATTTAGTCAAGGTAATTCCAAGTGCATGGGCTACTTTTGTGGGCATCATGTTATCGAGAGGCTCCGAGTCAATTATGCATTCTTTGAGTTTAAACCCATTTATAAGTAAGGACAAATAAAACGGTTCAATTTTTCCCAAAAGAAGCAAAGGTCATATTATTCTAAGGTAAAGGCTAAGTGGGATTAGGCAACATGAATTTTGAAGATGAAGGGATATCAACCTTGCTTCTAATGAATTTGGCAAGTTTCTCAAAGTGCTCGGGATTTGACCGGGAGGTACTCAACTTCGACATTTGGTTTTAGTTTTCTTTGCATGATCGATAATTTCGAAATTAGTATATGAAGGAATGATGATGGGCTCATTTTTGGTTATACTTGGTATAATCCGAGGCATTGGTCTGGGGGCATGGGAGAAAGAGAGTTGGAAAAAGAATTTACCTTTTTAGTTGTCTCTTTTTCGGTTAGCTATACCAGATAGGAGAGCCTCTTTTAGCCATAACCATGGGAGCTTCTTTACCCTTATCCTTAGAGCCTTCAACTAGCTTTCTAGGGTTCTAAGATTGAGCTCGAGTGAAGACTACAAATGACTGACCATCATGTTCACACTGGTCTTCCTTGTATTCCAAGTACTTAATGCTTTGAGTCACCAAAATTGAATCATCAAAAGACTCATCAGCATATCCTAAAGCTTCAAAAGCTTTGTGAGAATCTTGATCTTCTAGTTCTTCATCTTCCTCAACTATTTCCATTTTTGTGTTGATAGGAGGAGATTCTTTGATGGCTAGCATTCCTATCTCTGGAGCACCATTGGTATTGTTGAAATTCTATCTAGGAATATCCCGATAAGGAATGTTAGTCGCTTGTTGAGACATTTGCTTCTTCAAAGTGATCAAGTCATTCGCCATCTTTTGAATCATAGGGTCAGTGGTATTTTGAGAATAACTTTGATTTTAAGGCTTAGATGACTCCCTTTCTAATCTTCCTAGCCAAAATGAGATCATCTTTATTTCAGTGGTTGTAGCTTGAGCGGAGTAAATATCGGATAACATATCTTCTTAATAAGAAGCTCACATTAGGGGGTTGAGTGTTGATGAAGAAACACTTTTGATTCTCAAGAGTGGGAACGGCTAGCACTGGAATCTTCCAATTAGTTTGTTGAATTTTGAAAAAGTCCACAATAGGCTCATGAGACTCCTTCTTCATATGCGTAAGTTGTGCTAACAAATCATGAAAATCTTCAGCTACTTTGAACCTTGCTTCGAATATAGATCTCATGGTAGCCCAGTTGGTAATGCATGCATTTAGAAGATGGTAGAACCATTTTGCTACCACACCCTGCAATGTCTCAATGAAGAGTCAAACAGAGACATCTTCATGAGCCACCCCAAGGATGCCACATGCGAAAAGAATGAAGTGATTTGTTCATCAGGGTGCTACTTCCCATCACCATTGAACTTAGGAATATTCTTATGAGATCCATGTGGTAGATCATGTAATGGTGGAGTTAGGGAAAGAGAACCAATAGTTAAACCCCAAGGCACAAGTTGTGCTACCATTCTTCTGAATGAAGTGTGTACAGGAATCTGAGTATCAGACAAGAATAATGCACGGTAGGTTGTAGAAGCTTCTTGTTCTTGAGGAACCCGAGTTCTTCGGATAGGCAAATAACTTCTTTCTCGGCTAGATGTAACACTGTTGGGGGAAAGTCTGAAATTATGTTGTTGAAGAAAATCAAAGAACGGATCAGTTTCACCCCTAGCTCGGCTTGACTGAGTGAAGATTTTTCTAGCCAGCTTGAACCGGAAAATGGATCTACCAAAATAAGGAAAATACGAGTCACCAGACACCAATAGGATAAGCTTTAGTCTTATCAATCCATATTCCCCAGTGGAGTCACCAAAAAATGTTGGTTGGATATTTTTTCAGACCAAAATATGAGGTTCAACCATAGTACATGATTAAATCCCTCCTCAAAGACAGGTGAGGTAGCCTATTTATTACTAATCTAAAACACAACATAAATAATATATATAATATCCACACTATTCTAACCATTGGGGTTGGGATACAATCCCGAAATCCATATCAACATGAGATGGAGATGTTATAGCTTTAGAAATAGAATGGGTTAGAAAGGAAACTATTACAGATGAAAACAAAGTGGGAAGGGAATGAGAGGAACATATTTTCTTTCAAGCAAACACGAGATCAAGAAATATTTATAGGAGTTTTAGATAATGAGTGTAATATTAAAATGATTAAAATAATCAAGAACACTAAACAAAGAATAGCTCAAGATCTTGGACATAAGAACAATATCTCAAGATAGATGAATCCCACAACACAAATTTTGCAAAATAACACATGTTTCTATTCCTCAATGATTAAAAAGAAAATACAAAGTTTTTCTCTTCACAACAATAACTCTTAATATTCCAAAATTTCTCTCTTTTGGAATGCATAATCATCCCTTTTTATAATAGAGAGAGTAGAGATAAAATAGGATAAACCCTAGAAAATAGTCATTTAACAAGAGTCCTATTTTGCTTACACTCATTTAGGAGAACAAGTCAAAATTTGCTTCCTATGTGACAAAACGAAAATGAAAAATACATGACAATTTCTTGATAGAAATGACATGAAACATTATGCTTATTCTGCTTCGTCATCCTTGTCTTCCTCCAACGAAAGCCTACTTGTCACAAAATTCTTGGAACTTCTAGATTATGCCCTACATCTCAGCTTCATCTGGTGCACTAGAATAATCACTTAGAACCTCACAAGTTTCTTGAGTGTCACTTGCATTGCTAGGAAGTTTCTTCAATCTCTTGTTGAGTTTCCTTAGTGATTCCAAAACATTCTCGATCCTTATGAACTTATCAATGGTTGTCAGATCGAAGACGGAAGTTGGTTCATGCTGAATTGATTCTTGAATTTGTTTATAGAGATCATCAGTAGGTAGAATACTTGAGCTTTCATCCAACACCTTGGCGAAGATCCTGGACAGCTCCTCTTCTATGTCATTGGTGGCATCAACCAACTGATCTCTAGATTCCCTCAACTTGCTGCAAGCTTCATTGAGAATATTTATCCTGAATCTGATGGCTTTGGCTAGCTGGAAATGCTTATCCCCATGTGGAATGATTCCTTCTTCCATTAAGATCCGGATGGAACCTGTTTCAGTGCATTGAGAGCCTCTAAAGTTAACTCAAGGTTCTTGACTTCCTATGAAAATTCATCATCCATTTTGTCACCATCCTTCTTTATTTCCTCCAAGGATTTATAAACCTCCACTATGTCATCAATGACCTCTCTTCCTTGTAGGAGTAGTCTCTGAATCCATTCATCAACCGTTCTTCCCTTCTCGTTGATCTTTTCAATCATAGGTACTAATGAGAAATCAAACCTGATAGGAGTAGGGGTAGAAGATGATGGTGTTGACTAAGAGGATTTGAGAGTTTGAGAAATACTTCTATTAACTATTCAACTTTCTCCTTTAGATCATCTCTGCTCACCTTCATTTCCCTCAACTTCTGGCATAACACATTCATGGCATCCTGCACATCTTGTTGTGCTCCTTCTATTGTTACCTTTCCCAAATCAACCCTTGTAATCTGATAATCAGTAACCGCTATATCCTCCTTGGTTTTTTCAGCCGTGGAGTGGCAATCTCTACAAACTTATGCCCTGAGGCATCCACTAAAACCCTTGAAACCATTTTGGGTTTCTTGGCAGATTTAGGCGAGAGAGGCCTTGAGGAATTGAAGTCGATGGCTGGTAGGGGAACTACCACCTTCCTCTTCCTCTAGAGTCTGATCAACCAACCATTGAGGTACAGTGGAAGAAGTTTCTCCTATCGGAGGTGTTATGGTTGTATCTACAGGTGGAGGAAGGTTTACTTGTGGAGTAGTGATGAGTGCAAGTGTGGTGACTGTGGGGATAGATTTAGGGAATGAAGGTGTGGAAGGAGGAGGAATTTCTATGGCCATCTTAGGTCTAACAGAGAGAGGTGAGAGGTCAGAGAAAATGTTGGCCATGGCTGATGAGAGTGGCGTAGAAATATGAGATGAGGAAGATTGGGAGAGAGGAGGTAAAGATTCTAAAGTCAAAGCTTGAGAAGAAGAGAAATACTTACCTCCGATGAGTAATCATTAAAAGGAGAAACAAGAGATTGACTTACCTCTTCTTCTGAAGGAATTTTTCCTTGTTCTGGTGGAGGAGGTGAATCTAGTACCTCAACTATTTGTGAAGGAGTGGCAGATGATTCGGCTCCTTGCTTTTCTCCCCGATGAAAACTTAAATTTAATCTACCTCTTGGTAGGGCTTTTGTCCTCTTCCCTCTCTCCTTTGGAGGGTCATACTTCTAAAGTAGCTATTTTTGAAAAGCTCTTTTCTTATAGCTCATTCCCCATAAATGAGCCATGCCTTGGTATGGACAAGATTCTAGCAGCTCTCTCTTAATGATAGAAGCTTTTTCAGCAATAGACCAATCAATGGCTTGGAATCCAAGTTGGTCTCCATCTAACTATTCGTACCTAGTGTCTAGAACACTTTCATTTTCCGTGGTGCCTTCAGGATATCAGCCAGATCTAACATCTAAATTTCTTCAAGTGTCAATCTATCATTGTATTTTCTTTGGATGGAAACTTCATCCCGAAGATCAACCCAAATATCTTCCACATTGGGCACATGTAGGTACAAGGTTCCATATGACTTGAGGACTCCTCTAATGTCGAATCCCTCCCTGAGCTTCATATGTTTCTTCAATTTTTCTTGAATCTCATGCACCATGTTCTTGGCCTTAACCACGGTAGAGCATGTATACCTTATAATGGAAATAGGAAGGAGATGGCGGCTTTGTGCCTGCTTTGTTGGAATTTGTGAAAATCCAACAATTTTTTGGCTAACTCCATGAGGATCAATTTGTCACCCAGGAACTTGGGAAAATGGAAAGGGTTACCCTAGAACCTCACCACCCGAAGATAAGTAAACTTATTGAATTGTAAGAAAATGCAACCCCATTTTGACACTTCAGCCCATGCTTCATCAGAAACCCTTCTCTTCCTCAAATCAGGATCTAACCTACAAATGTTTTCATAGAAGAAGGCATCATTCACTCTTCTATATTGGTCTTTAGACCCTTTTATTATCAGCTGAGGGAAGTATTGATATATGTGTTCCATTGCTTGATTTCCCTTTACATCTAGCCCTGGGTAGTTCCTCATTCCTGCTGCTACATAGGTGACATATGACATCATGTAGAACTTGTCGGTAGACAAGACTGTTTTCATTTGGGAGTCTATTTCATCACTTATTAGGCTACCCCAATCAATCCCTTGGTCATTCTTCTTTATGATGACCATGAATTGGTACATCCATCCTTGGAATTCCTTTGACTCTGGGAGCCCAAATAACCAGCTCAGTAGAGGGTGATGATATTGCTGACTTCAATAATAAAATCACTTCTAGGGACCGACTTAGGAAACCTAGAAACAACTAGATTAGTCTTGATCAAGAACTTCTTGTTTACGTGCTTGATGTAATCTTCTTGATCTTTGTCCCATGCCTTTTGTTCTTATTTAAGGTCTAAATCAACATACTCCATAAAGTTGGGCAACTTTAGGAGTTGATTGAAATAACCTCCATCTAATTTCACTATAGACTCTCCTGCTTGATTTCTCACAAGAGAAGGAGGCTGAGTCATAGTGGGAAGTGCAAGACAGGATGAATTAAGGGCATTGAGCTGATATTGGAAATCCCACTGCAAGAGGGAGACCAATGCCAGCTATCGACTTCATCCAAGAATTCTAAGAAGAATCCTCAATTCTCTTCCATAATTCTTTCATATCTATGTTACCAAGCTCGTGTCTCGAATGTCATAATTCCAAATTTATGTAGGAGGAAGACTGCATCCTCGATACTTATACTTCATCTTTCCTAACTTATCCTTAGATTGGTAGGTCCGACATGAGGAGTCTCGAAGAAGAAATTCCTTGATGATTTCTAGAAGAAAAATCGAGCTTGAAGCTTTTGAATAGGTGCATAGACCCATCACACTATTTGGATTTTGAAACTTGCAAAACACCTTCTGGAAACCCTATGACTAAAGTGTATGTCGGAAGTTAGGACTTGTCGAGCACTAATGAAAAATTGACACACTACGGAAATGAGGAGGTGTCGACAAGTGGGAAAACTTGACACACACAAAAAAACCTAGAGGATGTCGAGCGGTGAAATACGATGACACTACGAGATCTAGGTAGATGTTGAGCACTGAAAACCGGACATAAGGCGGAAAGAGCAAGATGTTAAACACCTGTAAAACCTAAAACAAGTACATCGGTTTCTAACATGTCCGAACATGAAAAATTTCCACCCCATGATTACTTAGGAATTTTAGAATCATCTTAAAATCCACTAGTTCAACCTATGAAAAACAATTAAATAACCTAGGGGTAAATTTCAAACAAGATCCTTCATGGAAAAAGATAAGAAACAAGGAAAAACCCCAAAACCCTAATATAGTAAAGAAGAAGGAAAATAAATGAAAACCCCAAGAAAACACTTCACAAATAACCCAAAAAGCTTCTAAAAAGAAAGAAGAAAAGAATACCTTTGACTAGATTGAAAAATGATAAAAAATGGTTGGTGAAATCAATCGGAAGTTTGATCGGGTTTGGAGGTAGAGGAAGCATCAATGAAAATCCAACGCAACAAAAATGAATGGTAATAAATGATGTGGAAAATTTGACTATTTATAATAACCTAGCATTAATTACACTTCATTTGACATGTGTGCCAACTACCAGACAACTAGACATTAATGACATGTCATCATGCTTGGAGCTTCAAAACCTAATACAAAGGTTTTGATTCAATTCGGGTTTGAGTTTTGGGAAACAAGTGACATAAAACATGCATTGGATAAATCATGTTTCGATGCTTAAGTTCTAAAACCCACACACTACCAAGGTAATCAAGTTTCAAGTTTCAAGGAACATGAGACATATAACATGCAAGAAACATGTTTTCATGTAATGAAAACCTAAAACCTGAAAATCTCTTTCAAAGGGAATTTTTAAGAGATTTGTCCAAAATTTTCCTATGGTTATCTCATTTTTAGCTAGAATCACTAAAAGGAGATAACAAGGCTTAAGAAGAAATGGGAAAAGGAGAAGGAATACCTTATCTCTAAACATAAGAAGGAAATGGAAGACAAAGATAAGGAGATTAAAAGGATGAAACAAAAACAAGAGGAAACAATGAAGGTAGCATTTGACATGTTGAGTTGCAGACCCCCATCAAATGTCTATGCCATATACCTAAAATAAAATATGCTTTATCACAAGTTTACTTGCATAAATTCTGATATGATATATGACATTAGATCAGCCAAGAAATTATTTACTTTGTATCAACATAGTACACATGAACTACATAATTTATTGCATAACAATATGACAACTATATGGAAGTGGATGCAATCAACAAGAGTGTTGAGAATGAGGATGGAAGCCCACATAGAAGTTAGGAACATGATCAAAGAACATTTAGTTCAAGTTATGATGGCATGTAGAGCTAGATGGACAGAGTTGTCACCTGCACTCCAAAGGAAATAAATGCACTCATATCCAAATATACTTCCAACGTTACGCAGGGTGAACAAGTATATTGAAATAGCAAATGAATGTGGGGATGATTGGTTTCCTATAGCTTATCATCCTCCAATATTTCATTTCCCAATCAATCAGAGGGTGTAAGAAAGATTCTGGGAAATATTGAGGAGGAATTATGGATATTTCTATTCAAAAGAGGAAGGAACAAGAACACCCATATATTTCAAGCAAGAATGCAGTTTCTAATAGAAAAGATATGAAGCTCTTGAATGAGGAAATTCAAGCATTTAATCCTAAGGGTGTGATGAGTTGTATTAATTGCTTTCATAATAACTGATCTTTTTATTTTAATAAGACCATTGTATCCATGACTATGTATTTTCTAATTACATTGTTGAACATCATTATTACAACCATGAACTTTTGACATAATGACTAATTGATATATTCATATCTAGTTGTATTTATTTTATGATATTATGTGTGCATTTATTCTTGTTATTCAAATAAATTTTTTGGATGATTATATGTGTTGATGCCACTCTTGGTTGTAAGAAAATTTTCATATGCAACAAAGGAACCTATCCACAATAACTCATTTGCAACCAAAGAACTTGTTCGTAAGCGACTAAATCGCATCATAAGGAAATTATTCCCAGCAAAGGACCCGCATATATGAGACCTTTTGAAACATGAAGTGATGGCACTTAAATTCTTATGATCCATTGGAGAATTAGTTACAACGAAACATGGAAAATTAATAAATAGATCAATCTTTTATTTGGTCATTGATTAAGAACTAGTGATGAACTTACTGTTAGTTGAACACTTGTGTTTTTAAACATGTTTCGAATCTCTCACTTGTTTTGTTGAACACTCCTTGTATTCTTATTCTTCGATGTGCTATAAATGATAGGATATAAAGGAAATGGATGGTTCCTTGTAAAGGGATTAAGGTAGAGGGAAGTAATTTAGTAATTCAAGTTTGGAATTAGAAACAAATAGTACTATGATATTTTGTTCCTAGATGTGATCTTTTATGCAATAAAATAAATAAATCTGATTTTTTCATTTAGTTTCTAGTTATAGAGTTAGGAAGGGATTAACACCCAAGTTAGGGCCCACTTGAGGTCTACTAAATCCCCTCCATTGTTTTATTTCATGCATATTTACTTAGGAACAATATTTTCTTTGAATCTACAACTTTGTTTCAGTAATAGCATTTAGAAATAGTTTATTTTCAAGTCTGAGTTTTATTTTACTTTCAACATTGTTATGTGATAGTAGTTTCCTTTTAACCTCTTAGATCACTATAATTGTGCATACAACACTAGCACTATTTCAATTTTATGCTCCCTAGTCTGATAACTAAATGAATGTAACCCAATGTACAACATATTAATTGTTGCAAGTTGATTTACACCACCATAGCCAAATAATATCAATTCAAAACTACATTCACCACCCCTTGGGGTATTTTTGCATACCAGCATAGACCCTTTGGATTAATTAATGCATGTGCCAATTTCTAGAGAGAAATGTATTTATCCTTCAAATATTTGAAAGGAAAATGTATAATGGTGTACTTGGATGGCCTCACCATGTACTCAAAGAAGAGAGAAGAACATTTGGATCATCTTCTAGAAAGTGTTGATCACCGTAGGAAACACCATATCTCTCTTAATCCAAAGAAAATATTTTTGGGGTGACAAAAGGAAAGATCCTTGGAAATATTGTGAGCTAAAAGGTACAAAAATTGATCTTGAAAGAGTTGAACCTATTCAATGGTTATCTCTGCGCCACAAGAAATCTCGGTGTGAATTCATTATTTGATAAGGTAAATATATTGAGAAGGTTAGATCATGATTTTGTTGAGCTTACTAAAGAAATTTTTAACATGATGGATCCTACAAATTCCTTCAAGTGGAGAAAAGAGGGAAAAAAATCTTTAAAATTAATCAAAGGTGGTATTACAAAGGAAACTACCTTGGTTTGTCTAGATTTCAAAAAAAATATTGATTACTATTATTCTTTTGAGCATACCATCTCAACTGTCCTAGTTTAGGAGAATGATGAAAATGTTTAATCACCTATTACATTCATGAGTGCACCATTTAAATCACACAAACTCAATTATTTGTAGCATACAAAATGTATATGTGGTGGTTTTGGATTTGAAAAATTTAGGTCCTATGTCTTGAATTCACACACTAATGTTATGGTTCCTAGCCCAATTATCAAGTCTATTCTAATGAAAAAAGATCCTAGTACAAGAAGAGGTAATTGGGTGTCAAAGATTCAAGAATATGACCTTGATATTAGGCCCTCCAAATTGGTGTGAGGTAATGGTTTATGTGAACTTCTTACTAAGGAGGAGTGGGAAGATTGTTCTAAGTGTTATGGATGTTTGACCAAAGACCTCCCTCTTATCCTCTTTGTGAGTACTACTAATCCATGGTATTCAAATATTACATACTTCCGAATTATGGTAATTTTTGCTAGGACTCAATTATAAGTAGAGATATTTCTCGAATTGAAAATAGTGAATTACGTCATTTGGGAGAATGTGTTATACAAGAGAGGATTGGATGACACTTTCTTAAGGTGTATTGAAGAGGAACAACAAGAATATTTTTTGAAAGCATACCATGATCAGGCATGCATAGGGCACTTCTTAGCACTAGTAACCGCACATAAGATCTTGAGAGGTGGATATTATTGGTCTACTCTTTTCGGGATGCCTAAAAATGGGTAGATAAATGTGAACCATGCCAAGTAATAAATAGGAAATATAATACTAGTTGTCATGCCACTTCAATCTGTGATCATAAAAACCATTCTAGTAGTGGGGTTTGGACTTTGTGCATGTATTGAATCCTCATTCCGGTGCCGGTTATATGTATGTCCTTACTACCATTGATTATATTACAAATTTGTTGGAGGCCATTCTAGTCAAACATGGCAATTTGTATATGGTGTGGAACTTCTTGAAAGAGAATTTAATTGTCTAGTTTGTAGTTTATAAACAAAAAATTAACTAATAATAATACTTGTTTCTCATCCATTGAGATAATTGAATTTTGTTACAATCATGACATTTCATTATCGCATTATATAGACTACTACCCACAAGGAAATTTCTAATTGGAATCTAGTAACAATAATATTGTTACTATTATTTGGAAATTGGTGGATTTTAATTAAAGGAATTGGCATAAAAATTTGTATGATGCTCTATGGGCTGATCAAATAACACCTAAGAAGGACATTGACACTTCTCCCTTTCAGCTGTTATATGGAATTGAGGCCCAGATTCCTATTTCATTAGAATTTATTTCCTTACAATTGGTGAAGGCAAGTAGAGGATGGAGAGTATATTGATGCTCTTGAAAAAATAATATTCTACTTGGAAAAATTGAATGAAGACAAATAAGTAGTGATGAATGTTATTATAAGGAATCAATCAAATTGGAAAAAAAAATTTTTTAATCGAAAGGCATGTGACTTTATCATTTATATTGGAGAACTTGTCTTATTCTAGGCTAAGAGATGAGAACCTAAAGGAACCCAAGGGAATTTAATCTCTTTGGCTTAGTCCCTTAAGATTATAAACTTTTATGGGGAAAATATGTATTACCTTTCATATCTTGATGGAACCCCATTTGAGTTTCCTCGCAATGGGAAACATTTGAAGCTCTATAAGAAATAAGGTTAGTTATACCCAACCATATATCATAGTTTCCCTCTTAGTTATGTGTTTTCCTTTCCATTTGATTTGTTTCCATTTTTATGTCATGTGTTTGTGTTACTTTTCCTTTGTTGTGTTTATCACTTATACTAGTTATCGAATATGGTGACTCTATTACTCAATGGATAAGGAGCTATTATTATCCTCCATTAGATTTGTGATGTTCTTCATTATCCCTTGTGGTATATCTCCCCAAGTTAGATTCAGTTGTTTTCATGCTAAATTTTTGGAATGAAAATTAAAATAATGGTCATGAAAACCAAGCCATCCACTTAAAACCCCATTTCTCAGTCATTGTGAACCATCTTCCAGCCAAATTATTAAATTATACAACCCTTTTGGTTTTATGTCATCCTCATTCTATCTAAGAGGAACATGTTAACATGGATTTGAAGAGTATTTCATATGCAGGAGATCATATAACTTAATTTCATAAATCTACTGAACTAAAATGACTATTTTTATCCATAACACAACATGAAAACATCCTATAGAGTATATATGTAAGGTTCAACCCACTCAGAGGTTTTGAAAGATATAAATTAATATAACCATGGTAGTTTTTAGAAAACTTTGGAGGCACGTGGCATTGGGATCCATTTGAGAAAGACTGGATCTTTATAGGTGATGGGAATGAAAGCTTAAATGAAGAAAGTGATCTAGTTCTAAAGGTTCCAAGAGTTCCAAAAGGATTTAATAGTTAAAAATAGTCAATGGAAATATCTTAGAGTACACTACATGGTGGATACATCAATTTGGATCCAAGGCCTCACTACTCTTGTTGGCAGCCTAGGTCATTACTACTACTTCTTTGTGCCCAAAGATGAATAGGACTAAAAATAAAAATAAAATAAGAATAAAGTATTAAAAATTGTTTTAATGGATTCAACAGGTGTTTTGGAGTCAAAACCATATAACATTTCACCTCAAAACTCTGTTTTTTCTCTCGGGTTGGAAAAGGCATTCCCATTATCTATTTTTGCATTGGCATGATGACATCAACACTCCATTTGAGTATGTGGTGAGATTTTTCACCTATTCTCTCCCTTTTCCCTTGTACCTTTGTTAAATGGGATAGTGGGGATAGAAATTCTTTCCCCCCTTGTTGATGAGTTAGGTTTGCATCACTTAAAACACCTCATGTGTGTCCTAGGCATATTTCAAATATGCAAATCATGAACCCCTTGATGCATGGAACATTTTTTCATGTTTTTTTCCCTTAGTGAAATGTGATAGTAGGGAAATAATAATGTTCTCCCCTTTTTGAAATATGTTTTTCATCTCTTAAGTAATAATTTGGGTAGTTAGGAAAACTTGCAAACTTGTGTTTTGATCAATTTGACACCTCTTGTGAGAAAATTTACCCATGGCATATTTTTTTGAGGTTATTTTCCATTTTCCCTTTGTCCCAAAATCTAATTTGATAGTTGGTACATAAAAATGTTCCCAAGATCTCCTTGTTATCCCAGGTCACATGCAAAACATCGGTTTAGCTTCTAGGAGCATGTTTCGACCCCGTCATCTCCCTCACTTGTTCTCACATGGTGAAAATTGTCACAATATAATGCAAAGTGTAAATTAGTGTCCCCATTGTCCCCTCACCTCAACTGTCCCCTATTTTTATGGGTGCAACTCACCCTCTAACCCCTGACTAACCCAAGTTAATCCTTGTTGAGTTAAATGTGAGTTAAAGTGCACAAAGAGGAGAAAGGTTAAAATATAATAACTTATCCATTTTTCATATTCAAATGAGATGTTTTTCCCTAAAAACTCTATTTCCATGTTTTTATACTACTAAAAATATCTAGAAACTCCCATTCCTGAAAATTAAGTTATACTCATCACTCGAAAACCATGCATCACAATCTCATGAAGTTTGGACAACCCCTTCCTTGTAAAAAAGTGTCCTTATTTTTATTCAAACCTTACCTCCATTGATGGCCTCATTATTTTTTAATGTCTAGAAGAAAAATGTATCCATAAAAATTACCTTTTCTGATCTACTAACAAATGGCGATGGAAGACCCTTGAAATTTGGAGCAAAGCATCACAGGGAAAATAATATATTTTTGGGACCATTCTCATCTCATTACAAAATCTAAAAGACCACTTACTAAAAATAATAAGTTTTACTAGGTTCTCACAAGATTAAAATATTAAGTTTTGAAAACAAATCACCATCACCCCTTTCATATCAAAAACACTCAAAAGTGCCAATTTGAGAAACTTTCTAAAAAACATCCGGGTGGGACCTCCTAACAAAAATAGTAAGTGTTGGTATTTTGGTAAAAAAATTCATACCCATACATTTCACTAGCTTTTATCACCATGAATTTCAAATACTCAGATCTAATTTCCACATTAAACATTGAGTATTCTAATGTACGTGATAGTGATGTGATAAACATGGATCTGGAGACACTAAAAACAAAGATGTTGAGAGAACCCCATGAAGTTGTGGAGGAAAATATATTCTCAAGTGGGTTATTCAAAGTTGGTGTACATCCATTTTATATTCAAAGTACAAATATTATCCTAACTTTTCCTAACACTATGACCTAGATTTAAGGACATTTCGGTGATGATAATTCACTACTTGGTAATTCACACTCTAAAGGGTATCTCTCAATGCCTACAAATTCCCACTTATAAAAATATGTAAATCATCACTCAGAATTTTCCTCTCAAGAATGGAAAATAATACATTCATACTTATAATTTTTTAGCAGTTGGATCATGTCTCAAATAGGAAGGAAGCCCTCATAGATTCCCAAAACTTGGTCTCAAAGTGAATTCCATGAGGCATACTCATATGTAATAGTCTTGTTGAGCGAGTGATGGGATAAGAGACTATAAAATACTTCCAATATTGGATGACTCAATTCATCCTAGTGGTCATAGAAGGAAATCAAATGATTGATTGGGGGCAGATCATAAGTAACAATATTCATCAACAACTATTGCAGTTTCCTACCTATAAGAGTTTCACAATGACTTCCTATCGCTCATATTCTCTCACATACATGAGGCCTTTCAGAGGTCTCTCTTCTGCACCAAATGTGCCACAAAATTCTCCAACATATGAGAAATATCCACATCTTACATATTAGGAGAGTAACTCTCACTTCTTGAGGGTGAATGATGCATTCACCATGTATATCAAAGGTTACTCAAAGGTAATCTTGAGCAGAGAATTTCACCTCAAGAAACTGGGTTGATTGAAATATATGGAAGTTACTTCATCCAATTCCCCACATTCACCTATATCAGATTTGGAGGATTTGATCTCACACCTTGCAAGTTACCAAGGTACCCAAGTGAAAAGATCATCATGATTTATTTGTGCGGGCATTTATCTCATGTTCACATTAGGCAAAAAAAAATTGAATAAGAAGGGTATATCTTTCATTATATCCCTATGGATATATTCATTCAAGAGTGCAATTGATGTGAAAATATTTAAACATCCTTCATAGCCTTAAAACTATATTTCTACATACCCTAGACAAAATTTGATAGTATGAAGAACCCTGATACTTTCCATTTGTTAGGTTTACAACACATTACACATATTGAATACTAGTCGACCAACCGCAATGATGATTTTAAGGTTAGAAGGTGAGATTACATGAGGTTAAATGTAGATCAAATTATGGATTTCAAGTTTTAATGGTTTTTAGAAGGGATAAATGATGATGGATTAGATCTATTTGATCTTGAGTATCAATAATTTCAATCACCTCACCTTCTTCTCACTCCTTAAAACATATGAGAATATGGAGACATCAAATAAAAACAATGATGATGATTCAAAGATCAAAGGACTAGTTCAAGTAGAAGAGGGTATCCTTCATTGAATTAATTAAGATATTGGCTCCATCCAAACAAGTTATCTTGCTTCGATCTTGAGCTCCCTATAGGGTCATTGAGTCTTCTCATTCATAAGGGTATTCTAAAAGGAAGTTTGTGGAGATAGGGTGCAAATAGATTATTCCCCTTAAGATGATTCATACAAATAAAAATAGAAAGGAAACCTATTGATTCACTTGAGCTAAGATAATTTGACCCATTTCAATTTCCTAATCATGTGTTTCCTCGAAGGTAGTTGTGTCATCCCATCTTAGCGGAGCTTTAGTTTCATATCACGAACTATGAGTTCCTTCATTCCCAATTTCATGTCCACTCCATCTTATAATTTCCCATGGGTGCAAGATATACTTGGAGGATAACTAAGAATGATGAAATAATAAACAACACCTAAATATTAGGCCATCTCAAAGTATATAAAAACCAAGCACACCAAGAAATCTCAAATAAATTATCGATTCTTCACTAAGGCTTCTGGATCTCAGTATGTGGAAGTTTCACGTCCTAAAGTGATCAAACCCATGGGAGAGATGACATTGGATGATTATGAGATGACTAGGATTTCCTTGGGGCAAGCCACACATGAAGGATATGTGAATTTATTCAAAGAGTCTATAGCTAACCATAATTTCATTAAATTTGGACATATTCCAGTCCAGATTAAAAATTGAATTTGTTTGTATTGGTTTTATTTGTATCAAATACTGGAATTCAAATATACTATTATTGGATTCCAAATTAGATATTTTTGGAATTATATATGATCTTTTTTGGATTTCAATTTTAGGGTTTATGGTTTTAGTTTGAATAAAAAATATTAAATTATACTTATTATATTAGAACATTTATTGAATGTTATTTGTTTACAGATTATCCTATATCTAAGATAAATCTAATGCATGATTTTTTTATAGTATAAAGTAGAAATAGAGGTTACATTAATACTTTACATATAATATTCAAATTCTACTCATTCTAAATATTCTTAGAATGGGAAGATGCCCATTATGGTACAAACAATATTATTAGAATGGACATATGCTCATTCTCTTATTATAAAATGTATAATATTTACAATTAGTTGTTTGAAAAGTTTGGAGCTAATGGATGTGAATTATCTAAAGCTATAAGTATTAATGGTTTGGAGATGGAAATATGAATGGTATGAAGTTGGAAGTATAAGTGGTTTGAAGCTAAAAGTTATGATGTTCTAGAGTTGGAAGTATGGATAGTTTGGATCACGGAAGCATGAATGATCCGGAGCTAGAATTATGGATGGTCCGAGATATAAGTATGAATGGTCCGAGATGGAAGTATGAATGGTCCGAAGCTGGAAGTATGAATAGCACTAAAGTAACATAATCAAATTTTCAGTAATAAATGAAAGATAAATCATCATCATAAAATGTGAATTTGTTTTACAGATTTATTTTTGATTACTATTTGTTGGCGAGAAAATTTGTCGGGGAAAAATTGGTGGATATCTTTCCAACGCTCTAGGAATCTAAGTAGCTCTACTTAACCATATTGCAAATTTCGTATATATACATGCACAAGTAAATAGGTGGATTTCTGGGTTGGCCTTTCAACTAGGGATCTAACAGGGGCACTCCACTAACCCTACGGAAAAAGCTTACATATTTCTATAAGGGAAGAATTTGTTAGGAGAGAAAGAAAGAGAGTGAGAAATTTAGAAAAGAGAAACTAATGTTACAAGTAGAAAATCATAGAATTACATACACTAGTTATAAATTACATCACATGCACTAAAATTGAGAAGAAACAAATCTACATAACAACAACAAGACCAAATAGCATTTAATGAGCACAAAGTATCACTAAACTCCTTAGTCAAAAAGGCTAAAATTCCTTCTTCTTGTATTGATGCTCAAGAAGAAATTGTACATAGCATAGAAATGGAAGACATTTTAGAATAAGGGAAATGGAAGAAATTTGTTATCTCTTTGTTCTCTTCACAAGGATATCTCTCTCATGAATTCACAAAAAAAAACTCAAAAGTATATGAAGATCTAAGAAGACCCTCAAATGAGGAGCTTACTACAATTTATAGAAGAGAAGGAAACTCTTCATCTTCCCGGTGACTTTTCAAATACCATATTCTAACTTTAGACTGTTCATATTCCAATTAAATATTTAAGTCCCTTTTATAAAAATAAGGTGACTTAAAGTTTACATTATGTTTCTAAAGTCACTTAAAGATATATCAAAAAGTGCAAACCCCAACGTAAAATTATAACATTGAAGAGAGAGAGAGTTGGGTGAGAAGAGAAGAGAGAGAAAGAGGAGGAAGAAGAAGAAGGAAGGAGGAAGAAGCATTATGCAGAAGAATGAGCCATTGCGGTGGATTTGATCTTGCTCCCTGACTGGTTTCCATCTCGCACTCCTGAGAAGATCTTTGTCTCTCCAAATTCCTTACTGAAATGAGTTGTTGCAGGTTCCACTTTGTCAACATGAGGAATAAAAATAGTGCCTAGGGTCTTTGTCCATCATCAGACACATTGTTGATATCTTTACACTTCCCAAACCATGATGGATGTTTCTTTGTGATAAGTGCAATGACAGCCTGAATCTCTGAGAGGAATTCTAGGGTGTCCTTAGTGAAGGACAATGGGTTGCTTTCCATTTTCTTGACATGTTCCTCAAATGGACCAATTAGCTCATCAATAGTTGTGTCTTCTCCCATTACAGGTACTCCAAGTTTCTGAATTTGACGATTTATACTATCCTGCAACTTGTACACTTGTCCCTCTTTTCCTCTAGTTCAGCGATGGCTCGATTGACTGCTTCAAATATGATTTCCAAATACCTCACCCATACACGTGACAAGTCTTCTAAAATAGTTTCAAAAATCTTCCTGTTGATCAACTCTTGATGATGAGTGTTTCTCATTTCATTCACTACTGGACCTAGAGGATCCTAGTAGTCCCTTTCTTTCTCCAAGTCTTCTTTGAGTGCCTACATCTTGTTTGTTGTTGCACACATGTAAGAAAATATTTTGACTACTTCTTGAGAATTAACTTCCCTTTTTCAAAAAAATTGAATCGATCCATTCATTATTCACTCACCCCTGCATTGTGAACTTGTGTGTCCTCTTGATAGATTCTAGATTGAAGCTACTAATGGGTGTAACTTCTTCAATGGGGATGGTCATGGAATTTGGCTCAACTAGATGTTGCACGTAGGATGACAGAGTTTGCACCTATTCCTTTAGTTCATCAATCTTCTTCTTATATTCTTTATTCCTTACCACCATGCAAGTAGAAGATTGTTGATACATGTGTAAATCCCCTTCATGAGTTTCCAATCCCAGTTTGATCGTGCTCATCTCATAGTTGCCTAGTGTATTCTTATCCTTTGTCTTGATCACCTTTGGTTGGGCTAACTCGATGTACTAATTACCTATTTTCCCATTGTAGAACCATGAGGCCATGTGTACAAACTTCATTTTCTTTCCTTTAGCTAGTGAGGAAATTTCTGATAAGTTAGGGGCTACTACTTGTTGAATAGTGCAAGTGTCAAGGGCAATTGTTTCCTGCATCTAAGGGAACATCTCATCGGACTTAGGTTCTATGATAGGTGCATCAACCATTCCCTTTTTGGAAGAGAGGCACATCTTGGATGGGAGAGACATTGGTGTTAATAAGAGGTGAGGCCTCCTGTGGTGGTTCAAAGACTGGGTCTTGAACTACATGCTCTTCCTCTACCTTGTGCTTCTATCACTGGATCTTCTTCTTGCATTGTTGCAATTGAGCCTTCTTCTACCCTAGCTTTCTTTGGTGACATTCTATGAGAATAAGTCTCCAATTCTATGGATCTTCATTTATAACTTGCTCTAGAATGCCTTGAACTTGAGGCAACTTCCACGGCTCTTGATGATGACTGATGAGAGGCTTGTTTCTGACCTGTGGGCATACCTTGTGACTAGGATGATCATGGTTCTCTTCTTCTAAAATTGATTCCTCGATCTCCTCACCACCTTCTCAGTACACTCCTTTATATCCCCTAATTCACGAGTGTAATAATTGACTTGAGGTAATGGAGACATTTTGAATGCCAAGTACTCAAGATCATACATCTTTGTCCCATCATCATGTAAGATGTCTTCGTACCAAGAGAACTTGAATTTCTTCATTTCATTGACTTTCATCCTCATATGGTCCTTTTCCCACACTTCAAATTCATCAGCACAATTGGCCCAATAGTCCTTGATTTATGGCTCATGTTGCAAGTCAGGAACATGGAAAGCATCGGATCATCTTGGATGTCAAAATTAGGCCTTAGCAGTATAGGGAAAGAAAATTCAAATGAGTAAAGGAAGCCTCTAGATGCGATGCATCATTTGCATTCTTACATGTGAATACTCCGAGAGAGATGGGAAATGAGATCAACTTCTTCTTCCTACTCCTAAGTCTATTGTTCACCTGAATGATTTTCCTATAGATCTCGAATAGTATAATTTGATCACTAAGGTACTTGGGAAACCTTAGCGGAGCTTGGTCAAAGTCGGAAACTCGCAAGTAGGAGAAGGTTGAGAATTGGATGAAGTAAGAGCCATACTTATTAATCAGGAATGTTGTTTGTGGTGACATCTTGGCCTCCAAATCACCTTCCAAGTTTCAGACCATGTACATCATGAATGCATCATTCACACGAGCTGTGGCTTTCCTCCATCACCAACTACATAAGTTTCTTGTGTGTGGGACCTTGGTAGAAATGTTTTGTGTGAGAGACAATCCTTTGAATGATCTTGAGCTGGTGAGAAAATACACCAAGTAAGAATTCATGTGGAACTTCTTCATCATGGGTACACAAGCAACTATAGATGCAAATTTTCACTGATGATCTTCCCCCAATCAATTCTCTACTTTCCTTTAGTCACAGTCAAGATGAACATGCCCATCCACTCTTGAAAGTATCTTGTGTTTGCTTCTCCCATCACCTTGTTGAGGAGGGTGATTGCATTTGAATACCCTCGCAGAACTCACACCTCGAAAGGTCTTGGTAATTCTTGAGGGATTTCTCCATGTCTTCATCCCATGAACCAAGTGCAACCCCTTGCACATATGCATCCATCATTTACCAGTCGTGCAAGGCCCTATCCTTTGAGATGACAACCATGCTTGATGATGTTGGGATTTTCAAAGTGAGTGATATGGTTTGGGACTAATGACCTCCATTTTCATACCATTTTAGCTTGAATTTTTTTGTTTCTGGTTCATAGTGGTGAGAGCAAGCCAAGACCAACTCAAGGCTTTGTATAGACATGAGGTGTCCTACAACTGCAAACAATCCACTTGTGAATACTTGGTCCTCAATCTTCCTCACTCATTGGTTTTCATGTGATATCTTAGGTCATTTAGGTCCATGTATGAGACATCATTGTCTTCTATCTCATACTCGCAAGTGAAAGGCTATGTCGGCTTTTGTCCTGTCCACTTATACTTCATGGTTTCTTCAGAAAATCAACTTACTATTTTTAGTAAGTATGAAAAATCAGTTTGCCTCAAACCTCAACTAGATGTTGCAACTCAAATTTCCCTTTCTCCCTACATTTCTCTCACCTTCTGGATCAATTTTCTATTTTTGGTAGGTGCTCTTGTGAGACCACTTACTATTTTTAGTAAGTGTCAATTTTGGACCAAGATGATGTTTTGATGAATTTTCCACTGCAACACTTCTTCTGTGTTCAATGCCTCTTTCGTAGTTTCTTCAATTGATGACTTTCCCGAAATGGTAGTTCTCTTGTAGAAGACCTGTTATTTTTAGAAAGTGAACCTCCGGTGGTCAAATTGTTGTGAAATGAATTTTTTCGATATGGGTTTTTTCCCAATATCACCCCTATGAAATCTTGGACCTACCTGATCAGTGGTTTGGGATATTTTAAACTTTTAAATTTTTGACCTGGCGGCACCTCTGAACCACAAAGAGCCATTAATGGACCTCAAAAATTACAGGTCTAGTTTTCTCCTCCATTTGTGATGAAAATCAAATTTTTATATTAGTTTTTTATTCTTGTTCCACCTGTGAATTTTTTCTTCAAATTGATTGTCGGTTTGACAGGAAATCCAACTTTTTCTTTTGTTGTGCAAAGAAATGGATTTCTTCATTGTGAACACTTCTTCTTTGTGAATGGGAGATCTGAAGGTGATTTTTATGGTCTCTAAGAAATATAAACCAGAAAAAAAATGGTTTGTTGTTCCATGTACTAGTTTGTAAGATCTCTTCAAATTTCTGTTTCACAGGACAATGGAGGTTTTCGAAGGGATTTCTGTTTCTTCTTCTTGGTTTGATCAATATTTCTTCTGGGACCTATATACTATCATGGAGTTGAGTATTTCATCATTTTGGTGGAAATTTTTTAAGCTCAGCAATGGTGGAATGGTGTGAGGATTTACAAAGAAAGTTGCAGAGTGAAGTTATGCACAAGAATGGAGAAGAAGCGGGAAGAAAGCACGAAAGAGATTTAAAACACTTTTTCAAAATGGACCAATCATGGGTGGGGAAAATTTTTATGTCCCCATTTCCCTCAAGCCAAAAATGACATGAGGGACATCAAATTACACATGGCACCTGGTGATGACAAGTGGCAGAGATCCAACAGTGAAGGTTTAAGCCCAAAAAGCAAGTTGGAAGCACTTTGGGGGTTTAGAAACTGTCATATGAGGAACCATGAGGATTATTGAGGGCTGGGAACATTTTAATGTCCCTGATTTCCCTTTTCACAAAGGAAAACTAGGGACATATTTTATGGCACGCCAGGTGATGACATGTGGCAACAATCTAACGATTGAGGATTCAAGCTCCACTAGCTCCCAGGGCTAAGAAAAAGCACTAGAGAGGGTCATATGA
Organism: Taxus wallichiana var. yunnanensis; assembly: GCA_018340775.1. Taxonomy (NCBI): domain Eukaryota; kingdom Viridiplantae; phylum Streptophyta; class Pinopsida; order Cupressales; family Taxaceae; genus Taxus; species Taxus wallichiana. The sequence goes on along the minus strand of CM031243.1, from coordinate 362,772,084 downwards.
GTGACCAAAAGACTCCCTTAGGGCTGGGAACATTTTCACATCCCTAATTTACCTTTTCTCAAAGGTACATGAGGGACATAAATTTACACAACATGTCAGAAGCCGCCACTTATCAGTGATCTGACGATTGAGCATTTGGGCTCCTGTAAGCACTCTAGGGTTGGCCCGGCAATCCAAGAGGTCGTATGTGTGACTTGAGGGCTTATAGGGGTTGGGTGAATTTTTATGCCCCTAATGTCCCTTTTCTTGAGGGATGAAAGGGACACAAAATTGTGCCAAGCTCTTGGAGCTGACACATGTGTCCATCCTGAAATTTGACTAACTACGAGAACTCATCAAGAGGGAAACTTGAAATGGTGATATCTTGAGTTCTGATGGACATTTTTGGTGAAATTTTATATTAAATTGAATTAAATTTTCCTTTTGAATCCAATTGTTGGGGTATAATATATTTATTCATCCATCTAAGCCTTGAAACTCAAATTTGTGATATGGTCCCTTCCTTGTGCATGAGAAAAACTACCCGTAAACCCATTGCACCAAGGTGTTGTGAAAATATGATTTCAACATGTTTTAGGTATTGGAATTCCCTTTCTGATGATTTTTTTTTGGACCCTAACTCCATCTGGGGCTCTCAGAATCACCTCTCGAAGCTCAACAACTATTTTGATCATGTGCACCTAAAATTACCCCAACTCTTCCAAATCCTTTCTGAATCTTCCTGAATCACCTTCGTGACATTCCTAGGCCTTCAATTCACCTCCATGTTTGGTTTGGCTCCTATGTTACGCTCTAGGGGTTTTCCCGGTCCTAGGAAGGCTAGTGACAACCCTTCCCACAACTATCTCGAAATTTGCATTTTTCAAGAACTCCTAAAATCACCTAGGGGGGTTGACTTGAATTTCCTAAATAACCTAGGGAACTAATTTAACATCATCTGGGAGGTCATCGGATTGATTGTGTAGACCTAGGGTGCCTTGGAAGGATAAAACATGAAAAATTTGGCACAGGGGTATCATTGTCATGTGGGAAATTACCAATTTCCCTGTTACACATTTGCATGAAAACACTATTCAAATAATTCAATTTACTATTCAAATAATCAACTTCTAACTAAAAATAGAAAGTTAAATTGAATTTCAACTAAATATAAAACCTAAATAGTTTAATTATATTTTTAAAAAATTGTAATGGTATTAAGTAAACTCAACCAAGCTCACTAAATATTTTTTGTATGTTTCCAAAGAACAAGCCATATTTTGGTATGGCTCCACATGATATAACCATGTGTAGAAGTGTGTACATGTTTTTCCATCGAATACATTGTGCCATCAAATGTGTAGTTGTTAGGCAATATGAAGAAAAGGGCTTCTTATATGTCATGAACAAATCTTGTTTTTTCACCTATGAACAATATGTTATCTACTCCATACATCTGAATGTACTTTTCTAAAACATTTTTCATGTTTTTATGTAAACTGACACAATGTTCCCCTTATTTGATCTAAAACATTATTGTTGATTTCACATTGCATTATGCCCCAACAAAAATGGATTATATATTTCATAGCTAGTCAAATTTTTGAATGAAGACACATTGTTCTCTTGAGCACATGTATGTAAACCACAATCCAATATCAAAATGTTGTCATGCTATCCTTAATAATGTAGGGATAAATGTTCGACAGAAGTATCAGATAGCATGAATATGTAAAATCTGGTTGGATGTTCAACGATCTAAATTTAGTAATCCCTAGAACTCCAAATAGCAGTCCTTTTACCCCCAAAACCAATAACTTCCTTCCATGTGGAACGAGATCTAAAAAATCAACCAATACACAACAATTATTTTTCAAAATCAAATAATAGTTTATAGTATACATTTTTTTCTATATAAATTTATTTTCCATAGTTGTGATATTTTTGGATATACTCTAACAATAAACTTTTAACAAGAAAATCTTATTGCTGAAAAATTTGCACACTTCTATTTTATATTATTTAAAGTATAAAGTCAATTTTATATGTAATTTCCTTGTGCAACATATTCACAATTTTTAGGGCATAAATGTAATTTTTTTAAATGTATTTAAATACAACTTTTAATCAAATATAAGCTAAACTATCAAATCAAATCATATAGAAAATGGTCAAAGGAACATTATTATTAATACATATGTAATTTTATATATTGACTTGTTCAACTATTGTTATGAGACAGACTACATTGCTTTAAGGCTTCTCTTACATCATGTGTATCACCTATTAAGGCTATTTGTGTAAACAACATTTCCATAAGCCATTTACCACTTTTAAATTCTCTATCTGAAGTCACCTTTAGAGACACCAAAAAATTCTCCTCAGGATCTCCTTTGTTGATTACATTGACTACAACCATTGTTTCACAATTGTAATGAATATTTGGTTCTCTCCAAATTGTATCCAATTTTTAATAAATATTTCTTCTTTTTTCACAGTGCTCCAAACCCCAACAAAACAATGGATTAGCCTCCACTTTACATGTTTGTAGTAGTTTCATTGTAATTTTTCTACATTGACATCTGTATCAAGTGTAGACCAAAATGTTATTTGAAACTATGCGAGCATACCAAATACAAATTAACAAATGAATCCTCTTGGTTGAATGTGCTCGTTGTTCAATTGGAAAGTATTTTTCCTTTTAGAATTTTTTTGAACTAACAATCCTTCTAATTCAAGAACAAGCAAATGTTTCTTTGGAGGCACTGTAAAAATAATATTGAGATACATTATTACATTATATTTATTTAGAATACAATAAGAGTATTTCACTAAGAATATATTTTTACCTATATCCTTACATATTTCCATTGTTTGAATATTGTCTTGAGCTATAGATTCTGCACAATGTAAGAATTGTAATTAATAAAAGTTTAACAAATTGATTCCAACCAACGTTGAAAAGTATTGAATTTTATAACTAAAAATAGAATTTTATACCTATCTGGGAATCAATTTTCATAATTGGTGGTGTAGGGTTTGATGCAGCTTCTATATTCACCACTTTATCGGTTGTAGATCTCATTATGGAACTTTTGCTAGTTGGAATTGTGAATGTCACCCTTAGGAATAGCATTTGCCTCAAATTGATTTACTTCATTATTTACACTTGTTGAATAACTTCCACATATTTTGTAGCTATTTAATTCTCTACCATGAATATATAATCATAAATATTGACAATTACATAAAAGAGGGTAATATGAAAATTAGAATAATAAATGCTTAATAAAGGCTAATCACCTAGAGGCGTAGTTATATATTTATAATATTATTTCAGCATGAGCTCCTGCTTTGGATTTTCCACTATAGATATAAGGGAAGTCTTCTAAACATTTTGTGTTGCCTTTATTACATTTGTACCACCATATAATACTTAATCCAGGGCTGAATTGTTTGCTACGATTGTTAATCATGATCTCCCAAAACTACACATATCTCTCTATTTGAATGGATGTTATGGAATGAAAATCCCATTATCACTAGTTTTGTTAGTATCTAAGGGTTCATCATGTGACCAATCAATATCTACTTCCACATCTTCATCAAGCATTTCATTTAAACTATGTACACCATAAATGCTAAAAATTATTGACAACCCTCTTAGTCTAACCTCTTCATGAAAAACCTTGTTGCACCTTTTAAAATGGTTGCCTTTGTTTTTAGTTTTTTCATGTAAATGCTTACAAAATTAAAACAATATGTTTGTCTTTGTGGGTAAAATAAATATGCATACACAATTCATGGTACTTGAACCGATGCATGTGAGAAGTTATATTATATATTTTTGTGATATTTTACTCACAAGATTACAAAAATCAGCAATAACCACTTCTACACTAAGTGGGGACAAATGATTTTCTAAACCTCCCAATGTTTTGCTTAGCAAAAAAGATAATAACATTGACAAGTAAACTCATATGTATCTAGTTCTCTTGGTTTTGAATTTCTATTAACGAGAAGATACATATAATTTGAGGAGATCAATAACATTATTTGAATAATTTATCTCATCTCCTTGAATCCAAACTCCAAACTCTTGATAGAGTTGAGAAAAATGAGTCTCATGCATTTCAAATTTCTCAATCACATTTGTTACACTACATCCCATAAGAAAAATTTTTTCTAGAAATATGGTTTGCATATATGAAATAACCTTTACTCTTTTGGATCTATTATCCTTTACCATTTTATAATAGTCCTCTAAAGCTATTGCATTCACACTAGGTTATATTTTGAACCAAACTTCACCACTAATACATTTATTTGCAAGAATATCTAATTCTTCATTTTTCATACCTTTTGTGCCCTTGAAAAGGCCTGTTGTAAGTTGGTCTAATGAATTTATCTTGAAGTCGGGGTCAGTAGATTTCTTTGGAAAATACCACAATCCACCATTAGCATATAAATAAAAAAATAATACCCATTTTTCCTAAATTTCATCTGGAAGAACAAGGAATGGAAGCTTATCACTTAATATTTCTACATTTTTTATCTAAAAAATAAGTAGACACTGCCTCTCAAATGACTTCATGTGAACATAAAAATTAATTTTTATTACTCACATGTTATACAAGAAGATATAAACTTATATTTATTTCATTTCTATGTGTAATAAAATGAAGTGCAAAATATAAATACCTTACAATTTTCTGACTTTTCATATCCAAAACCTACACATTGTGGCCTTTTTCTAGGATCTGCCTTGATTTGGTTTTGTACAAACTGTCAATAAATATTGTGTGAACCCATGTTTTATTGGCCATATTATGTTATTTGCAAATAAGGATTATTTGTATTGTTGTTGATTTTGAAGACGAAAGAATACGGGCTAACCTTTGCTTTATTCTTATATGAACATATTTAAACTCCGTTGGCTAAGATAATTTTATGGGATACAATAGTGTGTTTCCCATCAATAATGTAAAATTGAATTTCATTATCTTGTATTTCATGCTCAAACTCAATCTCAAAAATATCTCTAGTTACTTTTTTAAGGGAAGCAATATTGCATCCCACTGAAGAGGTACATGGTTACATAACATGGAGTTTACAAGATGACTAACACTTCTTTGAGATAATTTTCTTGTATTAGTTTATTGGAGGAGCTTGATGGCATCGCCCAACATCAATCTTGAATGATTTTTCATTAAATAAAAAATTTGAATCTCTTGAGATGTTGTAGATTCACTTTTTTAAATTGAGTTTCTGACTAGCTTTAACATATATTTCTCCTTTGCAAATCCCTTAAGCTCTTGGAAGTGTGATATTGAAGTATCTTTTTCTAGCTTAGACAATTTTTATCCTTTTATCTATCTGAAGTACACCTTTGTGTTGGAAAAGTGAAATGACTATGAATTTGGCCGATACTGATTAGATCTCCTTCGAGTTGTGGGTGCCTCGACCGAGGAGAACCTCCAGAGTGGGTTGGTTCCCTTGATGAATCACCTAAAACTAATAAATTTACTCGGTTGAGGATAGGAATAACTTGAAATAAATGAAATCAAATAAAAGGATGATACACCAATATTTTAGGGATCTATGCTTGCATAAAAGCAAACTTAATGACTGATAAAAGACTATTGGATTCACTACATCCATTGTTTGATAAATTTTGCATTCAAAAATGCATGGACACACACTTACGTGACTTACAAAACATAAAAAATAACTTAATGGAGGTGTAATGAGATTATTAGAATGCAAAGGAATGATGTTCTTCATTGAAGTAACTTCTAATTTGTTGTAACACACTACAAAAAGCTTGCAATTGGAAGCAAATATAGTCTTTGTTGATCAAGAAGGTACACAAGTACAATAATTCTGCACACAAGTCAACAAAATGAAAAAATAACCCCCTAACTCAGCAATAACCAAGGTATAAATACCAAAGTTGCATACACCTAGTTCTATATCTAACTCATGCTAAAAAAATTTGCTATTTGGAAAAAATCCAATAATAGCCCCCATCATACACAATTACATTCCTCTTGCAAAAAGCACAATTTTCATAATAATAGGAAGATACAATTGGCTTGAATGAGGCTCCAAGGGCTAAAAATATCTCTCCATGATTTACACTCTTCCCACTGTCAAATGTTGTGTACAAGTATAACCTATTTTTGCATGAAACAAGGTATGTATAAGGATCTATTTACAAATTTTAAGGTAAGATGTGGAAATTATGTCTTTACCTACAAAATCTATCTTTAGGAAATATGCATTAGCAATTAATTAATATGGGAAATTAAAAAAACTCCCTTTTGGCATGGTAGTAACATTTATCATGATTGGATAGGTAATTAGTTCCCTCCCCCATGCAAAAATTATAAAAGATTAAATCAACAAAAAACCCACCGTGGGAAGGAAAGTTTGAACATAGGTTAGTAAACCTAACCATGATTAACCCAACTCATGGTTAGATACTTGAATTGGGGAAAACCTAACATTCCTTCATTTCACATTTTTTTGGTATTGTGGAGATTCTAGAAACCCCTTGTTTGCAAATTGGGGGCAGCCATTTTTGAGGTTTTTCGAGATGGGTTTACAATTTGGTTGCCATTATTGATACTTTTGAGATCTCTAATTTTTGTTTATTGTGCTTCGAGTTGAGTCCTTTCTCGTATATTTTACTATGCTATAGGAAAGTTGTATCTAGGCTCTTTATTATATGTTGTGCTTTTTTCTTAACTAAGCTCTTTGACATGGCTTTGTATTACACCTCTGGATATGTAATCTCCCATATGGCTTGGATTCTCTATTTTAATGAGCTCATGTTATAGGGGTTGTGTTGCATTTGGTATTGTATTACCCAACCATGGCCATGGGTTTTTGGATATGGGTTCATATTCCATCACTTAGCCTTGATTTTTTATACTTGCTCATGCAAAATGGGTTTATGCTTATTGATTTTTTGTGCAAGTTATTTATACACATGGGTTTATTGGCACCATGATTTTTTTATGGTGACTACTCTTCACTCTGCAGCTCTTATGAGGGTGAGCTTGGATCAAATTTGTGTATATTTTTTCACTATTGGGTTTGGTTGATTACACTGCAATGATTTCCATTTCAAAGGATTGTGTGTGCACCATTGTGGTTCAAGATCTCTTTATTCTACCATATCTTCTCACATCTCCTATTTGGATTTTGGTTTTGTTGTGTATGGTAATGGCTCACCATCTATTATCTCAAAGACTTTGAATGTTCGACTCGGTGCTTAGAACCCTTGACTTACACTTTTTATTTTCTAATCTTGTTTTATACAACCCTTTAATAAAACTTGTGAGGATGGCTTGGATGAGGTACATTGTCTTTTTCACTTTGAGGGTATTTGACTCGACTTATTGATTTTGTATAACTCGCTTGTAGATCGGTGTATTGGATTTTATGTAGCTTGATTTACCTTTTTCCTAAGCCTTCAAAGAATGACTCAACTTAGTTGTACTTCTTTCACAACTTGGCTATGGTGATCTGGTAAGAATTGTTTGTTCTCTTCACTTCCGTTCTAGTTGTTTGACACCTTGAAGAAAGTGAAAATTGGAGGAAAATGAACCGGATCTTATGGCAGTAATGTATGTGTTAAAATATGTCATGAAATGATAAATTCCTTATCAAAGTCTTACTCTCTTTGAATCTAAAGAAATTTATACTGAAAGTATATGTATGATAAATCCTATTCTCAGCATTGTTTAAACTATATGGTTAATCTAGTTGATGTTGCATAGAAAAGGGTAAATCTTCGAACATATCCAGATTTTGTATAGAAATAATTGTATTTTTCCTTTATTTCTTTGCTCTTTTATGGATTTGACATGAATTTTGAGAGGTTGGGGTTTCAAATACATGGCCCAGATTTTGCTATTTTGAAAAAAATATTCACTTTAGGGACTGAAACTCTCTATTATTTCTCATGTAAAATGCACTTCCGCTACTTTATTTTTAATCAATCCCATGTTGCCAATCTTCCACACTGTGAAAACTCCCTCCATAATCTGAAATAGTCTTTCCCGATAGATGTCTCTTAGCGAAGTGTTGCTTGTAATAATATTTTTCAAATACCTCCTCTTGAAGATACAAAACCATCACTTTTTCAAAAGCTGCTTCCACATCATCTTCATTGTCTATTTTAATGCCTTTCTAAACTTGTGATCAACAAACAGGGAAATAAACTCAATGATATTGGATTAAAATTTATGAAAATTTCTAAATATGTATTCAAGGCATTTAATAAATATTTGTCATCGTTAAATGATATGCTTATAATTTTAGCATGTTTTTCCTTCCATTTCTTGATGATAAATATGAACATGTAGTTCCTCAACAATAAATTCTTTCTCTCTTGTTATGGAAAATGGGTCTCAATGACTAAATCATGAATTGACATTTTCCTATCCATGGAAGTTGCATTACTTGAAATTTCATGGCTTATTTTATGAATCTATGGCTTTAAAATCAAGCTTTGATTTCTTTTGAACTTGCAAGAGTTTGAAATGTTAGTGTGTTGCATTTTTGGAAACTATATTTTAAGGCTCTTAATAGTGGTAGTCCCTTTTCTGCCCACTCTTGAAGGATTTTAGTGAATACTTAATGGATAATCTGTAATTTTTATTTGATGGTTGTAACTTCCTTTGTCACTCAATATCTTGCATACTGAAAATGTATAATGGATTTGATCTTTTGTTAAATTTTGCATTATTATTATTGTATGGGTGTTTCTTCTAGACATGAAATCAAACCAATATCATACTCTCTAAGAATCATCCTAAGGTTTCCTTTCATTCTTTAAAAATGATTATTTGAATAGACTTGATTTTGTAGGATGAATATTTTTCCTATACCCTTCTACTTCTTGAAATCTACACATTACATATGTGCTTTTATCATGGAAAAATTGTAAATTTTCAGATTGTAGATTTTCTCATGCATCCTTAATGAATGATGTAAATATGAAAGTGTGATTTTTTTGGGTGTTCTTGTGACCCTTGCATTTACTTGTCTTGTACTTTGAAATAGACATTTGTAACTTGTTATTTACTCTAGATATTTGTAATTTTTGACAATGCATACATGATGTGGAGACCTTGAAACTTGATGGAAAATTTGATTTCTACTTTATGGCTACAATTGATCTTTTACCATGCACTTGAAATTTTACTTATTCAACATCTTGCACATGATACTCATTAACCTCTGTCATATGTGTTCCTTAAAGCTTGCATATACATGAAGCTAAAAATACAATGGAGTTAAGGTCACCTAGAGCTCTAATCAATAATTTTCCTCTCTTTTAGGTATGTAGAAAATGTGATGAGGATGGAGAAACAACAACACGAGAGGGGATCCAATCATCGAAAAATGAAAGGTACCTTATCTCCTTTTTATTTTCAGTTTTTCATTGATATGCATGTTTTTACTTGAGTTATTTCTCACGACTTGTGTGAGAAATAAAATGTACAAATTTCTTATGAATATAAACAATTTTTGTACATAATGATTTGGATGCTTCTTTCCTTTCATTTATTTCAGTTGCATAACTTATAATGAACATATAAAACTCAATACATACAGACAATGGTATACAATCACAATGTATTAACAACAACTTGCTTGTACCTTTTCCATTGAATCCGAACTAAAACCGATCGAATGATCCCTCCTGCAATGAAATCTACTCCATAATGACAACTTTAACATTGAAACCGATTTCCTATTTCTTCTAAAATGTCTTCTTTTGGTGTACAGATGCCTCTCCCATCTTCATCTCGAACCATGCATCGACGATAAGAGTTTATGCATGATTTTGATGAAGATGCATATTAAAAGGCACCCTATGTGGGGAAAGGCATTTAGAACCAACAATAAACCAATTTCTATAGATTAGTAATTCATATTCCCAAAACATCAAAGTTGTAATAAATTTTATACCCCTTTTTGATGATGACCAAAAATGGTCAACATCTTTGGAGGCTCTATGAAATTGATTGCTTGTTAATCAAGAAGAACACTGAATATGCTCTTTTTCAGCCACACAAAAGAACTCAAAACCATTTTTGAGCTTGGCCATGCATACCCAATGCCAATAACACCTAATAAAGATTGTAGATCCTCCAAAACAAATGAAAAAACAACAGTAACAACATGTGTAGAACTGCACTTGGAGGAAAGATGAAACTCCTAACAAGAATAAAAAAGTATACATGTTTTAAGGGGAAGCATGAAAATTGTGTACAAGTACTTATTCTATAGAAAATCAAACCTACACTAACCTATTCTAACCAACTAAAAATGAGAAGCTAAACAAAACTTGATACAAACGAGAGAAATAGCTTCCTTTTCTAATAAAATGATGCCATGAGACCAACTTGTTAATCATATCACATGGAAAAGATGGAAACAATAGTTTTACCTTTACTTGCTCAAAAACTTAGTCAAGAATGGGAAAAATACCTCTATTAGATTTGTAATCTGGTTTGGGAGGTATTGAGGCTGACTATTGAGAACGTGAAGCTTATGTTTGTGTTATAAATCAAGCATACTTTCTTTTACAACTAATATTAGTCCTAAATAATCCAAAAATATGATTGGACATGGTCTCCTCATTGCTGGAAAGTTGTCTTTTCGACCTAGCTTTTTCCTTGCTTTTCTCTTCATGCCCAAGCACATTCTCAAAGTTAATTTGAAATCTAATTGCTTCTTTAAATTGATGCACCTTTTCTTTGACAACCAATTCAACAATCATGTCAAATTCTTTTCATTCATTTTGATCCACCATGCAACTAGAAAACTCAAATTCATCTTTTTGAAAATCAGATTGTCCTTCTTGAGGTGTTGCGTGTCTTTTGATGCTCTTAATGAATTATTGCAACCTTAAGAGTGTAGAAATTTCTAAGAAAAAAATAAGGATCCTTGCATTCTACGGTATCAATCTACTCACTTTGCAAATCTTCTTTCCCTTCATATCATCCTCGTCCCTTATCCACTAGCAAAAAAAATTGTTAGGCTGAAAACATGATGTTCTTCATCATGGGGCAGCTTAAATCTACTAATTTAGTCTCGATTTAATCTCAAAAATTCTTCATTCAATTATGATTCTTGGCCAAAGCACTCATGAGAAAATTTTCTTGCATGGTTATCAAATTTTGGTCCTCGAAACATTCAAATCAACATTTGTTATTGAATTAATTTCTATGATAGAAGAAAATATAGGAACAAGATTGTTGATTTTTACCTAATGATCATGATTCTTCTGCTGCTCTAAAATCACTCCCTCTTGTATGCACTCATTTTCTAATAGCAGAATCTATTTGAAATCAAATTTTACAACCCAAACCTATAAATTTTCCATAAATTCTATCCTGCTAGTTGCTTGAATTGGCTACCCCTCTTGACTAATTTTCTAATCATCACCTTCCCAAATTGGACTTAGGGATGAAGGTAGAGGGGTTGGGTAGGTCTCAACCTAATTTTGTAATGTTTGGATAAGGGGATGGGGTTCAAAATCTACTTGTGAAGGAGAAGAGGCAAAAATTGCAGTATTGACAAATCTTGGAATATGATAATTAGGTTGCGATGGTTGATAAGGAATAGGCATTGGATTTTGATGAGGAAGGTAAGTGGAAACATCCCATTGATAGGGTTCCTCAACCTAATTCCTATCATCCTCTAATGCTTGTAAATACATAATGCAATCAACCAATTGATGGAGATATTTTCTTATTACCTCACAACTTTGTTGTGAGATAAAACAACTAGGTATAGGTCTTTTCCATCGACATGGATGATCTAAACTAGGATATTTAGCTTGAAAATTTTTACTTTATTATTAGCATCCCCGCCACATGCACTCCAATTTACTCGAACAGTGTTTTCAAAATATTCCTCTTGTGTAGAATATTCTCCATAATCTGCATAACTTACATATTCATGTGCATAACCTTGTCCCTATGCATAATGATTGTAATGATGACCATACTAATTAGCAAGGTTTGGGTCACGGGGATATTCATTGTGATAAGGGTTATAATATTGATTTGGAGGTGGATTGGGATGATTTATATCTTGAATAAAGGAATTCCATTGAGGAACCGACATCATGAATGCATGACCTCATAAAAGATGGAAAACAAAAGAAAAAAAGCAGTGCATTGAAAATGAACACATGATGTTTGGAACAAAAAAATAACCAGATCTATTTTGAAAAGACCTCCAAAAGGCTAAAATTTTACGAGGCACAAATCAAACCTGGAAAAATTATGATTTTGATGTCCCACGTGGCATTCCAAAAAACTATTATCGGTACAAAGTGCACCTTTGTGTTGGAAAAGTGATCTGACTATGACTTCGACCGGTACAATGGGATCTCCTCCGAGTTGTGGGTGTCTCAAATTGAGGAGAACCTCCAGAATGGGATGGGTCCCTTGATGAAACACCTAAAACTACTAAATTGATTGGGGTTAAGGGATAAAAATAACTAGAAATTAATGAAAGAAAATAAAAGGGTGATACACCAATATTTTAGGGACCTATGCTTTGCACAAAAGCACACTTAATGACTGATAAAATACTCATGGATTCACTACAACCAATGTTTGACAAATTATTCATTCACAAAGGCATGGACACATGCTTACGTGACTTGAAAAACATAGAAAATAACTTAATGGAGGTTCTGTGAGATTATTAGCATGTAAAGGAATGATGTTATTCACTAAAACACACTTCTAATCTATTGTAACACACTACAAAAAGCTTAAAATTGGAGGAAAATACAGTCTTTATTGATCAAGAAGGTACACAAGTACAATAATTTTACACACAAGTCTACAAAATGACAAAATAAGCCCCCCTAACTCAACAATAAGCAAGGTATAAATACCAAAGTTGCACACACCTAGTTTCAAAATAATGCATGTTAAAATTAGCCTTATTGGCTATTTGGAAACAAATCCAATAATAGCCCCCTTCATGCACAATTATATTCCTCTTGCAAAAAGCAAAATTTTCCTAATAATAGGAAGCTACAATTGGCCCGCATAAGGCTCCAAGGGCTAAAAATATCTCTTCATGATTTACACTCTTCCTTGGTCAACTGATATTGACTAGTCTAACCTCTTTTTGTATGAAACAAGGTATGTGTATGAATCTGCTTGGAATCCCGATAAGGTAAGAGGTGGAAATTTTTTCTTTACCTACAAAAGCTATCTTTGGGAAACATGCATTAGCAATTGGTTAATCTGGGAAATTAAAAACTCCCTTTTGGCATGTCAATAACATTTATCTTGATTAGATAGGTAATTATTTCCCTCCCCATGCCAAAATTATAATAATTAAATCAACAAAAAAACCACCATGGGAAGGAAAGTTTGAACATAAGTTAGTAAACCTAACCATGATTAACCCAAATCATGGTTAGATACTTAGAATTGGGGAAAACCCTAACATTCCTTCATTTTTAATTTTTTTGGTTTTGTGGAGCTTCTAAAACCTCTTGTTTGAAAATTGAGGTGGCCATTTTTGATGTTTTTCTCGAGCCGTGTTTACATTTTGGCTGCCATTATTGATACTTTTGAGCTCTTTGGTTTTTCGTTTATTGTTTAAGTTCAGGCCTTTCTCACATTTTTTACTCTGTTGGAGGTAAGTTGTGTCTAGTATCTTTGTTGGTTGTTGTGTTTTTTCTTAACTTAACTCTGACCTGCTTTTGTATTACACCTCTAGATCTATAATCTCCCATATGGCTTGGATTCTTTATTTTAATGAGCTCATGCTTTGGAGGGGTTGTGTTACATTTGGTCTTGTATTACCATCCATGGATATGGGTTTTCGTATCCGAGTTCCATCACTTAGCCTAGATGTCTTCTACTTGTTTGTGTAAAAGGGGTTTGTGCCTATTGATGGTTTGTATGATTTCTTTATAGACTCTGGGTTTATTAGCACCACGATTGTTCTGTGTTGGTTGTTCTTCACTTCAACTCATGAGGGAGATCTTAGATCGAACTTGTGATAATTTTTCATTGTTGGGTTTGGTTTATTACACCAACATGATTCTTCATTTCAAAGGATCTATGTGTGTGCACCATTTGGTTCAAAGATCTCTATTCTGCCATATCTACTCACATCTCCTATTTGAGTTTGGTTTTATTGTGTGTTCTTTGTATGGAAATGGCTCATCGCTTATTATCTCAGCACTTGGAATGTTCTGACTCGGTGCTTGGAACCCTTTACTCACACTTTTTATTTTCTAAGCTCGGTTCATGAAACCATTTGATCTAAATCGTGAGGCTGGCTTAGATGATTTACATTGTATTTTCCTCTTTGAGGGTCTTTGACTCAACTCGCTGATTTTGTATAACTCATTTGGAGCTCGGTGTATTGGATTTGGTGTGTCTTGGTTTACCTTCTTCCTAAGCCTTCAAAGCATGACTCAACTTAGTTCCCCTCGGTTGCCCTTCTTTCACATCTCAACTATGGTGACTGGTAAGCATTTTTTTTTCTTTTACTTTCATTCTAACTATTTGACACCTTGAAGAAACTGAAAATTGGAGGAAAATGAACCAAATCCTATGGCAATAACGTATGTGTTAAAATATGTCATGAATCGGTAAATTCATTTTCAAAATTTTACTCTCTTCGAATATGAAGAAATTTATACTTGAAAGTATATATATGATAAAGCCTATTCTCATCATTGTTGAAACTATATGGTTGTTCCAGTTGATGTTGTGTAGAAAAATGGGTGACTTCTTGAACATATCCATATTTTTTATGAAAATAACTATATTTTACCTTTATTTCCTTTCTCTATTATGGATTTGACAAGCATTTTAAGAGCTTAAGGTTTCAAATACATGGCCCAAATTTTTTATTTTGAAACAAATATTCACTTTAGTCACTTTGAAAATTTATATTATTACTCATGTAAAATGCTCTTCCACTACTTTATTTTTTAATAAATCCCACGCTACCAATCTTCCACAATGTGAAACCTCCCTTCATCATCTAAAAGAAAATTTCTTGATAGAAGTCTCTTAACCAAGTGTTGCTTGTAATAATATTTTTCAAAGACCCCTTCTCTTGAAGATAAAAAACCATTAGTTTTTCCAAAACTACTTCCACATCATCACATTGACTATTTTAATATCTTTCTAAAACTTGTGATCAATAAAAAGGGAAATAAACTCAAGTACCTTGGATTCAAATTGATGGAAATTTATAAAGATGTATTCAATGCATTTAAGAAATATTTATCATTGTTGAATGATATGCTTATAATTTTAGCATGCTTGTCCTTCCATTTCTTGATGTTAAATATGAACATGTAGTTCCTCAACAATAAATTATTTCTCTTGTTATGGAAAATGGGTCTCAATGACTAAATCATGAATTGATATTTTCCTATCCATGGAAGTTGCATTACTTGAAATGTCATGGCTTATTTTATGAATCTATGGCTTTAAAATCAAGCTTTGATTTCCTTTGAACTTGCAAGATTTTGAAATGTTGGTGTGTTGCATTTTTGTTAACTATATTTTAAGGATCTTAATAGCGGTAGTCCTTTTACCGGCCACTCCTAAAGGCTTTGAGTGAATACTTAATGGAGAACCTGCAATTTCTATTTGATGGTTATAAATTCTTTTTCACTTATTATCATGAAGACTAAAAATATATAATGGATTTGATATTTTGCTAAATTCTGCATTATTATTACTTTATGGATATTTTTCATAGACCTAAAATCAAACCATTATCATACTCTCTAAGAAGCATCCTGTAGGTTTCCTTGCATTCTTGAAAAAATGATGATTTGAATAGAATTGATTTTGTAGGATGTGTGTTTCTCATGTACCCTTATGCTTCCTAAGATATACACATTGCATTTGTGCTTTCACTATGGAAAATTTGTAAATTTTCAGCTAATGTCTCTTTTCCTCATGCATCTTTGATGAATGATGCAAATATGAAAGTGTGCTTTTTGTTGGGTATTCATGTGATCCTTTCATTTACTTGTCTTGTACTTTGAAATAGGCATATGTAACTTGTTATTTACTTTGTATATTTGTACTTTTTGACAATGCATGCCTGATCTGAAACCTTAAAACTTGATGGAAAAACAAATTTCTACTTTATCGCTATAATTTGATCTTTTACCATACACTTGAAAGTTTACTTCTTTAGTCTCTTGAGTATGTTACTCATTCACCTCTACAATAGTTGTTCCTTTAATCTTGCATATACATTAGAAGCTAAAAATACAATGGAGTTAAGGTCACCCTGAGCTCTAATTTTTTCCTCTCTTTCAGGAACAGAGCAACAATGGATGAGGGTGGAGCAACAAAACATGAGAGGGGATCCAATCATCAGGAAATGATGGGTCCTTTCTCTCCTTTTTTATTTTTCAATTTTTATTTATATGCATGTTTTTCCTTAAGTTATTTCTCATGACTTGTGTGAGAAATAAAATTTATAGTTTTCTTATGAATTTAAGTAGGTGTTTGTACATAATGATTTATATGTTTCTCTCTTTTCATTTCTTTTAGTTGCATAACTAAAATGAACATCTAAAACTCAATACATACAAACAACTCGTATATAATCACAATGTATTAATAACAACTTGCTTGTACCTTTTCCTTTGAGTTGAACTAAAACTGAATGAATGATCCCTCCCGCAACTGAAATCTACTCCATAATGACAACTTTATTAATGAAATTGATTTCATGTTACTTCTAGAATGTCTTCTTCTCATGTATGATTCCTTTCCCATATTCATCTAAACCTTGCATCAGCCCATAAGATATGATTCATGATTCTAATGAAGATGCATACTAGAAAGGCACCATGTGGGGAGAATTGGCATTTAGAACTAGTGGTAAACCAACTTCTCAGTAGATTCACAATTCATATTCCCAAAACTATAAAGCTGTAAAAATATATACCCTTTCCAATGATGACCAAAACTGGTCATTATGTCTTCTCAACATTGTAAACATTTTGGAATGTAAGTTTTTTACCCAATTCTTTATCCATATTCAGGTGGTGGGCAATAGATGAAGTAAATGCATACTGATAAATTTTTTAAATACACTCACAATTCTAACACAAATATTTTGACTATCTTGTACACTAGTCATGTCCCCCTCAATATATGGCTCCATTTTCCAACCATAATTGTAGCAGGAATATTTGTGATGTTTTGCATATTGTTCCATGCCAATTTTTTATATAATGCAACATGTAACTTTATTTTTAGTATTGAACATTTTTTATTTGTTTTTATATTTTCAACTTCAACGCATACAACAATATCTGATATACACTTTATGCTCAACATAATTATCATTTCTTGATGTTAGCCTAACAAAGAATGAAATAATGACAAATCATTGTGGTAATTTTCTGGATTGTTAAGTTCCACAAACCATTCCTCATCGATCATGTTTAGATCAGTGGCACCATCTATAAATGAAATTTCTTTGTATGGGGTAGTATTAACAAGATCCTTTTTCGTGTTATAAAATTTGTTAATAAAATCATGTACAATCCACGATTTGAAAAAACTACAAACTCTAACCATTCTTATAAAATCAAATGTATAGAAAAAACATATAGTTGCATATATTTTAGTTTCGTAAATAATGGAAAAATTCCAAATCTAATACAAACAATGAAAAGTGGCTTCTACTCATTTTGAACATTTTTGTAAATACAACATATTGAAATGACATCTGTCCATTCAATAATTCTTTCTTCTCATTTTTTCTTTCTTTGTATCCATTATCATACAATCATCTTTCTCAATTATTTTATATTGACTTTATGAGAATGGACATCTTCCCATTCTATTCATTCTCATACAATCATCATTCTCATTCCTTATATATTCCTGAATGTTTGGAATGGACATATGCCCATTCTAATCATTGCCTATAATATGATAATGAACATATTCCCATTCTATTCATTCTCATACAATCATCTTTCTCATTCATTCTATATTTCCTGAATGAGAATGGATATTTTTCCATTCTATTCATTCTTGTACAATCTATCTTTGATATTGTCATTCCTTATAAATTCTCATTCCTTCTATATTGCTTGAATGTTCAGAATGGACATATTCCTAATTATAATTATGAAATTTAGTTCAACCTTTTTTTATTTTTTGAATAATTTAATATTATGCACACTATACTTCCGCTTCAAATAATTCATACCTCTACCTCCGGACCATTCATACTTCTAGCTCTTGACCATTTCTACTATTTCTCCAATATAATTAATTTACTTGAGAAATAGTAGAAATGGTTTGGAAGCTTGAAGTATGAGAATGGACATTTGCCCATTCTAATAATTCCTAGTAGAAATTGGTTTTATATTAACTCAAATTTGAGAAAGGGCATCTTTCCATCGTAAACATTCCTATAATATATCATAATTACAATCAAGTTAGATCATTAAAAATCATGAAGGTAATATTGAAGGAATTAAAAATATAATTATATGATAATGAATAGAATGGGTAGATGTCCATTCTCATATTATAGGAATTGATTAGAATGAGAATATATCCATTCTAAAAATTCAAGAAATATAGAAGGATTGAGAAATATGATTGTATGAGAATGAATAGAATGGGAATATGCCAATTCTCATTAAGGAAATAATAGAATGAATAGAATGAGAAAGATGATTGTATGAGAATGAATAGAATGGGTAGTTTTCCATTCTGAACATTCAGGCAATATAGAAGGAACGATAAATACATGCCAATCTAGTTTAAAAACTTTTATATTTTCTCCGAATCCATCTCAAAGTGCAGAAGCAAGTTGAAGGCTCAAAGGTACTTGATAGTTACGGCTAGTTCAAGGTTTGTATTGTTTCTTAATATATATTTTTCCTAAACTCTTAATTAGGGTTTATAATTTTTTTCATATTTCTTCTACTGGGGTGAAATTCAAACTTGGATCAAGATCACAAACCCTAAGTAGTTCAATACCAAAAACCCTAGGTGGGTCAATAAAAAACCTTATGAATTTGAACATCAGTAAACCCCGAGAAGTTGAATATCATAAGCCCTCAAGAATCGAATAACATAAAACTTAATCAACTCAATATTTTTAATGTTATATAGGGTAATGAGTTATTATTTTTCTTTGAATTTTGATAAATAACAGGGTAAATGGCCCATATTAGGGGAGGTGTGGAGCCCCATGCTCATTTCAAGCAATATGAGTAATGGCCTACAAGAGGGTAAAGACGGGCCAATTTGGTTCACAAAATTGTTATATTTTATTTGACTCCATCTTGAAGCGCAATAGTGAGTTGAAGGCTCAAAGGTGTTGATACATGTAGCCTAGTTAAGAGTTTCTATTGTTTCTTAATATATAGAAACAATAAAAACCCTCATCTAGCTTGTAGGTGTCAAAACTTTAAGTCTTTTAATCGTTCTACACTTAGAGATGGATTCAAAGAAAATATAACAATTTCATGAAGTAAATTGGCCCTTATTTACCCACACATAGGCCTTAATCACACAAATTTCTTAGGGTTTACAATTTATTTTCATATTTCTTCTTCCAATGCGAATTCAAACCTATCTTAATATCACAAATCCCAAAATTTTCAATACTACAAACTCTAGGAAAACCTCCTAAATCATTTTCATTACCCTCTTGATCTAAATCAATTTCATTATCATCTTTCTACTCCTAATATCAATAAGCAACACCAATGTGACTAATCTGGAGTTTGAAATATGACTAGTCTAGAAATCGGTAGTAGTATGAATGGTTTAGAGTAGGAATTACAAATGGTCCGGAGTAGAAACTAGGAATGGTCTAAAGTGGAAGTATAAATAATTGGAGCTAGAAGTATAAATGGTCCTGAGTTGGCATCTTGTATTTCTTAAATCAAAAAGAGTATAAGAATGGGCATTTTCCCATTCTAAACATTCTCATACAAGTATGTTTATCATTCTAATTCTATATCATATTTCTTTTACGAGAATATTCCACACTCTTTCTATATTGCATGTATGAGACTGGACATAAAAATTCTCATTATTACAAATATCTTCCACACTCTTTCTATATTGATAATATGAGAATGGAAATGGAAAACCAAATTATAAACCGAACAACCAAGAAGTTCAAGAAGAAAAACCCTAAACATCTCAATATCAAAATCCCTAAGAAGTTGAATGTCATAAACCCTAAGTAGTTGAATATCATAAACCCAAATCAATTGAATATAATAAAACCTAAGATGCTAAATATTTTGAATAATATACAAGGAAATGTGTTATTTTTTATTTTAATCATGATACCATATTTTACCATGGAAGCACCTTGAACTATAGGATAAAAGTAAAAAGGCCAAAAACAAGAAGGAGAGAGAAACACCTTTGGTTGCAATGGTACCAAAGAGGGACACCAAGAGAAGGTGGCTTCAAGAGGAAAGAGTATTTTCTATTGTGGATGATGGAATTTGCAGACCTATGACTAAGGATTTTGATCATCTTGTTTCGATGGCAGTTGAATGTCATAAACCCTAAGTAGTTGAATATAATAAACCTCAAGCAGTTGAATAACACAAAACCTAAGCTACTACATATTTTGAATGATATACATGGAAATGCATTATTGATTTTCATTTAATTTTGATAAAATGACACATCTTGGGGGGTGAGGAGGCCCATGCTAGTTTCAATAAGTATGATTACAGGGAAAAATTTATTTTAGTTTTAAGTACATATTCAAAGCCCCATGATACTCATGATCCTATGTGAGAACCTAAATATTTGTGGGGAAAGATAGACCCCAAGAAACTTGGTGATAGATTTTACCATAGGAATCCCCCTGCTTGTAGGATATCATTAAAAATTCCAAGAAGAAGGAGAGAAATTTCTTCTTTAGATATAGTGGTACCAAAGAGGGACACCAAAAGAAGGTGACTTCAAGAGAAAAGTGTCTTATCTATTGTGGATTATGGAATTCACAGGCCTATGACCAAGAAGACTAGGGAATTTTATGAGGTGCTTCTCAGTACTACACAACAATAGTTTGTGATCAACCGTGGGATATCTTGAGGAGTCATGCTGAAAATTATTGGCTATCTTGAAGAATGATAAGTTTAAGGATCTTAATAAAAATAAGGATATCTATAAGATTTTTAATTCTATATCATCTCACCAGTTTGGTCAGCTTATTACCGATTTACCAGGATGAAGGTGATATTGATACAGGTGTATGTGCAGCTGTTGGGGAAGCCCATGATGATGATATTCATGTTGATGTTGAGTTTCAGGATCCATAAGAGAATGATGGCAATGATTTAGATTAAGAGCATGAAGATAGTGATACCAAGGATGATGATGATGGGTAGGAGGCCAAAATTTGGAAGCTATGAAAATGGGTGGTATTGATGATGATGACATGGAATAATTATACGAGGGATTGATTTTCCAGAAATATATTCTTAATATTGGCTTGATGCAAAATATCATAGGATTTTGATGAGATTGACCCTCAACATGGCCATATAGAATTTGAAAACAAATTCTAAACCCTAATTAAAAGTTTGGAAAATATATATATTAAGAAACAATAGAAACCCTCAAATACCATGTAGGTATCAACACCTTTGAGCCTTCAACTTGGTCCTTATCTTTGAGATTCAATAAGAAAATAAAATTTTGTGAACCAGATTGGCCCATATTTCTCATTCCTTATATATTTCATGAATGGTTAGTATGGAGAACTTCCCATTTTATTCATTTTCATACAATCATATTTCTCATTCTTTCTATATTTCCTTAATGAGAATTGGCATATGCCCATTTTATTCATTCTCATATAATCATCTTTCTCAATCTTTCTATATTTCCTAAATTTTCAGAATGGACATATGCCCATTCTAATCAATTCCTATAATATGAGAATGGACATCTTCCCATTCTATTCATTATCATATAATTATCTTTTTCATTCCTTATATATTGGCTTCATGGGAAAGTATTTCTAATGATATACCATGATTGCAATTATGATATATTACAGGAATTTTTACAATCGCTAGATGCCCTTTCTTAAATTTTAGGTAATATAGAACCAATGAGAAATAATATTATAATGAATATTATGATCAAAATGGGTAGATGTCCATAATCATACTTCAAGCTCATAACTATGAATTGTCCAAAAGTGGATGTATGAATTGTCCATCATGCTGATTTTGTTCATTCTCATAAAATCATCTTTCTCATTCATTCTATATTTAACCTTAACAAAAATGGACATGTTTCCATTCTATGCATTCTCATTATTACGAACATCTCTCATTTCTTCTACAATTCTTGAATGTTCATAATAGAAAATACTTTTTCCTATTAAAGCCACCTTCAAAGAAGTCTCTAGCTATGTTGATGTTCAATCACATCAAAATCCTGTGATATTTAACATTGAATCCAATATTAATAATTTGTGTCTTGTACATTTAATCCCTCATATGCTTCTTTCATGTCATCATCATCATTACCACCCATTTACATAGCTTCCAACTTGTTGGCATCCTACCCATCATCATCATCCTTGGTATCACTATCTTCATGCACTTGATCTAAATCACTATCATCATCCTCTTCCTGATCCTCAAACTCCACATCAATATTGATATCATCATCAAGGGATTTCCTAGCAGCTGCACCTACACATGTACTGTATCACCTACATCCTAGTAAATTGGTAATAAGCTTGTGAATCAAAACTCATTGATCATAGGCCTATAAATTCCATCATTCGTAATAGAAAATAATATTTCCTCTTGAATATACCTTCTTTTATTGTCCTCTTTTAGCACCACTACATCCAAATCAAGTGTTTCTCTCTCCTTCTTCTTTTCCTTTTAATTATATCTTATAGTTTAGGGGATTCTCATGGTAAACTATGTCACCAAGTTTCTTGGGGTTGATCTTGCCCCATAAAGATTCAAGTTCTCTTGTAGGCTTGTGAGTATCATGGGGCCTCGAATCTATGGTTAAAACTAAATTATAATTTTCTCTATACTCATATTTCTTGAAATGATATAAGGGACTCCGCACCCTTTCCCAAGATCTTCCATTTCATCACAATTAAAACAAAAATAATAATGCACTTCCCGTATATTGTTTAAAATATGTAATAGCTTAGGTTTTATGTTATTCATTTTGCTCAGGATTTATGATATTCAACTACTCGGGTTATATGGTGTTCAACTATGTAGGGTTTGTGATATTGAGCTTTGAACCATTCATACTTCCAGCTCCGGACATTTTATATTTCCAGCTCCATACCTTTCATACTTCTAGCTTTAAATAATCCATTATTCTAGCCATAGACCATTCCACATACAATCATCTTTCTCATTCCTTTTATATTTCCTAAACATTCATAATGGACATCTTCCCATCTATTCATTCTCATATAACCATCTTTCACGTTTTTCAATATTGCTTGAATGTTCATAATGGACATATGCCCATTCTATTCATTCTCATACAATCATCTTTCTCATTCATTCTATATTTAATTTGAATGAGAATGGACAACTTCCAATTCATTTCATTTCATTTCATTCTCATTCCTTCTTGTTAACCTTCTTTCTTATAATGTATTCCTTCTTGCATGTTATTTATATGTTTATAATATATAGGTCCTTGGGATATGATATTATAATGTATATGGGTTGATGGAGATGTTGACATGTGGCACACATCCCCTTAGTTAGTTATATGGGGTCACATAAGAATTAGTTATATTGGGTAATGAGTCAGCCTACATTGGGATTAGGTGTTACCCATCTATTAAGAGTAATGTATGTCTATATAAGGGATGTGAGTATCAATTTCATGGAGGTATGAGTTGATTCTTCTACTTGGTAGAGGTATATTGGAGGTGTCCCCCTCGAAGTGGATTCCGATCTTGGGAGATTGTGGAGTTACTCCTTAAGGAGCATTGTATGGTGTTTACCTAGCTTAAGGGTATTATTCTACATATATTGATTATTTGGGCATATAGGCCCACCCATATCTCTTGTGTTGTGTTATCTTTCTGAAATTTATTCATTTATTATATGTAAATATCTTATCAAGTGGTATCAGAGCATCGATTTTGGCATAAATTGGGTCCAAACCCTAATTTTAGATATTGATCTATATTTTGAATTTACTATGAATTTCTTCTCAAAGTTTTTACCTTATTTTCTAAATGGTTTCCGCGAGCTACAATAAAAATTTCAGAAATTTTCAATGTATTTTGTGGAAGTTATTGCATTTTTAGGGTTTTCCTAAATTTGCTTCACAAGCCGCATTTTTAGAATTAATTTTCTAAATTATTACCAACATTGTAACTCATATTCAACAATATATGGTTAAACTTTCATAATTTTTGGATCCATTTTGAATAATATATTACAATTTTTATGTTTTACATAATATCAGCCTACATGTTGCAATTTTCCGTATTTCTTTGATTTTTTTACATATTCGGAAATCTCTCACAATTTTAGTAGGGGTTACTTCTTTGTGGTTTCAGATTGGAGGCTAAATTATAGATGAAATCATCAGGTCAAACATTGGTCAAAGGAGTAAGTTTGTGAAACCCTAATTTTTGTGCAATGGGGAAATTGATGCAAAAAAATGGTGGATATAATTTAAACAAATGTATTCTGAAAATTTTTAGTATTGGTTAGTTTTTATCTTCATCTTGGTGGGAAATCATGAAATTGGTATTCTTATTTGGATATAGATCTATTGGATTGGGATTGGGAGGAAATGGAAGATATTTTCTTAGCTAGATGGGAAACAAAAAAGAAACATAATTTTGTTAAAGAAGAAGAAGAAGAAGAAGAAGAAGAAGAAGAAGAAGAAGAAAAAAAGAAGAAGAAGAAGAAGAAGAAGAAGAAAATGTTGATGATGAAGTTGTTACACATGATAGTGCATCTCCAAGGAAGGAAGCTTCAATATTTTAGTTTGAAGGGTGTATTCAAAGGAAAAAGGTAATTGTTTCCATAAACCTAGCAGAAAATATAACTTTAGTAATATGGATGTAGCTCAAAATCTACATGTGCAAACAAAGCATATTAAGGAAGCTTAAGTGGATGGTAAGAATATTCAAGTTTTTGAAGATTTAAAGCTCTCTATGGATAAATATGTTTTACATTCAGATTTTTATGCTTTAGATATGGATGGTATGGATATTTTTCTTGGATATCCTTGGTTAGAGACATTGGGAATAATTAATCTTAATGTGCAAAATAAATTCATGAAATTGTGGTACAAGAGAAAGAAAATTACATTGCAAGATATCACACTTAGCAGGAAAAAAATTAATATAAATGAGGATCATGAAGAGGAATTTGAAGATGATGAAGAAGGGAATAAGGATTATTTAGAAGGAGAGGCTGCAGAAAAAATATGAAAAAGAAAAAAATAATTCATCTACTCAAGAGAAAAAATAAATAGCAAACAAGGTGGAAGAGGAAAAGAATGTTGAGGAAAAGGTGATAAGGTTGAGGATACCAAGGTTACACCATATAGACACCCTTGTCATCATGAGAGGAAAAAATCATGGGGTCATGCTAGGACACATGAGGGCAGCAATCTATATAGATATATAGGGAATTGGAGGAGCAATAATCATGGCTATACATAGAATCAATGGAACAACAATTATATGACATGGAATCACAGGAATAATTATTATGGATATGCATGGATGCCGAGGAGGAACACATATGTATAAGGATGGAATCAAAGGAGTGCAAGGGAATATGGAATCAAGTTTGGAGCAACATCACCCACTAGGATCTCATATGGGTGGTTGGATGATCGAGCATGGTGACAAGTGTGCAATAATTTAAAGCACACTCATTATATTGGGAACAATTAATCTTAATGTGCAAAATAAATTCATGAAATTGTGGTACAAGCGAAAGAAAATTACATTGCAAGATATCACACTTAGCAGGAAAAAATTAATATAAATGAGGATCATGAAGAGGAATTTGAAGATGATGAAGAAGGGAATAAGGATTATTCAGAAGGAGAGGCTGCAGAAAAAGATGAAAAAGAAAAAAATAATTCATCTACTCAAGAGATAAAAGAAATTGCAAACAAGGTGGAAGAGGAAAAGAATGTTGAGGAAAAAGGTGATAAGATTAAGGATACCAAGGTTACACC